>JAVLUX010000025.1:14185000-14652500 GCA_032164185.1 Moxostoma hubbsi | reverse complement strand
GATCAGAATGTCCTAGAGACATGATAGTTGCTTTGTTTTCATTGGGTGAGTAATCAGTCTTCAGCTTTCATCATGTGAACTACTTAGCCACGCCCTAGCAACCATTTAAAGCACCCTAGCAACAAAGAACCATTGACATCCATTCAAAATCACTAAGATGTGTATCTTAGGATCAGAATGACGTAGAGACTTCCGGGTTGACTTATTTCACTCAGGATGGCAAGGAGCATTGTTGCCTGTCACCTTGGTAACTGCCTAGCAACCAGATGGGGTTACCTTAGCAACCAAGTAACAAATCACATATCTCTGCACAAGAAAATCACAGAGACTTACGGGTTGACTTATTTCACTCAGGATGGCAAGGAGCATTGTTGCCTGTCACCTTGGTAACTGCCTAGCAACCAGATGGGGTTACCCTAGCAACCAAGAAACAAATCACATATCTCTGTACTAGAAAATCACAGAGAAATCTGGGTTGACTTATTTCACTCAGGATTGCAAGGAGCATTGTTGGCTGTCACCTTGGTAACTGCCTAGCAACCAGATGGGGTTACCCTAGCAACCAAGTAACAAATCACATATCTTTGCACCAGAAAATCGTAGAGACTTCCTGTTTCACTTATTTCACTCAGGATGGAAAGGAGGCTTGATATGTATCACTCTGGTAACTGCCTAGCAACCAGATGTGGTTACCCTAGCAACCAAGTAACAAATCACATATCTTTGAACCAGAACATCGTAGAGACTTAGGAGTTGACATATTTCACACAGGATGGAAAGTAGCCTTGATATGTATCACCCTGGTAACTGCATAGCAACCAGACAGGGTTACCCTAGCAACCAAATAACAAATCACATATCTCTGCACCAGAAATTCATACAGACTTCCGGGTTGACTTAATTCACTCAGGATGGAAAGGAGGCTTGACAAGTTATCACCCTGGTAACTGCATAGCAACCAGACAGGGTTACCCTAGCAACCAAATAACAAATCACATATCTCTGCACCAGAAATTCATACAGACTTCCGGGTTGACTTAATTCACTCAGGATGGAAAGGAGGCTTGACAAGTTATCACCCTGGTAACTGCATAGCAACCAGACAGGGTTACCCTAGCAACCAAATAACAAATCACATTTCTCTGCACCAGAAATTCATACAGACTTCCGGGTTGACTTTATTCACTCAGGATGGAAAGGAGGCTTGATATGTATCACCCTGGTTACTGCATAGCAACCAGATATGGTTACCCTAGCAACCAAGTAACAAATCACATATCTTTTAACCAGAACATCGTAGAGACTTAGGGGTTGACATATTTCACTCAGGATTGCAAGGAGCCTTATGAGTATCACTTTGGTAACTGCCTAGCAACCAGATGGGGTTACCCTAGCAACCAAGTTACAAATCACATATCTCTGCACCAGAAAATCGTAGAGACTTCCTGTTTCACTTATTTCACTCAGGATGGAAAGTAGCCTTGATATGCATCACTCTGGTAACTGCCTAGCAACCAGATTGGGTTACCCTAGCAACCAAGTAACAAATCATATATTTCTGCTCCAGAAAACCGTAGAGACATCTGGGTTGACTTAATTCACTCAGGATGGAAAGGAGGCTTGATAAGGATCACCCTGGTAACTGCATAGCAACCAGACAGGGTTACCCTAGCAACCAAATAACAAATCACATATCTCTGCACCATTAAATCATACAGACTTGCGGGTTGACTTTATTCACTCAAGATGGAAAGGAGGCTTGATAAGTATCACCCTGGTAACTGCATAGCAACCAGACAGGGTTACCCTAGCAACCAAGTAACAATTCACATATCTTTGAACCAGAACATCGTAGAGACTTAGGGGTTGACATATTTCACTCAGGATTGCAAGAAGCCTTATGAGTAACACTTTGGTAACTGCCTAGCCACCAGATGGGGATAGCCTAGCAACCAAGTAACAAATCACATATCTATTTAACAGAAATCGTAGAGACTTCCAGGTTGACTTATTTCACTCATGATGGAAAGTAGCCTTGATATGTATTACTCTGGTAACTGCCTAGCAACCAGATAGGGTTACCATAGCAACCAAGTAACAAATTACATATCTCTGCACCAGAACAACATAAAGACTTCTGGTTTTGTTCATGGGACTCAGGGTAGCAAGGATCTATCTATCTATCTGTCTGTCTGTCTGTCTATTTATCAGTCTATCTATATCTATCTTTCGAACTGTCTATCTATCTGAGGGTTAATATCTATCTATCTATCTATCTATCTATCTATCTATCTATCTATCTATCTATCTATCTATCTATCTATCTATCTATCTATCTATCTATCTATCTGAGGGTCAATATCTATCTATCTATCTATCTATCTATCTATCTGAGGGTCAATATCTATCTATCTATCTATCTATCTGAGGGTCAATATCTATCTATCTATCTATCTATCTATCTGAGGGTCAATATCTATCTATCTATCTATCTATCTATCTATCTATCTATCTATCTATCTATCTATCTATCTATCTGAGGGTCAATATCTATCTATCTATCTATCTATCTTTCTGAGGGTCAATAACTATCTATCTATCTATCTGTGGGTCATACTCTATCTATCTATATCTCAGGGTCAATGACTATCTATCTACCTATATAGATCTGACGGTCAATATCTATCTATCTATCTAAGGGTCAATGACTATCTATCTATCTATCTATCTGAGGGTCAATATCTATCTATCTATCTATCTGAGGGTCAATATCTATCTATCTATCTATCTATCTATCTATCTATCTATCTATCTGTGGGTCATACTCTATCTATCTATCTATCGATCTATCTATCTGATGGTCAATATCTATCTATCTATCTATCTGTGGGTCATACTCTATCTATCTATCTATCTATCTATCTGATGGTGAATATCTATCTATCTATCTATCTGTGGGTCATACTCTATCTATCTATCTATCTATCTATCTGATGGTCAATATCTATCTATCTATCTATCTATCTATCTATCTATCTATCTGTGGGTCATACTCTATCTATCTATCTATCTATCTATCTATCTATCTATCTATCTATCTATCTATCTATCTATCTGTGGGTCATACTCTATCTATCTATCTATCTATCTATCTATCTATCTATCTATCTATCTATCTATCTATCTATCTATCTATCTATCTAATCTATTTGATAGACTGAATGGTTTTATAATCTCTAAACTTTGAACTTTGAAAACTACTACTTATAATTACATCAAATTAGAAACCGTAAATCTTCAAACTTTTACAACTACTTCAAACTTTATGCTAGGCTTTCTCAAGCCAACCTAAAGTTTGTACTCAAACTTTTTAATCTAGTTATTATTATTATTCTGAGACTAAATTTCTAAATGTAACTCCTCCTAGAGCTTTTAAGCTACATGCACCAAACTCGGCACAGACCTTCAGACTAATCCCGAATAGTGTGCTATATCTTTTCTAACTGATCGGACTTACGGTTTTCCTAAAAATGACGATCAAAACTCGGAAAAACTCCCATTGATTAACATTGCGGAATGTTCAGAAATTTAAATCCCAACTGACGTTTTCACACACACAGACGAAAAAGGGCCTGTCAGCCCTGCGTCTCTCCCTCTCTCTCTCCCTCAGAGGATTTCTTTTATCAAGCAGCCAATAAGTAATGACCTAAAATCTTCATAGCCACAGTATAGTAGCTTCCAGGTTGACTTGATTCACTCAGTATGGAAAGGAGGCTTGATAAGTATCACCCTGGTAACTGCATAGCAACCAGACAGGGTTACCCTAGCAACCAAATAACAAATCACATATTTCTGCACCAGAAAATCATACAGACATCCTGTTTCACTTATTTCACTCAGGATGGAAAGTAGCCTTGATATGTATCACTCTGGTAACTGCCTAGCAACCAGATGGGGTTACCCTAGCAACCAAGTAACAAATCACATATCTCTGCACCAGAAAATCATACAGACTTCCTGTTTCACTTATTTCACTCAGGATGGAAAGTAGCCTTGATATGTATCACTCTGGTAACTGCCTAGCAACCAGATGGGGTTACCCTAGCAACCAAGTAACAAATCACATATCTCTGCAACAGAAAATCAAAGAGACTTCCGGGTTGACTTATTTCACTCAGGATGGAAAGCAGCCTTGATATGTATCACTCTGGTAACTGCCTAGCAACCAGATGTGATTACCCTAGCAACCAAGTAACAAATCACATATCTCTGCAACAGAAAATCATAGAGACTTCCAGGTTGACTTAATTCACTCAGGATGGAAAGTAGCCTTGATATGTATCACTCTGGTAACTGCCTAGCAACCAGACGGGGTTACCCTAGCAACCAAGTAACAAATCACATATCTCTGCACCAGAAAATCGTAGAGACTACCTGTTTCACTTATTTCACTCAGGATGGAAAGTAGCCTTGATATGTATCACTCTGGTAACTGCATAGCAACCAGACAGGGTTACCTTAGCAACCAAGTAACAAATCACATATCTTTGAACCAGAACATCGTAGACACTTAGGGGTTGACATATTTCACACAGGATTGCAAGGAGCCTTATGAGTATCACTTTGGTAACTGCCTAGCAACCAGATGTGTTTACCCTAGCAACCAAGTAACAAATCACATATCTCTGCACCAGAAAATCATAGAGACTTCCTGTTTCACTTATTTCACTCAGGATGGAAAGTAGCCTTGATATGTATCCCTCTGGTAACTGCCTAGCAACCAGATGCGATTACCCTAGCAACCAAGTAACAAATCACATATCTTTGAACCAGAACATCGTAGAGACTTAGGGGTTAACATATTTCACACAGGATTGCAAGGAGCCTTGATATGTATCACTCTGGTAACTGCCTAGCAACCAGACTGGGTTACCCTAGCAACCAAGTAACAAATCACATATATCTGCACCAGAAAATCATAGAGACTTCCTGTTTCACTTATTTCACTCAGGATGGAAAGTAGCCTTGATATGTATCACTCTGGTAACTGCCTAGCAACCAGATGTGATTACCCTAGCAACCAAGTAACAAATCACATATCTCTGCAACAGAAAATCAGAGAGACTTCCGGGTTGACTTATTTCACTCAGGATGGAAAGTAGCCTTGATATGTATCACTCTGGTAACCGCCTAGCAACCAGATGTGATTACCCTAGCAACCAAGTAACAAATCACATATCTCTGCATCAGAAAATCATAGAGACTTCCGGGTTGACTTGATTCACTCAGGATGGAAAGTAGCCTTGATATGTATCACTCTGGTAACTGCCTAGCAACCAGACGGGGTTACCCTAGCAACCAAGTAACAAATCACATATATCTGCACCAGTATATCGTAGAGACTACCTGTTTCACTTATTTCACTCAGGATGGAAAGTAGCCTTGATATGTATCACCCTGGTAACTGCATAGCAACCAGACAGGGTTACCTTAGCAACCAAGTAACAAATCACATATCTTTGAACCAGAACATCGTAGAGACTTAGGGGTTGACATATTTCACACAGGATTGCAAGGAGCCTTATGAGTATCACTTTGGTAACTGCCTAGTAACCAGATGTGTTTACCCTAGCAACCAAGTAACAAGTCACATATCTCTGCACCAGAAAATCATAGAGACATCCTGTTTCACTTATTTCACTCAAGATGGAAAGTAGCCTTGATATATATCACTCTGGTAACTGCCTATCAACCAGATATGGTTACCCTAGCAACCAAGTAACAAATCACATATCTATGCAACAGAAAATCATAGAGACTTCCGGGTTGACTTTATTCACTCAGAATGAAAAGGAGGCTTGATAAGGATCACCCTGGAAACTGCCTAGCAACCAGATTGGGTTACCCTAGCAACCAAGTAAAAAATGATATATCTATCTATCTATCTATCTATCTATCTGATGGTCAATATCTATCTATCTATCTATCTGAGGGTCAATATCTATCTATCTATCTATCTAACTATCTGCGGGTCAATAACTATCTATCTATCTATCTATCTGTGGGTCATACTCTATCTATCTATATCTCAGGGTCAATGACTATCTGTCTATCTATATATCTGACGGTCAATATCTATCTATCTAAGGGTCAATGACTATCTATCTATCTATCTATCTATCTGAGGGTCAATATCTATCTATCTATCTATCTAGCTATCTGCGGGTCAATAACTATCTATCTATCTATCTATCTACCTATCTGTGGTTCATACTCTATCTATCTATATCTCAGGGTCAATGACTATCTATCTATCTATAAATCTGACGGTCAATATCTATCTATCTATCTAAGGGTCAATGACTATCAATCTATCTTTCTATCTTTCTATCTATCTATCTATCTATCTATCTATCTGAGGGTCAATATCTATCTATCTATCTGAGGATCAATATCTATCTATCTATCTATCTATCTAATGGTCAATATCTGTCTATCTATCTATCTATCTATCTATCTATCTATCTATCTATCTATCTATCTGATGGTCAATAACAATCTATCTATATATCTATCTGATGGTCAATAACTATCTATCTATCTATCTATCTATCTATCTATCTATCTATCTATCTATCTATCTATCTATCTATCTGAGGGTCAATATCTATCTATCTATCTATCTATCTATCTATGGGTCATACTCTATCTATCTATCTATCTATCTATCTATCTATCTATCTATCTATCTATCTATCTGAGGGTCAATATCTATCTATCTATCTGAGGGTCAATATCTATCTATCTATCTATCTATCTATCTATCTATCTATCTATCTATCTATCTAATCTATTTGATAGACTGAATGGTTTTATAATCTCTAAACTTTGAACTTTGAAAACTACTACTTATAATTACATCAAACTAGAAACCGTAAATCTTCAAACTTTTACAACTACATCAAACTTTATGCTAGGCTTTCTCAAGCCAACCTAAAGTTTGTACTCAAACTTTTTAATCTAGTTCATGTTAATATATCTAAAATGAATTAAACTGAGATTTTATTTATTTATTTTGGCTGGCTTTTATATCGTCCCAATGGTAGAATGTACATCTATTGACTAGACTGAAATAACAATATTGTATGTTTAAATTTCTACAGCCAATTGAAAAAAATATTTTTTTATTGAAAAATAGCAGACCCTACATTCTCTACTAAAGTCACAGGCACATACAACATATAAGCAGCAATTGTATGATATCCTCCAGAAACTCCAGTGCTTATGAGTTAGGTAGATCCAGTGATTTTTGCAGAACTGCGGCATGAGTCTTTTTACAAACACAGTTGAAATCTTAAGTATGTTTCTGGTGTATATATTTTCAGTTCCACCCACATTTCTCCACTTTTCCCTCTGAAAGCATCAGTTCAAAGCTAGTTGGCTGCATATTTTTCTTGCTGTCTGTATGAGATTGAGTTATCCTCATGCTTAAGTCAGATCTATTACATGAAGTTAACTATATAACTAAATGTCAGAGCATAAGATGCAGTACAGTATTCTCTTGTGATGCTTTCATTAGACCACAGGATAATAACTGATAATATAAAATCTTCTTATGGCACAGTGAAGAGCATCATCCATAGTTGACAGCTTACTGCTGCAACACTTGTCGACATTTATTCACCTCCATGTTGTTACAACCCAGTATTATTTTCTTTCTTCCTTAAAACACAAAAGGATATGTTAGGAAATAAATGCAGGACGATTCTGTACCTTCCAGGACAGTTGTCTACTAGTCTTCCAATCTGCATTGTCTTTGCATTTTTAAACCTGTCACCATAAGTCTCGTAAAACAAGAGAACCAATAACGTTTGGCATCAGCAACAGTCTGGTTCCCGAAGTGAAAATCACATTAATATTTTCCATAGACAAATTTGATTTTCAACAATGTTAAATTGTTAAACGTTAAACATACATTGAGCTCCGAGGTTGTTCATCCATGGTATATGCTTCAATTGAACCCATCCATCTGTGTTATTTCAACTTCATTGTTTAAAAAATCTTATTTGACAGCGGAAGTCATGGTAAACAACTACATTACCCAAGATCCAGCAGAGAAAGCTTCAACAATCAGAGAACCACATCCAACCAAGCCTACGAAACATGCCTCGGAGTGACTGCCCACTCCCATGATGCACTATGAGTGACATAATTGAGTCGGTCTCTTCACCTTTAACTACTTATATATTTGTACATATCTGAATATTTTACAATAAATGTAAAATGTATCTATACTTGTAATCAACAACCAAAAATCTATAGTTTTATATATTCCCATAAATTTTTATTCAATGGCATCATTCGCAATGTTTCATGGGATTGTAGTCTGTGCCCTCATGAAAGACGGTAAGTATAAAGCCTTGAACCTTTTAAAAAAAAAAAAAATTTAAATACTTTTTTGACTCAAAACAAGGTTCATAATGTTGTGATTTACTTCAGAGCTGGTTGGATTGGTTCATAGCTTAGAACTATTTTATTAAGGATTTTATGAAAATAAAATAACATTTTCTATGGGAAAAATTTATGTTTCAAATTTCGTTTTATGATAAAGGGTTAGACATTCTGTGTAAACATTGTGTTTAAGAGAAGAAGGATGATAATACTAGGTAGGAAATTAGGGTAACCAATTGAAAAATTTATTTTTGAGGCAAAATCTTTTTGGCCAGCCATCTGTTAAATGGATGAAGAGCAGTATAATTTTATATAGGGCATTTCATTTGAATTTGGTGGTGCTCAAACAATATATTTACCACCAAAACTTTAATAGTTTGAATGTTACATTTCCCATGTGCACAGATAACTTTTATCAAATATTTCTCAAGTTTGATTATCACAGAATATGTTGACATACAGTAACACAGTGTAATGTGACATTACAATGTCATGAATTCAAGATTCACAATCTTGATGTCATTGGTCCACATTAGTAAGTAGTGCTCCTTTAGTAACACCCATCAAATGCCGTATCCAACGGTAATAGTTACCAACCTGTGTGTACACGCCATACTTCCCTTTCTTGGCACATTCTTCTCCCCAGCTGATAATACCAGTTAGGAACCAGATGTTGTGGTAACGCATGGCATGGGGCCCACCACTGTCCCCCTGACACGAATCCTTAGGAGTATTAAAGTAGCCAGCACAGAACATAAAGTGTGTAATTGGGTCACTACTGCTTTCTTTACATACTGTTCTGTCCACATAGGGCAACTCAACCTTTTGTAGAGTCATCGCAGTTCGTCCTTGGTATTGCAGTCGGCCCCAGCCGCTGACAGTGGCCAGAGCTCCAGACTGGAGCAGGGAGTTTGAGAAGTCCATGGGCCCCAGGCATATAGGCCACACCATTTCAGTGAAGCGGATGGGTGTGCGTAGCCGCAACAGGGCAACATCATGATTGTAGAGGCCTAGTTTAGGGTTGTAACGAGGATGTGAAATGGAACGGTTGACTTCCAAATTCTGTTCGGTGCCTTCATTCTTGTAGATGTCATGCTCCCCTGTGAAACAAGGTTGTTTGGTCTAATAATATAAACTGGTCTAGATCAAAGAACCCAATTTACTTTTAGTACTCAGAGTGATTCTCGAAAACTGTCAAAGAACATGTCCTGGTCTTATTTTGCTACAAAATCAAAGACACCAATAAGAAATTACATTTTGTAAAGGTGCTCTGAAAATAATGTAGCCAAACAATGCAAAACATCTTAATGATCCTTAATGTAGGCTTAATTTTCTTCATGCAAAATATAATTTTTTTGTATTTTTGTTTTATCGATTTGGGCTTGAATATAACAAGGATATTTTCTTGACAGGTATAATAATTACCCTTATACTCTTATTTACTAAATATGCTCTTTGAAGTTACCAGCACAGTACCAGGGTCATTTGTTTCCTCATGAATTATTATTAATATAATTGCAGGACACTGAACTTTTCAAATAGCTTTAAAGATAGCTTTTTAAATAAAATAAAATAAAAATAATACAATTATTATTGTTATTATAATAATTTTTTAAATTTAGTTATTTTAGCAAATTTGCAAATCCTCATATCGACATATTTTATGCTTTATTCGGAATTTTTCTTTGGTACTCCAATGTCGATAGTGTTTACATTCTTGATACGTTGGACATGAGGTGGGGAAATAAATGGGGAAAAAATACATAATAATTTACGTTTTCAGGCGCAAATTGGTACAATCCTAAAATTTTCAGACACAAGCTGTTTCTCGAGAATGATCCATTGATAAATAAAATAAAATAAAAAAAATACACATACTGTAACGGCCACCAAATGTTAAGTACTGTTATGACATGAGTGTTGATGTGCCTTTAAGATGACGTCTCCAATGATGTATGCTGTTGTTATGAGAGAGCGTGCACGCACGGAGAGGAGAGTAGTATTGCTTGTGTGCAGAGAGAGATGGCCGCCCCGTGCTGTTACTATATACTAATGCGCTCACCTCTACTTTTATTTGTAGCGTTTAACAGAGTATTACTTTTCCCTGTTTGTACTCGCTCTTTGACATGTATGAGAAGAGTGTGTTTGTGTCAACCATCTATAAAGCCTTGTGGGGCTACCCAATCAGAGTTTTCCTTATTGCATTTTACTATTTTTCCTGATTCATCTGGGCAGGCTCCAAAATCCTCTGGTAGACGTTACAATACCTGCAAAACTAATTGCATAAAATAATCTATTTAATACATTTTAACAGCCTATATTTTAGTGACTGCATCCACCATGCTTGGAAATTCGAAATAAATCATAAACTAGTTCATCAATATTTACTTGGCTGTAAAACACTGCTGTTCTGTTGTGGGGTCATACCTACTCTGACGAAGAAAGATCCATTCTTGTTCCCCTCCAGACAGTGGGCTGCTGTAATGACCCAAAACGGACTCAGAATGGAGCCTCCACAGAACACTTTCTGTGTTGAGCGAACCACCAGCGCCACCTAGAGATCAAATGGGAGAAATAACTTGTTTTTTGGTTGCATAAATAAACCACTTTAATATTTGATATTGTATGCCAGCAACTCCGCTATTTACTGTAGCATAAAAGCAGTTTGTTGACTAGTTAAGCATCTAATATTCACATCGTCTTTACCTGCCAAGGAATTTCTCCTGGTAAGGCAGAATTGCCGCCAACAATTCGGCTCGTTGGTCCACTTACTGTTGGGATAGGAGACATCAAATGCTCATCAAATAGCCATTTATGGATTTTCGTGTGAGAGGACAAGATTTTGGCTTCTTTCGGTTTAGAAGCTGGGGTAGTGGTCCGATTCTCTTTTTTGGGTATGGTGGACGTTGATGTGTTTGTCCTTTTGGAAGACTGTGAGTTGGCTGTGGATGTGAAGCCACTGGCAAAAGATCTCGAAGCTGTTTTGCTGCCTTTACCACATGGGAACTTCACTGGCAACACATACAAACACAAACAAGATAGAAGTTGTACTGTATTTTCTGTATGCAATGTGAATTTTTCAGTTAGATGACACCTCATATAACTCAAAAATGTCACCATTGTGGGACAATCAAGACGTTAGGAATTTGATCACCTATTGGTTCACATGCGAGCCCATCTTCCATGAGTTTGTATCCAGATACACACTGACACTCTGTCCTACGATTCTCCAGCAGCACACAGAAATGCTCACAGCCACCGTTATCAACAGCACACTGTCTGGCAGTCACTGGCAAACAGTACAAATGATCTTGTTGTTTATCTTTCGGAGTTTACAAGCTGTGTGAAACAAGGTGGACTCTAACTGTGTGCTTAAAGATAGAGAGATCTCATCTAACCTATTTCACAATTTTTGCCAACAAATCCTGGCAGGCAGTTACAGGTGTATGTGCCCATCTGGTCAGCACACGTGCCTCGGTTCTGACAAGGTGCTGATTTACACTGGTCCCCATCTAAAAGACAGAATCACTTGTCAACAGAATAGTTGTAATTTTAATTTAAATGAAATATGCACTTAATGTTTTTAATTATTATTTGCAAATGTATTACAATTTTAAGATTGAAATCCAGATAAAATATTATTTTGTTTTTTCAGTAATTGTCTAACAATTCCCTAAAGTCTGAGATCTTCTCCTGTTTGTCCTTGGGTAAAGCAGGCACTGACACAATCAACTGAATCACCACAAATGAGTTTAAGTAAATATGAGAGTAAATGATTAAACAAAGACTTACCAATATAACTCACCCAAAACTCCATCTAAAAAACACGGACCAAACACACATTTATGGCATTTCATAACTGTAGAACAAATGGCGAACCACAACATCACTACATCACAACATTTACTCACTGTCTTTTCATCATTTTCAAAGGCTTCTCTGGCCTCCTCAAAGACACACGTCTCTTCTATACACTCCCTCTGCAAATTCCCCTTCAGCAACTCCTCAAACCATCCTGCGTTTGCCCGCCTGCGTCTCCACAAAATACTGTCTGCTTTCTCCCCATCAAGGAACACTGAACCTGGGGCTTTGGTCACAGAGTTATAAACTAATATGTATTGATTATTATTAATCCTCTGAGATTTAGAGGGTGAATTACAAACATGCCTTAATATTCTTTGCCAGTGCTTAGAAGTCTGATTTATGAGATTAAATTGTTGTTTTGAAGGTCTTACCTGCGAAAGTCTGTAGCAAAATACATGGTAAGAGAATAAGAATGAATGAAGCCATATGTCGAACCAAATTACTATTCCACAGTTGTCAGAGAAATAATCTGAGCCAATGCTCCAAAGTACTGTTCCTGCCTACTTCTCTGTCAAACTGTGGAACATGCGTACATATGAACCTTTATGAGAGACATTTATTTTCTACCCATATAAAACTGCAGTCTCAACGTCAAATACAAAAGTAGCAGTAAATAGTGCACAAGATCATGACACAATAAAAGCACTGCTAGTATACATGTCCAGTCTATGTTAGATTATACAGTTTTCTACTGTCTACATCTTGGTATAGAATAGAATAGCCTATTATGATATATATATATATATATATCAAGTGTTAGTAACAAATAACAAAAACAAAATAATTAATTGCAGATGCTTTTTCTGCCCCAACATTTAAATACATACAAATTCTGCTGAATTGTTGTCAATCCTTTCACATTTTTGCCCTAAGCCTTGGTTCATTTCTTACCTTACAGAGAGAAAAGAAGAACAAAATAAAGTTAATAATTTTCTCTTCACAATTAACTCCTCATTTTGCTTTTGGTTAGTCTCATTTCCTTATAATACTGTCCCGCACACATTAGCTCTGGCAATCAAACTAAAGCACTAGACAGACCTTATAACAACTCTTTACACTTGCACTTTAAATCCAAGAATCAGCTAATCTTTGTTTTTTTTTCTGATGATGTTATAAAACCAGTGTTTGGTGTATCCGATTGCAAAGTAATTTGTTACTGTAATCAAATTACTTTTTTAGTAAAAAAAAAAGTAATGTAATACGTTACATTTTAAATTCTTGTAATTTAATCACAGTTACTGACTTTCAATTAAAGTAATTAATTTTAAGTACATTACTTGCACTAAAGTAATATGTATAATACATTTAAATATGAATTCATATGTATATATTTTAGCATTTCTGTGACAGCTGAAGGGTGTGCGACAATGAATGAGGAGGAATCTTAGATATTTTCAATCTGAGCAGAAAACCAAAAACTTTTCTAGAAAAAGGGATTAAGAAAGTGACTTAAAAGTAAAATAATTAGTAATGTGATTACATTTAGATGAAGTAATCATTAAAGTAATCTTATTACATGTTAGAGAAGTAATTCATAATTTGTAGTGGATTACTTATTTTTATTAATTTACCCTCTACTGCAGAGACAGGATGGCAAAAGCAATGCAATTCCCTTTTATTCACCAGGGAAGTCAAGCCTGAAGGTTGATTCGATTCTCCACTAGATGGCGACAATGCTCCAATTAATAGATCAATTATGTAACAGTACCATTGTTAAAGGTTTTCATTTTTTAAATTGAAGCAATTTAGTATCCAATACCTTTTCCCTTGCAGGAATAGCATTCTACCTAAGCGATGATAATTTGAGATTAACTAATGAAATTTGCGAGACTTTTCCCTCATAAAGAAGCCATTATCAGCTGTATAGCTGTCCAGAGGTTAGCTCTGGTTTGGGGACTGCTGGGAGGGGCTGAATCAGTATGCTGGAAAACAGCCCAGTCTTGTGTCAAGTTTCACTGTTAGTGGTCTTGATCTCCCCCTTACCCCCCTTTTAGGAAGGTGTTATCTTCTCAGATGAAGCTGTCTTATTGACTGTGGGCTTGTCGTTTTCATCCAGCCATTTAATGGCTGAATTATTCATTTCTAAGTAATTAACACCGGCTATCAATCCCACTGTGTGAGTGCCAATCAATCTGTAACTGAGAGTTTTCATTGCTGGGCTGGGGTTTGGATGACAACTGCTCATGGTGCAATCAACTGTTATTGTAGCTAAGAGCATGAATAACAGTGACTACATCACTCAAATCTTTTTTAATTACTGCACTTAATGCTTAGAATAGCTTTACCCCCAGTTAGCCCTGAATTCATTGCCATTTTAAAAAACAAACACCATTAGTCTGTGCTAAAGTCTCTTAGAACAGTTGTACTTACTTAGATGCATCCAAAAAACACTAACAAAAAATACCATGGTCTTACCATTTTTTTTTTAAACATGCCATCACGGTAAAACATGGTAAAGTTTTTTGTGCATGTACCATGGTAGTGCCATGTTTTTGGACATTTACCATGGTAATTCCATTGTACTATTTGCAATATCTTGGAGTATCATGTAAATATATCTATATGGCAATCTTTCAGTACATCAAAGTACCATGGTATTAGCATCTGATTCCATCAAATTACCATGGTACCACCACACTTTGTAAGGGAAATGCTCATTCTCAGTTCTCCTCTTGTTTTAGGGTAAAGGAGGCACAGCTATTAACTACAGTAATTTTGGCCTCGGCCTAATGCACAGTGGGTGCTGATACTGAGTATAGTGTTGTGGGATGATAGCCAGGTAGGTTGGCATAGTCATGGTGAGCTCGTAGGAAGAGAAGCATATATATATATATATATATATATAATATATCATAGCACCATCGATTTCAGCATTATAACGTGTCTTTCCGCCAGGTCCTGTGCTGCTGGCAATTGGTACTATCTCCAATTAGATTATAGGCTATGGTGAAGGATCTGCCCACTCTGGAATAATGAAAATGTGATGCCTGTTCAGTGCAATCGATTATGGAGAGCATCTTCACCCAGGGGATGTAAGCAGATCACAGACGCACTCTGCACAGGGCCTGTGTTGCTTATCAGAGTCCCTGAGCCATTTGTGCAATCTTATTTTTGGCCTCAGAAAACTGAGCACCTGACTGGCTGTAACATACTGTGCAGACAGAGGGCATGGAGGGAGAGATTAGAAGCTGTAAATGTCTCAGTAAGTGATAACAGGGGTGCAGATTCATCTGTTTGCAGAGATGCATGTGAGCCACACTACATCATTAAGCTTATCATTAGTCATCATTATTCATAATATTAGTCTTATGGGCCCCTAAAAGTATCTGACTAGCCCACATTTAAAGTTCTCAGAACTAACTTATAACTTAAAATGGATAATGTGTTGTCAGCTAGTCATTATCACAAAATAAACACTAAAAGGTGTTAACTTGAATCATCCTAAAAATAAATGGCCTAAGGTGTGTGGTGGTATGTTTGTTAAAAATACCTGCCACCAGGTTTGCTATTTAGCAATGTCTTTCCTACATTTTTTTAGGGTCACTATAGTTAAGGTCCCCAGGGGTTGGGCTGGAACAACGCACGCCAGGTCTCCAATCAGCCTAATGGGGCGTGCGAGAGAGAGAGAGAGAGAGAGAGAGAGAATAACAGAGAATGTTAGTGTGGTTTTGGTTCAGATTTTCATTAAACTATTATTTATATTGCCAAGCCTGTTCTCGCCTCCTCTTTTCCCTTAACTCGCATTACAACCCACTATTCAAGCTTGTGCCCCTGACATTCATTGAATTAAAGAGGGGAAAATACTTTTTTTTATTATTTTTGTAATTATTATTTTTTTTTCCGTTTAATTCATGAAAGAAATTCACTGTAAATAAATGAATAATTTTTATAATGTGTTTTTGTCTTGTTTTCCATTTAAAATGGTCTAAAATCCTTAAAACAAGATGCATTTACTTGAGAAGCAACATATCAGATTATTAGACTTGCTAATATTTAGACTTGGATTTATCTTAAATATACGTGTAATTTTTTTCCCTTGGCTATACTTCTGCGAGTGCAGTACAGACAAAATATGCTTATATTCAAGATCTATTCTCTAAAAGCAAGTGCCAATATCTTAAATGCTGCTTCTCAGGTGAATGCATCTTTTTTTAAAGGATTTTTAGATATTTAAAAAATATTAGTATTTTTATATTATATTCAACATTCTCAGAAAACATTTTTTTCTTGTGCAGTATAGCTGCTAAAGAAAATGTGCATTGTTTTTCAAAACGTATTTTGTTGCTGTGTATAATGGGGCGAAGACTGCCGTCTCTCACCTTTCTGTTAACGTCAATCCATCTTTAAATCACAAAAAATTGAACTCTCTCGTAAAGCTGCATATTGCAAATTTTCTTCACGATAAATGCACAGCGACACATATATTATGATTTGATAAGTCACGAGCCATCGCTTTAAAATCTAGCTTTAGCAAGTGCGCGCTTGAGGGATGAGCGCTCCCACGACAGAGTGCGCATCAGCCGGATGCAGTTTCAGTCTTTTCTCCTTAGATCGGGACATTCACGCAACTCATAGAAGAGGCGCTGACCACACCAGAGAGAAATGCCAGAGTCGGAGTTTGTAGTTAATTACATGACCTGCTTCTGAATTATTTGAACTTTAATAAAGCTATAACGCATTATAACTGCATTTAAGATGTAAAGCCGGGGTGCTTCCTTTAAAGAGCTCCAACACCAATTATTCCACAACGACAGTGCTTCTTAATTTACTTATTTGGTATTTTTGTATAATTCTTCCTCTCCTCTGTCAGTTGCGAGCTGCAGTTCTGCTCTCGTGCGTCATCATTAGAGTTTAATGTGATCTTATGTTACGTTAAATGAGATCAAATGACCATTCGACAATGAAAATATCTGTAAACAATTTTGTCAGCATTGTCAATAACGTTGACTAATAATTTCAGCCCTAAGTGTAGGTGATGCACAAATATGTGGTATCATTAGTAAAGTCTTACCTAAAATGTACATAAAGTTCACACTAGGGACTCTGCAACTGGTCTTGCAACTTGAGGCTGAGACTAGTATGTAACTAACACTTAATATATACTTAATTAAGTTGCACCTCCTTGCAGAGATTTTTTTTTAAAGTCGTATCTTGGTCTTAGCTGGTATTGCTTGGTCTCCCAACCTAGCCAAGCTGGTGTCAAGCTGGTATTTAGCTGTTCGGTCTGTCGACCTTCACACCTGACCAGCTGAAAACCCAAACCTAAAACCCCTCTAAAAGATGTTATAATCTGAGGATCAAACCCAGATCATCCGTGTGTAAACTTGGATTTTTACCACTCAGCCACTGGAGGAGGCTGAGCCCTAATGCTGAGGAAAATGATCCAATTAGGAGACTTAGAGCTCAAAAGAGCTTCATTTTGTATAACAAAATAACATCAGCAATGTTAGCACACCATGACAACACATACAAAAGACTCTTAAGTAACAGTCCCAACAGATAATTAAAAAAACACTCCAATCCAAAAATATTTTTCAAATAGAAAAATCCAAATCCAAAAATGTAAACGAAGAAGAAGAAAAAACTATTTAGAGTTTTAAACAGAACACCAGCTATATTGCCACCTGCTGGTGAAACAAAGGAACCACATGCAAAAACATAACAAAAAACATCAAACAGACCTGCTTATCCAGCGTGACCAGGATGTAAGGGAGACCATCCAACTTAGGTCATCGGTGTATTTAGACAGTTTTAGTTAACATATTTATAAGACCACTCACCGAGGTTCAGTTTCAGATGAATACCTGCTTTCCATTAGAGACACTGAATAATCTCTAAAGAGACAAAGAGACAGCAGGCCAGACTGCAGACATGCAGCAGTGAAACATCCCACCAACAGAAAACGGCACAAATCAAGAAAAGGAAAGGTTGACATTCCTTGACTTTGGTTTCTAAGTTTTTAGAGGCAAAAAAAAAAAAAAAAAGAAGAAGATAACAACAACAACTTTGCACAATCTCAGACAAATGTAGATAGTCTAAGAATAGCAGCCTGTCTGTGAACAACCTTCACATCAAGTAAGTAGCACAGTCTCTGCCTCAGTTTCTTCTGTTACAGGGATTAAGAGTGACTCACCATGTAAGTCCTCACTGTTTTCCTCCCTTTTTGAGAGTGAAACATGGACATCAGTCACTCCATGGGTTGTATTTACCCTGCTGCTGGTCCTGCAGGAACATGGAATTGCATGTGGGTGTATTTTCAATCACAATGGAAAAATTATTTATGCAAATAACATATAATGTTATATATAAAAAACCCACATGCAGAACCTTGCACCATTTGGGTAACACACTGGTGCTAGAAGTCTTGAAATTACACTTTAACTTCTATAGTCAATTTATCACAGTATGTCTCAAGATTACAAACTGACTTTGTATAAAAGCATCTCCTAAATTTACATTTACATTAAGTCATTTAGCAGATACTTTTATCCAAAGCGACTTACAAATGAGAACAATATCTGCATTACTGCACTGCCAAGTTCTCAAAGTGACTGGAGTAGTAATAGAAGCTAGCATAGAAGAAAGAGACAGACAAGATATATAAATATAAATATTAAGTTTGTGCAGTTAGTGTGTATTGGTTAAGTGCTCCCTTAACAGATGTGTTTTCAGCTGGTTCTTGAATATTGAGATGGTTTCAGCAGACCATGTGGAGGTTGGTAGGTCATTCCACCACAGAGGAACAGAGAAAGTGATGATTGTGAAATAGACTTTGTGCTTCTATGTGATGGAATTACCAGGCACCACTCATTAATTGACCGCAGAGAGCAAGTTGGGACATAGACCTGGAGGAGTGAATTGGAGTGAATTCCACAGGCTGTCCCGAAGTCCAGAGTTAAAGCCTTGAATTTGATGTGGGCAGCTACAGGTAACCAATGAAATCAAGAGTGGGGTGGCGTGAGCACTCTTTGCCTGATTGAAGACCAGACGCACTGCTGCATTCTGGACCATCCGTATGGCTTAATCTTGCTAGCTAGGAGGCCGGCCAACAGAGCATTACAGTAGTCCCATCCTGAAATTACCAGAGCTTGGACCAGGAGCTGTTAAACATATTCAGACAGGAAAGGTCTGATTTTCCTAATGTTGTAAAGCGCAAACCTGCAAGACCAGGCGGTTGATGAGATGTGGGCAGTTAAGTTTAGCTGGTCGTCTACCACCACTCCCAGGTTCGGGGCTGTGCTGGTTGGTGTTAGTGTAGTTGAACCAAGATGAATAGTGAGGTTGTGGTCAATAGATTAGTTAGCTGGGATCACAAGGAGTTCTGTCTTGCCAGGTTGGGTTGCATTTTTTAATCCAGGCCGAGATCTCTGAGAGGCAGGCAGATATACGAATGGAGATGGTGGGTTCGTAAGGCTAGAACGACAGGTAGCGCTGTGTATCATCTGTGTATCAGTGGTAGGGAAAGCCATGTGCTTTAATTATTGATCCGAGTGATGTAGTGTAGACTGAGAAGAGGAGAGGTCCAAGTTCTGATCCCTCAGGAACACCAGTGGTCAGCTGGTGTGATTTGGACACCTCTCCAGGTGACCTTGAAGCATCTGCATGTGAGGTATGACTCAAACCATCCAAGGATAGTTTTTGTGATGCCCAGGTCAGAGAGAGTGGACACAAGAATCTGGTCAAGATACTGGTAGTCTGAGAGAAAAAGATTAATTTATTCGTAAATGAATAAATGCAAATGCGAAGTGAGAATCCTGCTCAGGGGATTGAGACATGTGTTCTGTATATGCGTCTAACATGTTAAGGATGCAGTATTTGTTTTGTCAAAATCATGTGATATGAGCGTGAAAGCGATCATCTGTGTTCCGCAACTACTTTCGGGTCCTTGAACAATGTATAACGTGTAGATGCAAGGGCAGTAAGGGCAGAGTAAGGGCAGCCGGTGGACTTTCTGGTACTCTCCTAGGGTAAGATGGTGCCCCCCAGGGAGTTGGTGCCCTACGCAGACTGCATTGTCTGCTTATTTGGAGCGGCGGTCCTGAACATACTGATATGTTAAGGTCTGCCATGTGTTTCAGTGTATTGAATTAGTTAACTTCATGAATGATGACAGTATGTACGATCTGTCATACTAGATATGTGTCATGACAAGCAAGCCTCCCATTTATTTTCTAAAGGTGAGTATACAGCTGTTAGCTCTGACATCTGTCTCCCTTTTCACAATTAAATCATACAGAGTGCCTGCTCCCTTGCTGTGGGCAGTTACAAATGGAAAGACTGCAGGCTTAAAAGATATGCCTGTGCCTTAGTCCCCTAGATGTAGCCATTGACATTAATCTGGTATTTGTAATAGTGCACCTCTTTTAATTAGCACAGTCATTCTGTTAGCCTGAAACGATAATGTTTCATACCCACGGCCCTTTTGCCCCCCCTCTTCAGACTTGCAGTGTCTTCGTCTAATTGTATGGTTCTTAACTGAGGTGTGGAGTTTGTGCAGTAGAGATGGTCCTTGCTCTAAAATGGTGTCATGTCATGACTGATTTTCTGACCAGACCATTTTCAGGTAGTTCTCTTGAACTGCCGTTTATATAAAAATTATGTTGAAATTGAGTTATGGTTGAAATCGGGTCTCTAGTCTCAGTGGGTAAACATTGCAGGAACTACAAAATCCACACCAAAGCCAAGGCAAACTGCAGTACTTTAAAGCCATTTTTTCAGATTGTGTGTAGACATCGTAATAGCGTTTTGACATTGTAGGGCAGTATAAATTGCCAACATACTGAGATAAATATAAATCTGTATGTAAATTAAGTAGATATACCTCCTGGAGCAACATAGGGTGCATTTCATGTTCAAGGGAACAATAACAACAGGGAAGGAGAAGGATATTTTTAACTCTTGCAGTTCATGGATTGTCCCTGCCTAAATTCAAATGTGCAACTAAGTCCAGAATCCTTGTCAATGATAAGTGTAAAATTATATATATATAATTCTGTGATGATCCAATTCACAGGTTTCCAAACACTTTTAAATATAAGAAACATTTTGGGATGCAATGGTGCTTTGTTAGAAACTGGAAATTATTGTGTGACATGCTATAATTTATCTAAAACTATTTTAACCCACACCCCCATTCTATATACATGTGGATTTGCCTCATAGTAAATGCACTGCAGACTAATTTATTATGAACTTGTAAAAGGCAAAAAGATTATTTAAATGGTGAAAAAAATATCCCGTTTGCATATACGGGAGACCAGGGTTTATTTTTCAAAGTGAGTTTCAGCATTGTCAAATAGTTTGAAGTCTTTTTATTTTCTAAACTTTGTATTGAATGTCTTGCCTAGGAAAAAAGATAGTTCATTGAACACACATTGACCATTTGTGACAACATGCTCCAATAGCAGGGCATGTTGTCACACTACAGGAATCAAATTGTCACAATGGATCTTGTGTAACGTTATGCTGGCGAGGACAATGATGAAGACGATGACTGAAGATGAACCCAAGTGTAGTTTATTTCAAAATGTGATAAATCCAAGTGAGTGTGAAACCAAAAACAAAACATTAACTATGCTTGATGATTAAACAAAACATGAGCTTGGTTTGGCAAAACAAAGTTACATAAACACATTCACATACAATAATTGACAAGAGATATGGCAAACATGAGGGCTTAAACACACAGACATTGGGTAAAACAATAACAAGCTAACCAATGAACAGAGAGAACTATAAACAAGATAACAAGACTAATAAACTAAAACCAATGACAAACTGATAACAACATAATGAAACAATAAACCAATTAAAACAAGACACATGAACATGGAGGGAAACATGAAATCACATGACAAATGAACCACAAGACAAGAAACAGGAACTAGACTTTAAAAAAAAAAAGACATGAAATACATGAACACACACATTTAACATTACAACTTGCCACTAAACCAGTGGGTTGTTTTTTTTAAATAAACATTGGGGGGTGGTGGGGGAATGTGTCCCCACGTCACAACCACCAAAAAAAGAATCTACACCCCTCTTTAAATGTACGCCTGCATTAAACAACCAACTATAGGTTTTCATTAAAACTTTAAAGAGTAAAACAATTTTGAAGCACTACTACTACTACTAATTTTGACTAAACGATTTGTTAAACAACAAAAATGGAAAAGGTAATGTACAAAAATATCAAAATATTGTGTTGGCCAACAAATATTGTTATTAAAGATTAAAATTAATTAATACATTTTATTTCATTTCATGACAACCTGTCCTAATTAAAAGGCTGACTTTCAAGAAAAATTGTTTGTAAAAATAGAATAAAAAAATAAAATAAAATCAACCTTTAGAATATAGGTAATCCTTGCCTTGATTTATGCTAGTGCGGTTTGATTGTATTGGCTTGTTTACTCAAGAGCTATAACAAAAATGTGATTAAAGTGAAAAATGAATGTGGAGGGTGAATTCACAAAAATACCTATAAATACATATAAAACCTCTGCTAGAGACACCCCCCAAAAAAACAAAAAATGTTTTACTCCAAATCTTATGTTTGGAGATATAGCCCTTTCGACAACTTCCCCATGTGACAACTAGTCCCGGTCTCCCCTGAATGCTTTTTAGCATAAATATGCTGAATAAAAAGTTTTTGGACATTTAGATTTTGTACAGTGCACACATTTGTCTGTCTCTCTCGAACTGTGGCTCTGGCTCCTCTTTAACTCTCTCCCGGCTAATTGCGATAATTCTCCCCCAGCTGTCCATCCTTATCGCTCGGCCACGCCCTGCTCACCACAAAGACAAACTCACAATCAGTACTTTGCAATTCACTATAATGAAGAAAAGTTCAAGTTGTGCTTAAATATCATGTTTGTGGTGTCCCTAAACTAAATATCACAACATTTTCAACTTTGTTGCTGAATTTCTTTTCCAGTCTTATTTTTTGTACTGATGTACTAGTATACATTTGAACTAGTCTTCTGGGGATCATTCAGGACAGAGTTGTAAACTAATAACAGCTCAGGACACTCCAGGGCAGAGCAGCTATAAAGCCCAATGTTTACCCATGGAATGTTAAACAGAACTCTGCTCAAGGCTCTGCAGGCAGCAATAAAGGGGAAACGGAGAGGTACAGAGCAAGGTAAATGAGAAAGAGTGAGAAAGGTAGAGAGCCAAGGCTTTTAATGCTGCAGGATATTTCATGTGCTGAGCTCAGTATATATATATATATATATATCAGTATATATGCACAATCATGCCATGGGTTGAATTTGACCCTTGCCACATAATAACAGTAAATCTACAGCAACAATATTTGAGTGATGACATTTGAAAGTTTAGCATAAAACCAGTGGGGTCGACTGTGCCAATTTTAGGTTAGGGAGGTGATAGAATTGGGGTGTCAAGTCAAAGCCTTTGAACTCCTAACAACTGTCTGACCCCATTGGAATCAGTTCTTGCTACCATATGTGCACCATGCAGCACTGGAAGAAGCGTGCATGCTTAATGCTTATGCAGCAAAAATAGTAAACAAATAATTGAGAATATCTCTCGTCGGTAATGAAAGCCTTTGTGGATGGCAGACAATTAACTATATTAAAAACGAAGTCACAAAACAACCATTCCTGGGGGATGCATGCTCTCTTTGTGATGTCATATCAGTACAATACTGATTGTAACCGAAAATAATGACTCCCTTATCAGTCTCGTCCAGAGCACCGGACATAACAATATTTACAATAATAGGCGACAAACTCAGACCTCAGCATATCAGTGGTCCATAAATCACTTCCATGCCTAAAACACTTTACTATACAAATTATTTTAAGAACAATCAAGATCCTAAAAACGGACTCCTCAAAGCTAGAACACATTACATATGTTACAGCTTCTTTTTCTGTTAAAGAATAATTTTCTGTAAAGCTGCTTTCAAATGATTTGCGTTGTGAAATGCGCTATACAAAGAGGTTGATGTGAGTGACAGATGACTGGCACAACGAACAGTGTGGGAGTGAGTATGTTTAGGTATCACGTATTGAATCTTGAGCATCAGTGAGCATGTGACATGCTGGGAGATGGTTTGATTGGCTGAAGCACATATTGAGTTAGTAGTGCTATTGCTGTTTGGGGAATATGATGGAGGGCACTGCCTGAGTGAAAAAAATTATGGGCAATGATATACACTCTGGGACTAGATTGCAGTAGGAATTTTCCCTAGCTACCTTATTCTGTATAAGCATGCATGTTTTCTCCAACAGGGTCTAGAATTTACACGCATAAAGGAAAAAGGGATTAGTATGTAATTGTATGCTGCCCGTGTGGCAGTCAGGATCAATACAGCCATAACAAATCATCTGTGACATCAAAGATTACTCCAAACATTTATTCACAAACAAAGGTTAAGTTAGTGGTCTGTTGATTAAAAGCATTTGGGGATTAACGTGATCCAATTCGATTCAAAATTCAAAAAGCAACAAATTTAATGAGATGAAGTCTCCATGAATTTGAGTCTTTGTGCCATCTATGTTTAACTGAACTGAAAATACAATGTTTTGACACACATTTGGTGATATTATTGGATTTGTAAATCTGTCTTACTTGACAAAACGGTAATTCACATCAATGAAGAAAACCAACAGTGCAACAAGATTTGCAGAATAGTGAGATCATTTTTCAGAAAGATGTTTCCATCATGTTATCTGGCTGGTGACCCCATACTTCATTGATCTGGAGCACACTGACCGACATATATTGATTCCCATTTGGAAATCTGTTTCTCTTCTTAATGCTAACAGAACCAGTAGAGAAAAGATTTATGCATCTCTCAGTTCTCGTGAATATAAATGAGGTAGGAAGAGGGTATTCATCTATGCTGAAAATTCAAGGATATGCATGTCACTTTTGTACAGCAGTACAATCTTGCCAAGATAGGGAGTTGCCAATGATAGATACTAAACAATGCACACAGTACACCATAACCCACTATCCACAGAGCCTCCATGCTTTAAGAGATGAAACAATATATTCAGTAGTAAATAATATTCAAAGTTAAAAGTGATCATGTTCAGCAAGCATAAGTAGTTCTTAAGTACAGAAAAACTAATTTGTCATTGTTGTGCAGTATTTGAATAAGCACACTGTTTCAGTATTGCTGTTATTGCTTCTAGCAGCTTGAAATTTACAGTATATGGGGACTATCTGTTTTGTAACTAAGCTTCTATCTCCAAAACATACTGTCAATTTTTGTCCACCACATATTACCAATGTAAACAAGTGATTAAACATTGACACACATATTTGAAACTAGGACAAAGGTAGCTGTTAGATTTCATTGGATAAACCTTTTTGGGCTCTGGACTTGACAAGACTTTACATTATGTGCACTTTAGCTGTGATGTTTGTGTATTACAGCAACAGGAACTGTGAAGGGCAAAGGGAGGTTAGAATAGCCTCCAGCTCTCTCATGCTGGGATGTGAATTCTTGTCTGACAAACTGCAAAGCCAAAAGACACGCTGTGCTCAGATAGGCCACTTTAACTTGCACATCTTGGATGGCCTCTTTTCATGCCTGCCATCTTCTTGAATTCACCAAGGTGACTTTGAAGATTGCAACCTAAAAATGCTATCATTACTCATGGAAGCGAACACTATTCTGCTGGAAGTCAGGTGGATGAACATAATATTTCTTTTTAACCCTTTCTCATGTCAACTGTAATTTTAAATTTGCCCTCTTTTAAGATTTATTGGCAAAGTTGAGAGAGGCCAGATGTACTTTATTTAATTGTAAATGTTCAATGCTTTAATTGTGGAAATATATTTTAAGAGGTCAGGAAATTACAAAATTGGGACTATCCCAAGTGGTCAAGCTAAGCCTTCTAGAAGTTTTGTAATTTGGTTCTTTATCACGTCAAATATGAGAACCCAATGACAAAAAAACTGCTGTCAGTTTAAAGTCCTGGACTGTGTCGTAAAGGAATATTTAAGGTCAAATGCAAGTTAAGCTCAATCGATAGCATTTGTGACATAAAATGTATTACTACAGAAATGTATTTTGACTTGTTCCTCCTTTTATTTAAAAAAGCAAAAATCTGGGTTAAAGTGAGGCACTTACAATGGTGTTCGCGAAGCGGAAATCATTATAGTTGGGTAACTACTGTATATGGCGGTGATTGGGAAGAACAATAATAACCAGTGCCACTAGTGTTCCTATCTGCGCAACATGATTTAAGTGTGATAAAATCACTTACTAACCTTTTCTGTGTAAAGTTATAGCCAATTTTACAACTTTCTTATCGTGACAATGTAATATCATCGAACCCTAAAACTATTGTAACAACTTTACACCTAAAATAATACCCAAGTTTTAACAGAAGAATTAATGTAAGTGCTTTATAAAGTTATAAGCTTCACATTTCTGCCTTAAAACGCACACAAAATTGGCCCTATTCACTTCCATTGTAAGAGCTTCACTGTAAACCTGATTTTTGCATTTTTAAAAAAAAAAAGTTGGACAAGTAAAAAAAAAAAAAGCGGTATTCAATATTATGCCACAAATGCTCTCAATTAAGCTTAACTTGTATTTAATCCAGATCATTCCTTTAAGGAAGTCTTTGGCCGGGTCAATAAACTTCGAAAGGCATCCAGCTATCCCTAAAAATAGCAAGTGTGGATCCTGAAACCATTGCCTGTTCCGTTTTCTTCCACTCGCAGTGCCGCAAAGGAGAAGGCTATATACTCTGGTAGGTGATAAAGACAGAGTCATGTTTTTTCTTTGAACTTCAAATTGACAGAGGTATAGAAAAACAGTATTTCCGAGTGAAATATTTGTGGTTCGATAGGTATCAAACGCTGACAAAGTGATCATCGGAGTTCGCGGATAATTTTATTTGTCGGTAGTAGAGTTTCACAAGAGCGAAAAACGCTCCGATCGGTCTGTGCCACAGAATTTCTCCTTCGGTTTATCAGGTAAGATGTCATTCATCTGAGAGAGCTTGTTTCAAAATGACACTTTTTAAAATATATTCTGCTTTAAGATCGTTTGATTTGTGACTCCGTAAGTCTAATTTTAATTAGATGCGTTTTAACGGGATCTGATCACATGTCATTCAAAAGTGTGCATAAGTAGCTCCTAGACTAATATTTTCTCACCTTTTTAAGTAGACTACATGGGTAGCCTACTATTGCAGTTGAACTTTAGGCAGATGGCTACAGAGGGCTACTTGTTTTATTAATTAATTCACGTTCAGCCATTTTACAGACAAGTTCTAACATCGCTTATGCAGGGTGATAAAAACAAAACAAAAAACTATCCTCTACACTCACAATGGTGCACACATTAATTGCGCACATGGAGATTCTTTACTTGGCTGCTTTACTGACAAATTACATTTTAGCCTAAGCACTTTTATTGACTATATTTGCTCTAATTATATAGATATATATTGCAGGTAGCCTACATTAAATAAAAAGCGGGATTTACATTTTAAGTAGGCTAGCCTAGGCTACTGTTAAAAGACAGACAGCGTTTAGAATTATGCAAGCTTAGTCCTTCCTTAAAATATCCAAGCGAGTTTATCATACTACCTTTTACTAGCTAAACCGTCTATTATTCTGTATAGTACTTTTATTGTTTGTGCTAATACCCTGTTGAATGGGTTGCGGTCAGACTACAGCATGGTGTCCCTGTGTTAACATATTCAGGCAGCATTCTACGGACAGTTGTACATTCGCGATTAAAGCATATCTGTTGCAGATTCACAAGGTGGTTCCTCGGGTTTTATCACCGTTCGCGTGCAGTGTCACAGCTGACGTCGACTGACACTCGGTGGAACCCCCTTTCCTTTCCCTCTTCTTTTTGTTCGAGAGGATGCTTGTTTTCATCGCAACACCTCGAGCTTCGTGGTGGAGCCGTTTTCCCTATATCAATGTGCATTAATGTAGGAGACAGCGTGGAAGAGATAAGGTGACAACATTCTTGATAACAAAGACCACTTACGTGAAGGTTTACCCTTGAGGCTGCGTTTAATTCTGACATTGGCGGACTTGTTACTACCACGCGCTTTGTAAACTCGACTATGTTCTGTCTATAAAGGCAGTGTTTGACACTGTTGCCGGTTGTGATGTTAAATCTCGATAGACGGTATGAAAACCACCACTTTCCCTCTCGTTTTTATAAAAATATTCACTTTTTAAAATTACAATTTCTTTTTTGCAGAGCTCTTATCTCATCACCTGGCACCTTTGTTTTGGATTTGACAAGGATTTCGTGAAACGGCAGTGGGTGTACACAACTGACGGATATCGGGTTTTAGTCTAAATCGGGATCTATACATCCAAACTGGGATCTATGAGCGGAAAAGTGGCCAAGCCTAAAGAAGAAAAGGATGCTTCAAAGGGTAAGAAGCGAGTCTTGAAACGCCTCGAATGCTGACCGTACATCACCGGTTTAAAGCGACCGTGAGCTCTGATTCATCTCCCACTCGTTGCATTATCCTCACAGTTACGAAATTTGGCCAGGATAATGGTGAAAGGTCTGTCTAGAACAAATATTTGAGATAAAATAAAGATGAGAGAAAAATACATAATTATGCTGAATTATTACCAGTTGTGCTGAGTAACAAAAAATAGCTACCACGTGATGAACGACCAGCTAAATAGCGAAAATCAGCACATTCCATTCAGTCTATTTAGAATATGAGATGAATTATTGGGCTGTCGCTTTAACGTATCCTGATGGCAATAAACCCAATGCCACTGCTTGACTATCCCTCTGAAATTCCCCATTGTGTTCTCTCTTGCACATTAAGGTAGATCTGAGCAACCAGCTTAATCTTTAAAATATGCATCACGTTTGCAATGTTATGCGATGTGTGATGACGCTTAATCGTTTGTTTGGGTAGCTACTGTACTGCGCAAATGACCATTTGCGTAAAACATGTCTCTGAAACAGCCGCCTCAGCGGGATGTAAACTGGCCGTCCAGTGCCATGGAGACTAAGGGGATACAGTGATTGCCAAAGAAACCTTGCGCGATTAATTGATGTGCATGCTGTTTGCTTTCATCGCAGTTTACAGCTACATGAATATGCTGTAGCTCATTGTTCCGCCTGTAGACAATGCAGAGTATAGTGCACAACAAATAAACAAATCTGATAACAAATAACCGAAAATAGACATTCCTCGTAGTTCAGGAATAGTCCACACAATTGGATCTTTGAAACATTTGTGCAGGTAGTGATATAACTCTTCTATAGCTTCACTAATGTAATAGGTTTTTTTAAATGAGAAACAAATATGACCAAAGAGAAACATTATGAATTTTATTCTGAAATTATATTGAATCTAATAAAGAGAAAGAAACAGGGACATAATGATCAGTGCTTACTTGGCATCATATTGTGGAAATAATTAAACAGCCTTACACAGGTTTTTTTTTTTTTTTTTTTTTTTTTTTTTGTAATTACATTTTTTTTATTGATACAAAAATACACAACAGAGAAAAACACAACACATATCAAAATGTAACATTTAACCCCCACAAATTTCCCTCCCCATTCACTAACCTCACCCTAACCCCCAGCCAACACACCTGTGGTCACATATAATAATACACACACACACACACACACAAAATTTTTAATAATTTGAAACATATAATAAAAATGCATAATTAAACTAGACTTCTCTCCCCACATCCTCTCCCTGAGAGTCCCCCAAAAAACGCGAAATAATTATCCCATTTCCTGACAAACACGTCCCCAAACTCTGCCTTCTATTTGCCACCTCCTCGAAAGATGCCATCCTCCCCATCTCCGCACACCACTCTGCCAATCATGATACTGGTCAGAACCCAATTTTTTACATGTTTATCCCCCAAATGTATGACCACCCCATATCCCAAAATACAAAGTGTGGGGCAAAGTAAAATCTGAGTGCCCAAAATGTCACACAAACATCTCTGAACCTTCAACAAAAATTACTGGATCTTAACACCCCCCCAAAAGACATGGGTTGTGTCTCCAACTTCTGATTGGCATCGCCAGCAGGTGGGTGTGTCTTTATGACCAAGCCTAAATAATCTAGAGTGTGTCCAATAGAATCTATGTAAAATCATGGATTGCATAAGGCACACCCTTGCATCTCTAGATGCAGACTTTACATTTTTTAGAATCCTAGCACACACTCTCTCCTCCAATACAAAATTAATAAATAAATCTTTCTCCCATAATCTCTTGAAAGAAGTTGAAGCTCTGTCCCCCCACACTCTGAATTAGCTGGGAGTAATACACTGATACCTCATGACCTTTTCCAAAAGCAGTAATCACCTCTCCCAGAGTATCTGCTGCTTTAGTGGGGTGTATGCTACTCCAAAAAACAACCAGCAGAAAGGGGATTTAAAACACATTACATAATTTAGGGTTCAGCCATATGCTTGAGGCAGCATTTAAATAAATGTCTGAATTAAACACTTTAGATGTTTTTCCATACCGAGTGAAAATGAGAGATACCGGGTGTCACTTAACTTCTCCAATTAGTTTAATTCCTCATGCAGTTTTGAATATGATTGTTTTGATTAAATGTACAACAGATTGGTTTTGCAGCATGAGTTCATTCTTTCCTTTATTTGTTTTGTTTTTGTTTTAGGCAGCACTTTGTCAATGCATTGTTTGCGACTCATTCACTCAGCATGCCAGCTTCCAGCATGCTATTTGAATTAGGCTACACATTGTGACTGTCTCTGCATCATTAAAACTTACAGGATTGCATTAACTTGAAGTTAGATAGTTACCATGTGTTAAAGTTTCTGTTTAACTTCATACTAGATAAAAATAAACCTAAGGTCATCTAAGGTTTGGTGGCTCCAAGGTGTGCTTGTACAGAGTCCCTAAACAGGTCAGTTCATAACCTCCCTCTCTTGGTTCTCTACCTATAATCTGTAAAAGTATGAGCACTAGCAGGGTTGGAAGGGTTCATTTTTAAATGTAATCCGTTACAAATACAGATTACTTAGTAAAATGTATTCAGTAACTTAATCCAGTTACCTCAATTAGAAAATAATGTAATCAGATTGCTTTTACTTTTTCATTACCTCAATATCGCATATGTGAATAAACTCAAGAGAAAATCAATATTTTCTCAAAGATTTTAATCATGCCTGAATGCAAACAAACCATATTTAAATTATGTTATGAGTGATGTAGCTATTATTATATACAGTAGAAGACAAAAAATCATGAAAATCAGGAACACTGCCTTCTTAATAGGAAAACAGATTATGTTCAAATGTAGAACAACTCAGGTGATCTGTTACAGAAAATAGTTTATTTTCTCAACAAGCAAATACAGTTAGAACAGATGCACTGAATTATATCTTGGTTAACATTAAACAAAATAAGACAGGATATACCTAATATTCAAAAACAGTACAAAGTTTAATTCTGGCATGTATTGCTGTTAGCATGTAAACTAATTGGCAATGACCATTAATTAACTTCCGACTGGAATAGGTAGATCACAGATCACAGATAATCATGATTCTTCACTTCTATTCCTGTGAAAACAATCGAAAGATGGTCTGACGGTGAAATTAGGGAACACATATGACTGATTTTAGCTATCCTAGCTAACATGATTTTTGTATGGTCTTACCTTTAAATGATCTATCGGGTCCTTGGTAAAGACTGCATCTTCACAGCTGGAAGGTTTAAATTGAACTGTAATGTTGTTTCCCTTTTCTCCATTGAAGTGACTAAAATGTAGGAATTTCCACATAAATGATGAAACAGCACTTTTAATGGTTTGACCATGTTTGCCTGGAGAGTGCAGTGTTGATGAGAGACAGGTGTTATTTGCACATGTGACAGTACGTGGTGCTAGATTCACATGTCACGTGAGAGAACCAGAAGAGATCTCCAGTGCACATTTGATCATATCTGTATTCTGTACTAAAGCAAGCAGCGGTCTTTATAGTTTTATGCCAGGAAGATCTTTTGTTTAATTTGTATATATTGAAAATTGTAATCCTGTTAGTAATACCCATTTTTACCAAATGTAACTGTAATTTGAATGATGAACAGATTACAGTTACACATTTTTTGTCTCTTGATTACGTAACACCATGTATTCTGTTACTCCCCAAGCCTGAGCACTAGCCTTTTTTTCTTAATTACCTCAAGCAGAATGTGCTCTTTCACTCAACAATGTCAGTTGCACTTTTGTGTAATTGTCAAATAATATGTCCATTAGTCATTAATTTAGACAAAAGCACTTTAAATACTATCACAGATGTAATAGCATAATATTTGCTTAGCTGTCAGAAATGTATCTATTTCGGATGGAGCCGATGTACAGCAGTAGTGAACAAGCTCTTGACATGTTGGAGCCGTGGTGCTCATGAGTTGGCGTAAGTTTGAATCCTACCGCAATTAATCCCATTCCCCTCTCTCTCCCCAATAATTTCCTGTTTCCTCTTCACTCATTCTCTATAATGGAAATGTGCCCAAAATGTATACGCCTTAATTTCTGTAACATACTGACTCTATCAGGGCATCCCACTCGGATGTGTCTAATACAGGGATTGAAAAGTCTTCTTTGTGAATAGCTAACATTGCACTGTAATTTAGGCATATGGTGCTGAATGCTCAAGGGTGTATAACTACAGCACAGGCTAATTAGCCTGGGGAGAAATGCCACAGGGCCTGTGGCTGAGCAGGGCTTGCAAGTCTTTCATATTTCCTTGCAGATGAATTCAACTCCAGGCCAGATGCAGTGCCAAATCAATATGCATCCAGAGCATTATTTAGAGAAGCGGGCATGCCTTTTTTTTTTTTCTTCCCCTTTCCTTTCCTTTTTTTTTTTTTTTTTGTCTCGCCATGACACCTGCTCTAACCTTCTTGGCATAGTGGCACCCCATCTGCTGCTGCATCTAAATCCTCTGATGGTGTGACTGGAGCTGAAAAAAAAAATGCTGTCTTGATCTGCTGGACCCTGAGTCAGTTAGATAGAATATTAGGATAGATATGTCTTGTATATAAGGGAATGTTCAGATTGTGTGTGTACATTGCCATTTGTCTTTACCCAAAGCTTGGTTGTTGGTTAAACGGTGCCAGGAACATAAAAGAGTAGATTGTGAACTTATGTTGATGTTCCCACCCATATTTCACCCACAAGGTGAAGGGAGCCATATCATTTGACACACTGTAAATTGGATTTATGTTCCTGTGAGATGAGCAGAGGCACTGAAAACATAAATGAAACATTCCCTAATGAAGGATATAATTTCAATTATGTTATTTAGTAAGCAAGCTATATTTGACAGTGCTCTGTCAGAATCGCTTTTGATCGTTAACAAGTATTTTGTAAAGGTCTTTTGTGTTTAGTAAAGGCTGTGTAAGGACAGTGATTTGAGGCAGTACACATTCTAGTCTGCAGCTTACTGAGTGCTGACAAAAATCGTAGCATACAGCCCTAGAGGAAGACTCTATCTGCATTAGAGAGCTGTCACTCTGCATCACTGCCATGCTCTCTGAAATGTTTGGGAATGTTGCAGGCCTGTCTCTATAACTCAATGATGGCCATGCTGGTGAAAGCAGAATGATTAGCACGCTCTGATTGGCTGCCTGTTTCTCTCTCTAGCCTGTTCCCCTGCTCCTCAAAATCCCATTGCTTGTCATAACAGCGGCCTCAAACAAAGCGAGAGGAGAATAATGCAGATCTCGCTTTGTTTATGTTGGAGGACTGTCATAAAATTTCTAGTGCCTCTCTTCGCTTTGGCAATTTGCCTAAACTGAGGGTAATCACTAGACATAATTGTTTTTATTTAGTTGTATTGGAATAAATATTCATGATGCAATCAATATTCAAGCAGTCATAGTCATGACACCTTTAAACAAGTAAGAGCACAAAGTAGCCAGGTAGTTCATCTTAATTGACCTCATCTGATTCGTCTGAACTTAAAGTCTTGAAATATACACTGAACATTGAAAACCTTCTGAAGGGAGTGGAGGTGTAAGATACCCTGTTAGTTCCTGGGAAATCAGCTTTGCTCTAGATGGCATTTATAAATGATAGGTTACATTGATCAGGTCAGAAGGTCACAATCACACTGTGCCTAATGGAGTCCCTTTTCAAAAAAATTTCTGAAACACTTTTCACCCAGTTTCTGAAACTTTGGCATATTTATTTTGTACTATTAAAGGTTTAGTTCACCCAAAAATTAAGAATCCCGCATCATTTACTCACCCTCATGCCTTCCCAGAATTGTATGCATTTCTTTCTTCTGCAAAACACAAACAAAGATTTTTAGAAGAATATCTCAGCTCTGTAGTTCCATGCAATGCAAGTGAATGGAGATCAGGCCTTTGAAGCTCTAAAAAGCACAAAGTCAGCACAAACATAATCCTTTAGATTTAGTGGTTTAATCAATGTCTTAAGTGATCCAGTTGTTTTTTGGTGAGAAAAGACCAAAATATTACAAAATCAAGCTTGAAATCATAAACGTGCCTAGAGACTGCAAAGGCAAGATGTACAGTGAAAACAGAGTTACATTTTGGTATCGCTTCAGAAGACATTAATTAAACCACTGGAGTCATATGGATTACTTTTATGCTGACTTTATCTACTTTTGGAGCTTCAAAGGCCAGATCACTATTCACTTGCATTGAATGGACATACAGAGCAAAGATATTCTTCTAAAAATCTTTGTGTTCAACAGAAGAAAGATACATCATAAAAGGCATACACATCTTAGATGTCATGAGGGTAAGTAAATGATGAGAGCATGTCCATTTTTGGGGAACTATCCTTTTAACTTTCGATTCGAGTATTGCAAAAAATCAGAATATGTTTCACTAAGTTCACCGAAAAGTTAGATTACTGTATAATAGAAAAAAAAATGCTAAAAGAGAAATGTCTATGAAAGATAGAGTGACACTAAATTGTCCATTGTGCTGGAAATTTCACATTATGATGTCAGCAGTCGCCTGGTAATGGTTGTAATGGGATTTACGCAGCATTGCATTATGGGGATTAAAACCCAATCAGTCTTTTTGTGTTGTGCATGTGAGGCACTACTACACACCCTCTAAACTGGGACTATTCAACCTCTCAACATTTCCATTCAAGCTCTCCCTCTACATTTAGATATTATAAAGCCTTTAGTTGGTGAGGATGTTTAGAAATTTTGTGTGTATTTTTTACCAACTGTAACAACAGCTAGACTGTTGTAGAATAAGTTGAACAGTATATCGGTTATTGTTTTTATAATCATATCATAGAGTCATAATGTAGGGTATTACATATATAATTTAGAGATGTGGATGGGATCAGTTATTATGCCCGCATTCTTACACCATAATATGTAGGGAATAAAGGAAATGCGACATTTAGGAGGGAATTTAGGGTCTTGAAATATGTGAGCTATGAACTAAATTAAACTGTCCTTATTAGGTAATGAAATGTATAATGAAAGTAGTCGCATTCAACAACCATTATAAATTAGATAAATAACAAATAATTGGATTATTTGTCTTAATAGATTCTCCACCATTGAAATCGTAATACAACGTCTAGTTGTATCAGCTCACAATTTCTACTGTAAGGAATTAGCTTTAATAAGTGAATTATGATTAATTCACTTATTGGAGTGAAATTATTCTCATGGCTTATTGAAAATAATGTCACATGTATTAATTATTACCCAAATTATTTGATTAATACACCAGCACTTTGAGCACAAAATTGGAGATGTACTTGCTTGTCTTTGTGGTGTTTCCTTGCGTTCTTTGTGTGGCTTGGTTCTTGGTCGAAAGTGTGTTCCATCGATGTTTTAACTTCTGTGTGATCGAATTTATTGTCTGTATGAATGCTTAGCTTTGACCTCACATGGCATGCAGTCAGAGCGAAGTCTGAGCAGTCAGTGGAGCAGAAGAGAAGAGTGAAGAGAGCAAGAGAGCGAGTTCTTCCTGTTTGGAACTATTTGAACTGAAATAGGCCGCATCACCCAAAGGTGTCCTGCGCCAATCAGAAGTGACTTTTCAGAGTCACTTGCTCAACTGGGCTGTCTTTTCCGACAGTTGAGTTATGGTCCTTTGTTTCAGACTCTTTAAGAATTTCCCGCTCAAAAATAGTGCATATTTAATCATGAGCTTTTATATCTTGCGAATGGTACAAGAGACAGGATATTCGTTTTCATCAGCTTTCTCTGTGTACCCAAACAAATGTTTACATACTAAACATGACATTTTTTTATGGATGTTATATGTACAGGTAACAAAACATGAAAATCCCTGGTTCCAAAATCATATTGGTTTTACACATCACTGCATTTTAACAAGTTAAGCATTATTGTTACCATTCTTAGTAGAATGAGATAAATTGTACAAAATTAAAGATGATATTTATCAATTATAGGTGATTGCACATTGCTACACACATTTTAAAGAGTTCCATCAGTCTATAATCATTCATTTGTCAGGTACAAACGTTACCACAGTTCAAAGTGATTTTCAGCATTATCTAGCAAGGCTAGATAAATTAAGATGAAATGTCTTAGAGTTGTGCAAATCTGATGGTCCTTGTAACCTTACACAAAACAACCTGGTGTGGGGGTTCCGTCTGAAGGCCGGTAATTTATGACGTGGAAACATTCCAAACTGAAAGGCTGGGTTTTTTCATAGATTCAAATCATGTTGCTGGAATTCTTCTGCATATATAATCTTACAGTAATCTGCAAAATAATTATGTTCATAACCAGTCATACTGATCTAGTTATCTGTAGTTGTTGGATTGTTTTTCATTACACTAATGGCTTGATTAAGAGGACAACTTTTATGTAGGTGTGGAATTAAGTGTCAATTCAGGAATTTGGATAACAGGTCTGAATGGAATTGTTTGAGATTTAGATGCATTTATTGATATGAAGATAAGCTGCTCTGTTTCGTGTCATTTATGGGCACTGCTTATGTCCACTGTCTTATGAGTGTTGGAATTCCATGGGGAAATTTAGAGAACACTAACTTGTACAATGTTAGCACACTAATTTTAGCATTAAGATTTATCAAATTGAAAGCATCTACTGTTTTGCCAACACTTTCAAGCATATATAAACCAATCTGCTATAGGGTTGAATGGAATTGCTTTTGTCATGATCTTTGGCTCTTTGACTTTCTGTGAGACACAGCCTTGTGGATATTTGTGGCAGCCTTTTAGTTGTTAGTAGAAAATATACCTGTGTTCTTAGACATCAGACAGCCTGTAACTGCTTATAAAAAAGTCATGCACAACTGCATGATAAATCCATAATGCATCTTAAAGCATCACATAAAGCTGGTGAAGGAAAGTGAATCTTTCAGGAACAAGCTCTAATTTCTCAGACCATGTTTACATCCCACAGCTACAGAAACGGTAAGTGGATTGTTACTGTGCTTGCTGTTTGTTATCCAGTGATGCATGAGAAGTGCCCTGACATATATTCCCACTCATTGGACACATTTGTGACAAATCCAATACCTCAGTGACAGTTCAGTCCTGAAACCATCACAGCACCTTGCTTGCTGATTAATGTCCCTGTGTCAGTTATGCTCTGTGTTGGCTTTTCAGTCCCCCAGGCTGCTGTGGAGATTGTGTTTTGCTTAATTACACTTCCCCCGGGCCTGAAAGTTGCACCACTTAATAGGATTTAATTTTCTGCAGTAAAGACAAGTTGTTTATGGATTGATGGCCAAGGGTCTTGATCAGTGTTTGACAAATACTGTTTCTTATGTGAATTATTACTCTTTTCTTATGTGAGCTATTACCCTTGTTTGTGAATCAGCACCCTTGTATCAGATCAGGCAGATGCCGTTTCTGCTTTTAGAAGGTAATCAGCAAAAATTGTCAGAGGGAGGTAGGCTTTAGTAAATGGGCTGTGGGCACAGGTTGGGATTTGGCACAGGCAAGTGAACTGACATGAAGGATGACCAAGTTTGCAGAAGCCACCTGCCCCTTTAAAACCAATTTATCACATCGAGCCAATCAGCAAAGTTAAAGAGCTTTTTGGTCACATTTAAACGTCAATGGAAGTGCCTGCAGCAGTGTTTGGGGAGTAGCTAACTAAAAGTGTCAACGCTTATGCCTTAACTTAATTTTTCAGTGGCATGCAGTAGCTCAGCTATTTTCAAAATAATGTAGGTTTTCAAGCTGCTTATTCCAACGAGTAGCGGCATAAATTGGCAAACAATTGAACATGCTCTTCTAAAATGACCTCTCTCGCTCTCGTTCTCGCTCTCGCTCTTTCTCATGAAGCATTGGTAAGACTGACTCATTTTAGTTAATCTTTGTCTTATGGTAGTAATTGTATTTATACAAACCCAAATACCCTTAATTGCTTCAATTTAGTTAGCTACTTTTGGATAACTTGTATTGTAGCAGAGGTGATTGCTTTAGTACACTTAAAGCACAGCTTTCCCTAAGCTTTCATAAGAAATGCGGCTATGATGATGTATGTATAATGTATTTGGTTTAATGTATGTAGAAATGAACTATATTAATTACATATGTTATTTTAGCAAATAAAAGTGTAAAATGTCACATCACAATCAACCCGCTTATTTCTACATGAATATGTCCTTAGAAGTGGATGCATGGCCCATTTAACATTGCAGCTGTGCTTCAATGGGAGTCTATTGCAGATAACTGTAACATTCAAATCAATTGCGCAAAACATCAATGTTAATTTTAAGAGACCCTCTAAACTAGTGGTCAATTGATATATCACAGAGGCTGATAAATCGGCCGATATTCAGAATTATTAAATTATCGCATTGGCTGATAAATTTTCACGTTTGGCCGATTTGTTTCTTAAGGGCGCTGAGAATCGCTGCTTGCATGTGAAGCGACTGAGACATGTAAACGACCAGTCATGGTTTGTTTTGTTGTTACGTGCCATCGTGTTTCTACAATAATAGACTGGTGTGCAACACAATCTCATTTAAATAGTCTGCATATCAGAGCCACGGCAGACGCGGTTGAGTCCATATTGTTGAAGTGCTCGCCTGTTTCATTCTTCCTTTCTCTCCTCAGCAGATCCCTGTCACTTTTAACATACTTTTCTAATGATAAAAGGCAAAATTCAATAAAACTTCTATCCCATTCCATTTGCAAATATGCATATATCTTGTTTAAACAGATGTAATTCACTAACCTCACAAACATCCAGCGTTTTCTTCTAGGGATGGGCGATTAATCGAATGCTATTCTCATTTACGGTTTTGGCTTCCAACGATTATGAAAATAAGATATTCAAGATAAAACAATTATTGTGCCACATTCTGTTTCGCAAATAAACACCCTGGGGTTATGTCTTTTAAAGCATCCTTTATTAAAAGTTCAAATAATAAGGAAGAGGTTATGAAATAAACTCTGAAACTGGCATTACTGTGTGCGGTCAGCGCCGTGTCAATGAGTTGCATGAAGAGACCGGGGAAGAGATTGAACCTTTTCCCGGGCTGATGCACAATCTGGAGCAGGGACGGTCGTCACTTGCGTGCATTTGCTGCAGCTAGATTAGAATGTGATGGCTCATGATGTAGTGAATAATAATATACAGTTGAAGTTAGAAGTTTACATACATCTTAGCCAAATACATTTAAAATCAGTTTTTCACAATTGCTGACATTTAATCATCGTAGAAAACATTCCCCGTCTTAGGTCAGTTAAGATCACTACTTTATTTTATGAATGTGAAATGGCAGAATAATAGTTGAGAGAATTATTTATTTAAGCTTTTATTTCTTTCATCACATGCCTAGTGGGTCAGAGGTTTACATACACTTTTGTTAGTATTTGGTAGCATTGCCTTTAAATTGTTTAACTTGGGTCAAACTTTTTGGGTAGCCTTCCACAAGCTTCTCACAAGATAGGTTTGCAGGCCTCCTTGCCCGCACATTCTTTTTCAGTTCTTCCCACAAATTTTGTATTGGATTGGTCAGGGCTTTGTGATGATCACTCCAATACCTGGAATTTGTTGTCCTTAAGCCATTTTTACACAACTTTGGAGGTACAGTATCTCACAAAAGTGAGTACACCCCTCACATTTTTGTAAATATTTGATTATTTCTTTTCATGTGACAACACTGAAGAAATGACACTTTGCTACAATGTAAAATAGTGAGTGTACAGCTTGTATAACAGTGTAAATTTGCTGTCCCCTCAAAATAACTCAACACACAGCCATTCATATCTAAACCACTGGCAACAAAATTGAGTACACCCCTAAGTGAAAATGTCCAAATTGGGCCCAATTAGCCATTTTCCCTCCCCGGTGTGATGTTACTCGATAGTGTTACAAGGTCTCAGGTGTGAATGGGGAGCAGGTTTGTTAAATTTTGTGTCATCACTCTCACACTCCCTCATACTGGTCACTGGAAGTTCAACATGGCACCTCATGGCAAAGAACTCTCTGAGGATCTGAAAAAAAGAATTGTTGCTCTACATAAAGATGGCCTAGGATATAAGAAGATTGCCAAGACCCTGACACTGAGCTGCAGCACGGTGGCCAAGACCATACAGTGGTTTAACAGGACAGGTTCCACTCAGAACAAGCCTTGCCATGGTCAACAAAAGAAGTTGAGTGCACATGCTCAGCGTCATATCCAGAGGTTGTCTTTGGGAAATAGATGTATGAGTGCTGCCAGCTTTGCTGCAGAGGTTGAAGGGGTGGGGGTTCAGCCAGTCAGTGCTCAGACCATACGCCGCAAACTGCCTCTAATTGGCCACCAGTACAATTCGCAAAGTCTCTGTTTAGTTCTGACTAGACCTCGATGAGTTTCATGCACTAGGCTAACAAGAGGGGCATACAGGGAAACAGGTACAAGGAACCGATGCTCACCTCTCCTAATCAGTCCAACATGTATGGACAATTCATCCCTAACTAAGAAGAAAGTGGCTAAGGTTAATATCCTTTCTATCACATCCGGCCTGTATTTGTGTCTTAAGCAAATTCATTTTGGGACAGGCTTCCGAAGCTAATTTAAATTCCTCCATGGATAAGGAATGCAGGCCAGAGAAGACTGCAGCAACCATTCCAGGTTCTTCTTCTTGTTCAGCAGGAACTGGTAAAGGCATTCTTGATAAACAATCCGCAGCCTGATTTTGAGCGCCAGGGCAGTACACAAGGTCACATATGAGAAACACATTAGCCAAGTTGACCACCGTGCCACTCTCATTCCAGCACGACCAAGTCCTTTAGTGGCAAGCAGAGTAGTTAAAGCTTTATGATCAGTGTGTAATGTAAAATGGTATCCCCATAAGTACGGTCTTCATTTTTCTACAGCGAACACACAGGCTAAGGCCTCTTTCTCTACTGTAGAATATCTCCGTTCCGCAGCTGTTAGGGTGCATGAAGCAAAAGCAATGAAGCAAAAGTTCTATGCTGTCCTTCTGAATCTGTGACAGCAATCCACCAAGTCCGTAATCTGACGCATCTGTTGACACGATATTTGGGAGAGAAGAATCAAAAAGAGACAGAACTGGGCTGTCCACAAGCACTGATTTCAGGTTGCTAAAACATTTGTCTGCTTCAGCGGTCCATTCGAAGTGTAATTCCCTCGAATTTCTCAGTAAATCTCTCATTTTCTCCATGACCGTGTCAAATTTCGGAATGAATTTACTGTACCAGGAAATTAAGCCGTGGAATGAACGGAGTGATGGTAAGTCTTGTGGGGCAGGAGCATCCACAATTGCTTCAATGTGCGCAGTATCAGGCAAGATTCCGTCCTTGGAAATCACATGGCCAAGGAATTTGAGAGATGTCTGATTGAAAGTACATTTTTGCATATTCAGTGACAGTCCAGCTAAAGTTAGTTTCTGAATGACTGTTTCCAGGGTTTTGTTATGGTCCGTTTTAGAATTAGCATAGACTATAATGTCGTCTATATAATTCTGTATGCCCGGCACATTCATCAGTATGGTCTCCATAATTTTCTGGAATGCTGATGGGGTGGACGCAAGACCATATGGTATTCGGCAGAACCGAGTCCACCCGAGAACCGAGATGGACAGAAAAAGTCCATCATGCATAATGAACACAGTGAGATCATGGCTCTCGACATGCAAAGGCAACTGATGGTAAGCACATGTTAAATCAGTTGTCGAGAAGAAAGCAGCACCGTGTGACTCACTCAACAGTTCATCCATGTGAGGTAAAGGCAAAATTAGGGCATTGTTTGGCTCCCGCAGGGCAATACACAGTCTGATTTTGCCTCCTTTCTTCGCAGTGACTACTATTGGTGAGACCCAGGGGGTAGCATCTACTCGCTCAATAACAATAAGCTTATTACAACCTTGTTGATGTATGGAGAAAGGAAGTCTGCAGTGTATTTGCTGAATCGGTGTAACGTCCGTACGTATCTTAGCTCTATGTACAAAGCCATTCACGCATCCAACTGTCGCAGTAGTATCAACAGTACGAACTGGAGTAGGGGAAACAGGAACGGTAAGTGTATTGTCATGGCTAATCATGCATTTCAGTGCTTTGAGTACAGACATACCTAGTAAAGCAGAGCCGTGTTTGACAATATAGAATGGAACTGTAGCAGTAGCTCCCTTGAGTGAAACATTAGCTGTTAAGCAGCCAAGTGCTGGGATGTGTCCTTTCATATATGTGGGGAACAGCAAAATGATGCCTGTAAAATTTCTCTGGCAAAATAGAAACTGCAGCACCTGTATCCACTATGAATTCAGTTTCAGCAGACTGACCTGTATCTGTAGCTATTTGTACTGAGCAAGTAATTCTGTCAAAAGCACGGCCAGAGTTCATATGGCATTTTGTACTTCAGGAAGAACTTCACTAACTAGCGTGGATGAACGGCAAACTTTCACGAAGTGACCTGTTTTGCCACATGTATTACATTTCACCTTAGCTGCTGGGCAGTCTGAAGCATTCACTAAGTGCTGAGTGGAACTGCATCTGAAGTGAGTATGTTTGCGCTTGCGCTTATCACCCATGTATTGAGGTTTACCCTGCTTATGATGATATGTCTTTGAACTCATCGCGTGAATTTGAGACGAATCACAAAATACAGTGGCATTGTGTAAAGCCTGTTCAATCTGGCAAGCTTAGTCACAGCTGCACCCAGAGAGGCAGGCTGTTCCAGAAGCAGTTTTTCTCATACTGCTGTAGCGTAAGCCTTTTCAACAAGCTGATCCCTGATCATTTTGTCCTCAACAGTCCCAAAAGCACAATTAGCTGCTAATCCCACAATGCAGTAAGATATCGTGAGATAGTTTCACCCTCATTTTGTGCTCTCTGTCTGAACTGGTGACGGGCAACAACCACATTCACTTTTGGGGTAAAATGGCATTCCAGAGCAGCCATAGCATCATTGCATGTCGTACCTGTATCGCACAGTGTGTAGAAAATACATTGTCCTTCTGACCCCAAGCATTGAAGAAGTACTGCCCATCTGCGCGCATCCGTCCAGGAGCTCTCCGATGCGTTAATAGCCAGCATATTGTTCTCCAAAAATGTTCTCCACATGCAGAATGGAATCGCCGCAGCATCGCCGCAGCATCGCCGCATGGTAGAAATGGAGCCAGTGTGGGAAGTTTTACCATCGTCGCCAGTTGTTGTTGTATTGCAAGTTGCCAGGAGTTGGGTGGAGAAACTATACTTCTTAAATAAGCAGGACAAGGCAGAATTACCTTTTTATTTCTTTTTTATTTTCTGTAACAACACGAACGCATAACACTCACTCACTACCCCTACTCTGTTCTCTCCTTCTCCTCTTTCTCTCTCTTCTCCTTTCTCCCCAGGAGCGCCCTCTACTGTTTAACACAGGACACAAAGTGGATTTGTATTAAAATGTCAGACTTTTAAGTATAAATGTAAGCTAATAGGCCTACTGCCATCTAGTGTTGTGTGTCATTATAATGATCAAACAACCATAACAAGAAAACGAGAAAACTCACTGCTCCTGACTGAATACACTTAGAAGCTTTAAAAAGTATTAATGTATTCTAATCATACAGTGAAGACCAGTAGTAGTTTTATGTTGCATTTTGTACTTGAATCCTTGATAGCTTCTGCCATTAAAAACTTTTAATGCTGTTAAAAAGCACTAAATTTTCTTAATTTGAATTTTTTGTTCTATTATTTTTTATCTATTTCTATTCATTGCTGTATTTATGTTATTTTATTACTGACTGTTTACTAGTCTTGAATAATTACTTAAGAACTTGAAACCGTTCTTCCATAATTAACATATTAGTTAGTGTTATTATTTGTTGTGGTTTTGAAGCTGGTATTGAGAATAGTCAAATTTCACTACCGACTATTGAAATTTTGGTATTGTGATAATGTATAGCCTTTATTGTACATGGTAGATCTTGCTGGAATAACATGATAAAAAGTAGATCTCATTCTATAGAAGTGTGAGCATCTCTCTGTAAATAATGGTGATGGAGGCTTTTCTTTATTTGACTACAATACATAACATAAAATAATTATCATATGACAGTAGCATCCTCCCCTACACAGTGCAGTTTACATTTCAAGTTCAAGGAAATCCACTGTTAAAAAAAACATATCTTTTTTTAAAGTTCAATCATAATCATGTTAAATAATCGTGATCTCAGTATTGACCAAAATAATCGTGGTTATGATTTTTGCCATAATTGAGCAGCCCTGTTTTCTAATATCTTCCTCTGAAGCACATATTCTATCAGCCAGGAAAACTGTCAGGAAATTGCTGCTCACACTGGATCTGCACGAGCACGGGAGTGCACCTTTAAAGTAAAAGGGCTTCATGTGTGCTATAATTTAAATGTCTTATTCACTATGCACTGTACATACAATAGGTTTGATTCTGTATTTTTGGGGAAAATGTGATTGTTAATGCGCACATGTCATCATGGTTGTTATTTCCTTCTTCCTAATATCTTATGAATTTCTTCATGGGCAAATGAATTATACAAATTTGTAAACTAAACAGAAATGAGAAGAAACTGCCATCTACTATTTCAAATACAGTATTTTTTTTTATTCTTTTTTTTTACAAAGTTTTGTGTATTACTAAAAGTTATATAGTGCTAAATAAGAGTCTATTCATTTTCTTTTTAGCAATTTAATGTTTTTGTTATTTACTATATTAAATTGTGTGATATATTGGCATTGTATTGGCCTTTCTGCCACCCTTCTCTCTGGATATTGGTATCAGCATTAAAAAACCCATATCGGTCGATATCTATTTATTTATTATAATCTGATCCCCTTTTCTCCCAATTTGGAATGACCAATTCCCACTACTTAATAAGTCCTCAATCCGGGTGGTGGAGGACAAGTCCCAGTTGCCTCCGATTCTGAGACCGTCTATCCGTGCATCTTATCACATGACTCACTGTGCATGACATCGCGGAGACTCACAGCATGTGGAGGCTCATGCTACTCTCTGCGATCCACGCACAACTTACCACATGCCCCATTGAGAGCGAGAACCCCTAATCGTGACCACGAGGAGGTTGCCTCATTTGACTCTACCCTCCCTAGCAACCGGGCTAATTTGGTTGGTTAGGAGACCTGGCTGGAGACACCCAGCATCCTGTATTCAAACTCGTGACTCCAGGGGTGGTAGTCAGCTTCAATACTCGCTGAGTTACCCAGGCCCCCTGTCAATTACTACACTAAACACACCATTTTAGATCCCGCCTGAAGTTGAGCTTCTTTAGTGATATTTGCATTGGATCTGCATCTGATCTGTCTCGCCTGGAAACCCGTCTTTTCTATATGATGATTGGTAGAGCTCTCAAATAGGCCAGAATTCACAACTAATGGTTATGTTCAGTAAGGATTGATAAAAATATAAAAAAAAACTGATGCATTGCAATCTTCATTTGAACAATCTCGATATCGATTCTTATATCACAAGATCGATCTTTTACTCTGTGCAACCCTCTACTACAATGAGAGGAAATCACTCACATTTGCAACCAAATTTCGTGCTATGCAACCAAAATGTATATATTTGGCAACTGGCTGGTAAATGTTTATATTTCACTCGCCAGTGATTGTGCAGTGTAGTGGTGAAGTATTCAGCAGTGAGATCCTTTCACTGCATGTTGAGAGTAAAAGTTGTTCCATGTAATGCGTGCCCAAAGACGAGATCCTTTGACCCTCTTTGTTAAAGAGACAGTACCGCTTTCAGCACATGCTCAACAAATCAATGTAAATACTTGTAAATAGTACAAATTATACAATTATACAATAACCACAAACCAAAAAAATTACATAGGAAATATAATATCTTGTTTATTATACCTTTATTTATTCAAGCCAAAATGTGACCAAAATGATAAACTAATAAAATATAATTATTAAAATTGATATTTTCAGAATGTACCTAGTAAGAAGGTCCCTGTATAATTAAAATCATTAGCTGGGAGATAATTTATTTAATATGTAAGTAAAAAGTGACATTATAACTGAAATATACCCATATGAATCGATATCGAATCGAAATGAGAGCTTGAGAATCAGAATCGAATCGGGAAATCTGTATCAACACCAGCCCTAATGTACTGTACAGTATGTGATTGACAGCATATGAAATGTAAAGTACCGGGGTCGAGTGCAGAGTATTTGGTAGCTCTGAGATAATTATTTTGTTATTAGTAATATGATGTAACATTTATTTCAGCTTTCATATTTTGCAAATACAATTAATACAAGTTATTTCCGTCGAGAAATGTTACTGTTTGAGTTGTAGTTTAAGCAGCTTTAGGAGCAACACTGCAGCAATACTGAACACCAAAATCTGATGTTCCCCATTTTTGAAAAGCACCAGCCGCCACTGTATTATAGCTTACAACATTAGCAATAGGGTAGCTTGAATACTTTAAATTATGAGTAGCTGGTATCTTGAGAAGCAACATGTGTTGCAAATCTGCTCAGCCCAAATAAAAACTCATAAATAGTAGTCAGCTTTGATGTGATTGCCTTACTGCCTGTTCTGCCATAGATCAATAAAGAGGTAAATAATTAAACTCCATGCTTTAATTGGTAATTCCCATTGCTGTTGGGGTTCAGAGGGATTTTTTTGTGCTGTGTCATTGACAGCGTAAGGAATGGCTGAAAGGTTGTAGTGCAAGGCTAAAGTACAAACTGAGGTCACACAATTAATTATCAAGTGACCAGGGGCACAATTACCCTTTTATTACAGTGCAAGGCCCAAGCTAGAGGTCAAGGAAAAGAAGCCTCCTGTCAAGTCTGTGTAAACCTACTATTTAGTAGTTCAGTGAGATGGTCATTAAAGCAAATAACTGTGATTATGTCTGTGTGTGCACGTATGTGTCACATGTTAATTGCTTCTTTCTTGGTAGACTCAGTTACTGTGCTGAGGATTAGTAATTGGTTTTGATTTTGAACAAATTAAAGCTGGCCAAATTACAGCTTGGATAAGTAAGAAAGAGAGGTGATAAAACCTAACAACGTTAGAGAAGATATAGGCTTCTGCTAGAAAAATGCATTATGTGGGAGTGGAGGGGAAATAGCTGTCCTTCGTACGTGGTTATCATAGCAGTAAATTGAGCAGTGGAGATTGCACTATGGGTTTTGATTACGTTGATGGGCAGTTGACTGACAGCCAGCCATCCCCCTACCACATGCAGAGCCTGTTGACTCTCCTTGTTGTGACTCTCTTTATTAATGTGCCTCCACAGAGTGTCCATTAAAGCCCAGTTTGACACAGTTCTGGCCAAAGAAAGCATTAACTAAATTTACACTGTTAGTGTCTGGCACCACTTCAAGCAACTATTCTAGAGAAGGGATTTATTTAGCACTTCTGTAGAGGTAAATACATAGAATTTGCTGGCTGGATTTCTAACATGAAGTCTTAAAGTGGTAGCTTCAAGCAGCTGGTCAGAAGTCTTGCGGAGACAGAAGTCTGGCCCACTCTGTAGCTTATTAAGATCGGCAAACATAGACAAAAATGGTGCAAAAGTTTCCTGGAATGGTTGTACAGAAAACACCAAAAGACCATAGTGGGAAATGTGTTTAGACTTTATAATCAGAATTTATGTCCATGCAAGTGTAATAAGTTGCATGTTTTTTTTCAGAGACACAACTCTAATAACAAAGTAGAATACAGTTTAGCTTGTGTATGTCTTTGTCTACTTTCTAAAATGTGTATCAGACAAAACTCCGAAAATGTTATGCCGCCACAAACCTTGCAAACTATGGCATATCCAATGATTAATCTTTCCTCAAAAGTGCTCATTATAACATCTCAGTATCTTGTAAGCACAAGTTTGTTTCTAGGTAAACTAGTAAAAACCTGTGCACACACTGACTCCCCAAAGTTGCATAGAAGCTAGACAATAATATTTAAATTTTCAGTGGATCTGTCATCTGAGGCTGAGACTTGTTGGTCAGTGGCTGTCATGTTGATGCATGTCCTATGATTTTTGCATAACAGTTAAGTTATTGACAACATTGATCGCTGGGGTCACTCAGTCCACATAAACGCACAAGCATATGCTTTAGAACCACATAAATAATATCGGTGACACTTAGCAATAAGGTTCCATTTGTTAACATTAGTTAGTTAATGCTTTACATATCATGAACTAACAACGATAATGATTATTTTATTTTTTTTACAGCATTTATTAATCTTTGTTAATGTTATTTAGCAAAAATACAACTGTTTATTATTAGTTCATGTTAGTTCATAGTGCATTAACTAATGTTTTATAACTTTTGATTTTAAAAATGTTCACTAAGTATGATTTTAATGAATGACTCCTATTATAATCAATGTAAATAGAACTCTTTTAAATAAAATTCTGTTTATCGCCTGCATTCCGTGTTTGGCAAGAGTGCAGGCAAGCGTTGAGGTTTTTTTAACAAGTTACAATGCACTGTATAAAAAGTCACTTAATTTTTATATGGTACAGTGCTATTTCAACTGTAACACTATTAGAGCTGTCAGTCACTAAAATTTTGTAATCATGATTAATCACATATTTTTTGTAGTTAATCGCGTTTAATCGCAGATTTTGAAAATGCTGAAATGCGACACCAAATATACATATTTTCCTGTCAAGTAAAGAAAACCAATCAATATGTATCAAAATAAAGCCTTCCACAATATAAAGAGATAAATGCACTAAAATATCACCAATTCAGGTAACATTAAACGTTTCCCAAAGTCTAAGTGTGAGGTTGACTAATTGAAAGAATTATTCCCCATAGGTTGAGTGTTCATTCATATTTTCATTAATTTAATATTTATATATTTAACACTTTACATTTAAAATATTCTTCTTATAACATTATGTAGGGTATTACATATATAATTGAGAGATGTGGACTCAATCAGTTAAAATGCTTAATGATTATGATTAATTCTCTTGGAGTAATATTATTCTCATGGCTTATTGAAAATAATATCACATGTATTTAGTTACAGCTTTGAAGCGAAATCTTTCAGAAACAGGGATGAGATTATTTATCAAAATATACCACAGTAAAGTTGTCTTTGAACACAGACAAACTTTATTGCTATTCTAAACATAAATCTAATCTAACACATACAGTATATACATGAGACAGGTTGGTGAAAAGTGACAGAATGAGAAATAACTGATCAGTACAGTGAAGATGAACATTACGGAGTCTGTTGACAGTATCTTAAGAACCATTCCATCCTTCTTTGAGTCTACATCGATTTGCTATTGGATTACCCAAATTATTTGATTTATACACCAGCACTTTGAGCACAATATTGGAGATGTACTTGCTTGTCTTTGTGGTGTTTCCTTGCGTTCTTTGAAAGGTTCATAAAGTTTGTTCCGTCGATGTTTTAACTTCTGTGTTATCGAATTTATTGTCTGTATGAATGGTTAGCTGTGAAGCGAGGCCTTCTCACTCCTTCTCGGGACATCGAGTCCCGAGTTGCCGTGGATCTCACATGGGAGCACCTGGATGTCAGTGGAGCGACCAGACGAAGCACATGCAGGCCGAAGAAGAATGAGGAGATGAAGACGAGGAGCAAGAGGACGAAGAGACCAAGAGGTGTCACATGGTCAACTGGGCTGTCTTTTCCGACAGTTGAGTTATCGTCCTTTGTTTCAGACTCTTAAAAATGTCCTGCTCAAAAATAGTGCATATTTTATCCTGAGCTTTTCTATCTTGAGAATGGTACAAGAGACATGATATTCATTTTCACCAGATTTTTCTTCAAACCCAAACAAATGATTCCATACTAAACATGACATTTTTTAATGGATGTTATATTGTATGTGTAGTTAATAAAACATGAAAATCCCTGGTTACAAAATCGTATTGGTTTTACACATCATTGCATTTTATCAAGTTAAGCCTTATAGTTACCATTCTTAGTACAAAATTAAAGATTATATTTATCAATTATAGGTGATTGCACATCGCTACACACATTTTAAAGAGTTTCATTAGTCTATAATCTTTAAGGTACAAACGTTACCACAGTTCACAGTGATTTTCAGCATTATCTGTCAAGGCTAGATTAAGATCTGATGGCCCTTGTAACCTTACAAAGAAGAAGTCTGCTTTGACTCTGTGTGGAAGATCAGGTTGCAGAGTGGCCTTTCTGACCAATCAGGACGCCTGGGCCATTTGATTTATGACGGTGAAGAATTCCAACAATTATTTATGCATTTGCAACTGCATCATGACAACAATTAAACGGTTTTATTAAAGCATACTATTGATGAAAATATGATGAGATAAAAATTATACTGCAAGATATTAACAGTACAAGGTATGAAATGGAGAAGAAACATCTATAGAATCTGTATATAGAAGATATTAGATACAGATTCATCTAACCCATTAATAATTGTGTATTTCGCCGCTTGAGCTGCGTGAGTTGAACACAGGCAAAATTAACCTCTTCAAAATGGGGTAAATACCTAATTCAAACGCATCCTAATAAAACTGGATTTTAAAAACTATAGTAGCCTATACCCACAACATATATGTGTGACAGGGCGGAGGGCGGGGCCGGGTCGTGATTATACACACCCAGTCCCTTATCGGGCTATTTGAGCTTCGGAGAGGGATAAAGGCCGATTGCAGATGGTGGTGCGGGAGAGAGAGATCGTTTACAGACATGTCTGTCATGTGTGTGTTTTGTCTTTTGTTTAAGTTTATCATTATAATATTATTAATATTGTCAAGCCGGTTCTCACCTCCTCCTTTCCATTGAACTGCGTTAAACTGGTGTCGAAGTCCGGGAAGGAGGAGGGATACACTGTAGTAGAGTTCTCGCCACTACCGTCCACCCCAACAGAGCAGCCGGGGGACGAGGAGCCCGGCCACCTGGAATCGGAGGAATGGCCGCCGACCACGAGGGGAGAAGGTGCTCCTAACCGACTGCCTGGAGTGGTCAGGACAGCTGCCAGGGGCAAGGAGTCCCCTACCAGCCGCTGAAATAAGCGGGGAGGGGCTCGCTTCCAGGGGCAGGGGAGACCCCTTCTGTTCCCCGAGAACGTGGCGGGGTGTTCCGTCCGCCAGGGGCTGGAGGACTGCCTCCGATCCGCCCCAGGGAGGCGCGGCTGTCGTCCTTTGGAGGGTGGAGGAGTGGCCAAGCTACGGCGAATCGGAGAACTGGCGAGTACGTTTTTTTTTTTTTTCATCTTTCTCTCCTCTCTCTCTCTCTCTCTCTCTCTCTCTCTCTCTCTCTCTCTCTCTCACTGCCGCTCTGCCTTGGCCTTTTCCCTCTCATTTAAATTTTTGTGTTTTTTTGGGGGGGTACTACACTGTTACAGGAAGTCGTTTTAGGTGATCGTTTACGGACATGTCCATCATGTGTGTTGTCTTTTGTTAAAGTTTATCATTAAAATATTATTAATATTGTCAAGCCGGTTCTCTCCTCCTCCTTTCCCTTAAATCCCTTTACAATAACAACTTGCGTCTGCACAGTGACGCGAATTAACAAATGAACTTGAACTAAATTACACGCTAGTCAGAATATGTGTAATTTGTATTGCGTAACTTGCGTTGTGAATACACTGCATGTAGCGTGTTTCTTACAGAAACAATGTAATATCTTTCATGAAAAATTAATACATCTCTAAAGCATGAAGAATTCAGTGTACAGTAGGCTAACGTCTAAAATGTAGCTAATACTTCAGTCTATTCATTATTATTGTAGGAGCTTAGATTTGTTTTTCACAACAAGGACAGAAGGCTATGGATAGTTATATGTTTGATAATTTTTTTCCCCTAAATGTTTGAATATTCTTTTAAAGTTTGGTCGGTTACAGTTTTACACACTTTTTTTGCATATCGTGGTCAACTAAAAATCTTATTTTCTTTGACTAAAATTTTAATTTTCATCAGACTAAAACAAATAAATATGAGATGACAAAATATTGACTAATGTTAAAGGACATTTTCATTAAAAGACTAAAACTATGACTTAAACAAAACTGAAAAAAAGCTGTGCCACTTTAATCTACATGGGAGAAGTGGATTGATATTTAAGACTTGGCATGCTTCAGTGGTAATTAAAATACACCTTACATAGGCTGAAAATACTTGATTTCTGTCTCAAGTCCCACCAGGGCTTGTTTTGTACATCAAATAATAGTGCCTTTTTCCATAATTATATCGCTGACAGGGAAGTGCGTCATTGTAATGACTCTGGGTTGACACATTACAAAGATTCCAACTTCAAACCAGTGTTTATGCTGTTTTAAAGGTAAATCACGATTAAGAAAAATGAACATTACATGTGATTAACCCGTTAAACATGTCTAATCACTATGCATTTTAACATTTGTATTACATAACCAACTACAATTATGAGCCTCTGACAGTGTGATCAAATTGTACAGTAGCTCTTGTGCGGTAGGAGTATTAAACTTGTAGTGTAAAGGACCAGATTCTTAAGATCACAACACGTCAAACAAGCAAAGTCAATAAGCAAACTGAAAGTGTTATAGAAGCATAACAAAATGATGTGATTGCTTCAGCAATCGCGTTTTTCATGTGACATTTGCTTTTTTCTGACACTATTGTTTCATTTATTTTATTTATACATAAATATATACATATATCGGTTAGGTTTATGATAGGGGGTAAGTTTTATTGATTTTAAAATCAACAGAGAATTATTAGCCTTAAATGTCACATATATTGTCTCACATTTTACCTTGGGACTGCAACGAAACGTGCAAGATCCATGTACTATTGTTTTCCAAAAATGTCGGCACAATCAATTTATTTTTATGAGATCTGGTTGTATTTTAAACCATTTAGCACTTGGTTAAATTGGATTGCAGGTAGTTTTTGAATAAAAATCAGGTTTTTGTGCTGATGAATTCTCCCCATTTCACTTATACTGTAGCATGTCTCTCTGACAGTTTATTTCAGGTTAAACTAGGAAGTAATCACCCCTGTGGATACATTTAATTTTTGTTCCTCTCAGAGTGATTTAGAGCCCACCAGATTTGAAGAAAACACAATAAAGCTCATTTGTCTCATTATTGTGCTATAATGATATTTAGATGAGTGATGACCCCTCAAGGACTCCGGGGCTGCAGTTTATATAATTTCTCAAATGTTTTTTTTTTTTTATGTCATGCATTCTCAGGCCTTAGGATATATGTGCACCATAAGTGCCTGTTTGTGTATGTGTTCGTGCTGTGTGTACACCGGCATGTGCTCCTATATCCCAAAGCATAGTCTTATCTATGAAAGAACTTAGTGTTTGCCTTGAAGAATTGAAATAAATCGTTGTGAGGTAGACAACTGCTAAAAATAGATACGCCCTTGTTCCCTGAAGCCAACATCACACATTCTCAAGTGGCGAACATGAGGTGTGTGTGTGTGTGGCAACAGTTCGGTGTAATGGGCACACACTCAGGGGAAGGAATCATTTACATTACGAGACAGCCAAGAAAACAAACATGAAAAGAAGTGGTGTGCAAACTGTCACAGTCTCGCAGCTGTCTTGAACTTAAAGAATGTTTGGATGAACTGTTCTTTTATCAAATCTCAGTTATACTTGGGTACAGAAAAATGTGGGTCGTCAAGACCAATCTTGACGTTTACGAAGTCAAACGTCATTGATTCTTGCTTTTTCACGAACTAATGTTAGTTCTGCCTTTGTTACCTCAATCCACATTTTTAAAATCTCAGTATGACTGGTTTTACAGTAGCATGAGAATTGTAAAATATTCAGTGCAGACAGTAGGTTTTTTCAGCCTCTTCCATGCAGTGGGTTGTTAATAGATCAAAGCCTCATCAGAAGAGGGTTGTCATTGGACTGAGCATTACTGAACTATTGCTCTGTCATCAATAGCACTCTTTATAATCACTCACTGCTTGACACTGGTAAACATGTACAATTGTGGAGCACTCAAAATGTATTATGCACACCAAATCTACACATTAATACTGAAAATAAATAAATGATATATATATATATATATATATATATATATATATATATATATGTGTGTGTATATATATGTGTATATATATATAAAATGAACCCCTGACAGTAGCATTTTTTTAGCAGTCACATTGCAACAAGGGTGCACAGCCAATAGCATCCCCGGGAAGAGTTGTGATCATGGTGAACAGTCAGCTGGGATGTCAGTAAATGCCTAGTGGCAGAGACAGAGCCAGCTGATTTAATTAAGTCAGCCCCATTTACTTGTAAAAAAGTGCAGCATTTGAAAGGCTGGCAGTCTTGTGTTTTACTGAGCGTGTGTTTGTGTGACGAAGTTCCAGATCAGAAAATCCTAAAATGCCTCACTGCTTTATATCATTGCCTGTCCTAGTAGTTTGAGGTAACATGTCTGCATTTTTGGCATTTGCTTCAGGTCTTGCCAGCAGACATCAAGCTGAGCAGGCGTTTTATGTAGTCCATTACCTCCATCCTTTTGGACTATCAGCTGTGTGACACAGAAGTCTAAAAGCAGTGTCTGGCAGCAGTCTAGCAATGTGATCTATTGATTTCAATGTGATTTTTTATATATTTTTTTTCATGACAGACGCATAGCAAAAAACTATTTTTAAAGATGAATTTGTGATTATAATTTGAGTTCACTTTCAGTTGGGTTCATAAGTCTACATTGAAAATATGGCATTAATAAAATAATAATAAAATAACACAAAGAAACATGATTAAAATGAATATGAAGTATTTACGATTCTGGAGTATTTTTATATCTTAGTTAATAATTATATATATAGAATTTTATATATATATATATATATATATATATATATATATATATATATATATATATATATATATATATATATAAATATAATTATATTTATATAGAATTATATCTTAGTTTAAAAATTATATATGCATTTTCATATTTGACTTGTTGGTCAGTTGTTTGAATGACTAGTCGCAGGGTTCGTACAAGGTGCTTGAAGTGCCTGAAGTACTTGAATTTGGCTTTTTCCAATTTAAGTCCTGGAAAACCCTAGAAAATAGCAATTTTTACCAAGAGGTCTTTATAAAGTTTTTGAATTATAGAAAATCTTAAACATGACAACAGACTACTAGACCACTGCTGAAGCGAGCAGCGCATAGACGGCGCTGTCACGTGGCACCTGCTGCTTTTGGCAGCAAAGTTCAGATTAGGCCAATCACAAGTGTCACTGGAGGATTTAAAAAATATATATTGTATAGATACTGCTGTTGTGGATTTAACAAGTATGAATTTTTGCAACTATCAGTTTTAATAACAGTTTACACTACAGAGTGAAATAAATATATGAGATGTAAAAAGTTTTGAAGGATTTGAATGCAGATCAATGGAGGATTCAGTTTTGTGAGCCGTCTAGTGCCCCCTTCTGTAAAGAAAGCTTTGTATCTCACAAAATGGGTTATTTCTGACAACATTGGGTCAATATCAAAATATGTTGACAAACTCGTACCTTTAATACTTTAGTCATGAAAAAGCTTTCAAATATGGAAAAAAAGTGTGTGTGTATATATATATATATATATATATATATATATATATATATATATATATATATATATATATATATATATATATATATATATATATATATATATTTAATTTAATTAATAATTTAAATTAAATTAATTGTATTTATTATTATTATTATTTTATGACCTAACCTTTAATGATATTAAATGGCTTGACTCTGTTTTGCAATTTTTTTTTGAAAATATATTTGAAATTGTTAATTGTCTGAAAACAAATCCTTGTTCCCTTCAGCTGGTACACCACTGTGTGTTTATTTTGAACTTTAGTTCAAAGGCATTAGTTCAAGCATTAGTTCAAGGCCGAACAATTGTGAAAAAAAGCAAACAATTATTATTAATAATTGTAATAATTTAAAAAGAATGTTTGTCCCTTGATATCATGTTATTTGTTTTATCAATGTTAAAACTACAAAAAGTTGTAGAAAATAATTTGCAAGGTTTAAGATCAGAGGCTGCTTAAATATGCATATAGTGATTTTTCCCAGCATGTTAAAAAGTTATTCACATAAGGCCTGCACCCCTGAGTCTTCTCTTTACTATTGTACATGAAACTGGTGTTGAGTGGGTAGAATTCAATGAAGCTGTCAGCTGAGGACATGTGAGGCATCAATTTCTCAAACTAGAGCCTCTGATGTACTTATCCTCTATACTTGTTTAGTTGTACATCTGGCCTTCCACAGCTCTTTCTGTCCTTGTTAGAATCAGTTGTCCTTTGTCTTTGAAGACTGTAGTGTACAACTTTGTATGAAATCTTTGTTTTTTTGGCAATTTCAAGCATTGAATATCCTTCATTCCTCAAAACAATGATTGACTGACAAATTTCTAGAGAAAGCTGTTTCTTTTATGCCATTTTTGACGTAATATTGACCTAAAGACATGCCAGTCTATTGCATACTGTGGCTACTCAAAAACAAAGATAATGCTTCATTTAATGAACCAAATAGCTTTCAACTGTGTTTGATATAATGGCAAGTGATTTTCAAGTACCAAATTAGCAATTTAGCATGATTACTCAAGGATAAGGTGTTGGAGTGATGGTTGCTGGAAATGAGGCCTGTCTAGATTTGATCAAAAATTACTTTTAGTTTTTTTAAATAGTGATGGTGGTGTTTTTTTTTTTTTTACATCAGTAATGTCCTGACTATACTTTGGGATCAGTTAAATGACTGACCTACCTACCTACCTACCTACCGACCTACCGACCTACTGACCTACCTACCGACCTACCTACCATGGATATAAAAAGTCTACACACCCCTGTTAAAATGCCAGGTTCTTGTGATGTAAAAGAATGAGACAAAAATAAATCATGTCAGAACTTTTTCCACCTTTAATGTGACCTATAACGTGAACAATTCAATTGAAAAACAAACTGAAATCTTTGAGGAGAAAAAATTCAATAACCTGGTTGCATAAATGTGCACCCTTAAACTAATACTTTGTTGAAGCACCATTTGATTTTATTACAGCACTCAGTCTTTTTGGGTAGGAGTCTATTAGCATGGCACATCTTGACGTGGCAATATTTGCTCACTCTTCTCTGCAAAAGCACTCAAAATCTGCCAGATTGCGAGGACATCTCCTATGCACAGCCCTCTTCAGATCACCCCACAGATGTTCAATTGGATTCAGGTCTGGGCTCTGGCTGGGCCATTTCAAAACATTAATCTTCTGGTGAAGCCATGCTTTTGTGGATTTGGATGTGTGCTTTGGGTCGTTGTCGTGCTGAAAGGTGAACTTCCTCTTCAGCTTTATAATGGACGCCTGAAGGTTTTGTGCCAAAATTGCCTGGTATTTGGAACTGTTCATAATTCCCTCCACCCTCACTAAGGCCCCGGTTCCAGCTGAAGAAAAACAGCCCTTAAGCATGATGCTGCCACCACCATGCTTCACTGTGGGTATGGTGTTCTTTGAGTGATGTGCAGTGTTGTTTTTGCACCAAATATACCTCTTGGAATTATGGCCAAAAAGTTCAACCTTGGTTTCATCAGACCATAACACATTTTCCCACGTGCTTTTGGGAGACTTGATGTTTGTTTTTGCAATCTTCAGCCAGGCTTGGATGTTTTTCTTTGTAGAAAAGGCTTCCGTCTTGCTACCCTACCCCCATAGCCCATTCATATGAAGAATAGGGGAGATTGTTGTCACATGTAGCACACAGCCAGTACTTGCCAGAAATTCCTGCAGTTCCTTTAATGTTGTTGTAGGCCTCTTGGAAGCCTCCCTGACCAGTTTTCTTCTCGTCTTTTCATAAATTTTGGAGGGACTGCAAAAAGGGGTTTTCACACTTGAGCCCTCTTAAAAAGTACCAAACTGAGACCTTTTTTCAGTTCACCCACAAACAAATAAATATATAAACAGTGAAACAAAGTCTTCTTCATATCCTAATGTTACCATCCACCGTGAATGTGTTTTTGTCCATTTTGTGACAGGATCACAACCCACTAATCATCAACATTAGTTTTTGAAACAGTCAACTTGAATATTAGGGATGCTCAAATCAGGATTTTAACATCTGACACGATCTCCAATTTTCATCTCATCAATCGATGCTGATCATTTAACTTTTTATCAGAAGCTCTGTCAAAACTGGTTATATGTAAGCTTTCTGCTCAATGTCCCTGTTAACTAATTTTCCCTGTAGGTAAAACCATAGTTGTTGCCTAGATTTTGCTGTCAAAAATAATTTTGGTTCATTGAATAATTCAGTATACACAAAATATAAATGTTACTCTTTATTCTAGGCCTTAAAAACTAGTAGGCTTATACAAACTATTCTTTACTGTATATAAGGTAGTCCTAAAGAATGAGGCTTAATGTCAAACTGAAGTTGAACTGATAACCCATTGGTGTAATTAAATTTAAAGTGAAAATTTTGGTTAGTTTGTCACCATTTCATTTAATTATTTGTATTCATTATTTTATTATATTTAATTTAGCAATGCATTATATTATAGTAACAAAATATTTGATATAGATTTATTTATGTATGTTCCTTCCTTGTTGTTGGATGTTGGTAATATTAGTTCTGCTTTCATTTGTTTCCGCGGGGAGTGTAATAAGGGCGACACGCTCTCTCGTGAGGTAAACAAATTACAGGAGAAAGAAGAGCGCATGTTTCTGGACTCTACAGGTGTTACTGTTAATGATGTTTGCTCAGCAATCATTTAATAAAGATGTTTGAATTATGCCCCATCTTGTATTCTGCGTTATTATTATGATACCTGTGCCTTGCGGAGACGGAGATTCTGCTACCGCAGATAATACTAAAAAACGCTTCAGGCAGGACGCGCCAGTTTAAATAAAGCATTTAGCGCAGACAATCAAATGGAACCGAACTCGGAGCACTTCTGTTACTCTTAAGCATGAGAGAGAGTTGTGGAGCACAGAACCGCTCTGAAAACACTGTAACAATGCGCTAATTTAATATAGACTGGACTGAGCAGCGCAAATAAACTTTGAAGGGAGCAGACTATTTATTTATTTAATTAAATCGCAGCCTTTGCAATTTAATAATTGCACAAGGTCATATCGCGGTTTCGATTTCATTTAGATTAATTGTGCAGCCCTAGTCTTCAGTGAACCCAGGCTGACAACTGCCTCCTCATACAGCTCTTTCCTCCTGTTAAAAATCAATTCCAGTTTTATCTAACATTCAGTGGGATGTTTATTGAAATCCAAACTGCAAACTTACCTTGTTTAACTTCTACAATATCCATGTGCTCCTTGTCAGGGCTTGACTGGGAAGCGAAATCGGCTTGGGATTTTACATATCAACTGGCCCAAAAGTTGTTGAGGGGGGTGATTGCTGTCCTTTTCTGCACATCGCGGCGCCGTTTTGTGGTCCGTTCTGCAGAACACGGCGGCTCATTTTAGCTTATCGCGGCCGAAACAGCGGCCCGCTCGGTTCTCCCGATGGCCAGTCCACTCTGATCGCCCCCAAAGTGCGTCGGTCCACCGGAAAAATGCAAGGTATGCCAGATTACTGGTCCAGTCCTGCTCCTCATCAATTCCAATTGATCACTTTAGAAATTATGCAGAATGTTAGGGAATACCAAGATGGCGGCGCAGTAGCTTCACTGTTGTGATGTCATGAACAATCCAGTTATATATATAGATCAGTGATATATATCCAGATATATATATATATATATATATATATATATATATATATATATATATATATGGAATTAATTAAATATGCCATCACATTTCTTGTTTGTTTAGATGAAATCCAGATGTAGTCTAGGATGGATCTAGAAGGATCAGTTATTGAACTGGATACTGTACAAATCTCTAAAAGTCTCAAAGAAGTCAGCAAACACACATTGTACAAGAATTTTATTGAATTTATTTCTGATTTGTTATATCTGCTCTTTAGAAATCTTAAAGGAATCTTAAATCTCATCAGTTGACAACAGACTGCAGAGGCAGTAAATCCAATAAGAATTGCATTTCTCATTTTCAGATAATTCTTCCTCAAAAGTTCTAAAATAACTACTGGAACCACTAAGGAACAGGAGTCATTACGAGGTTTTGGAACTGGAATTGTTATATTCCAAACGATTCCATCCCTAGTCCTTACAAAGTGCCTTTATGTGGTCTTCTGCTGTTGTAGATTTGTAATTTGTCTTTAAAACATGTTTATCATGCTATATAATGATGATAAACTGACAGTAGATGCTGTAAAATGAGTGTTATTTGTTCCAGTGTTCTCTGTTGTGGAATGACTGTGTAGGTGGAGCTCTGTTTAGAGTTTAATAACTGGAAACCCCCATCAGAGAAAATGTAGCTCCTCTTAGGGGCCACACCACAGGGAGTGGCTGACTGCCTGATGGAGCACCTCACTAACTTCCCACATCCACGCCAAGCACAATCAGACACTATTTTTCTCGCTATTTCCACATACACAGACATTAACCTGTGTATAACAACAATAATATTTGTACATTTCTCTTCAATAAGGGACTGTTTTCTTGACATTTTGTAGCAATCCAATCATAGTTTTAGTTAAGTTTGTAATGTAAAAATGTAAAAAAAAACAGGCTGCTTTCTTCTGTACCTGTCCCTATATAGGGATAGTTCACCCAAAAATAAAAATTCTATAATAATTTGCTCACACTCATTTGTTCTGAACCAGTATGAGTTAATTTATTCAGTGGGACACCATAGGTGATGTTTGGCTGCATCTACCAGCCAAGATACAGGACATGTGGGGTCATATGTTAGTGTTTTCATGTTTTTAACATCATAACCTTGATGATTTTTTAACGGCCCACTTCATTTTTATAAATGGTCTGGGTGGACTGATGAGGAACGATTTGCGTTGTGAATGAACGTCTACATAGTAAATCAAACTTTTTATTTTAAAAGATCAAGAAAAATTCTGTTTTCTGTGACGTGCACCCATTTGATGTTTGGATCTGGTTTGAGATGTAGTCTCATTGCTGCACACATAGTTTAGATCTGTGATTGCTCTGCTCTAGGGACAGATGGCCCTTCTGCTGTCCTGCTGCTCTCCTGCACCCCATCTCTATGCTCTCATCCTGTCCTGGTGCACAGAAAGTCACTCTCTCTGGCCCTGACCCCTCCCTCCTTTAGTTATCACTGATTCAAGCTGTTCTTTCAACTCTGGCTTACTATGTTGCCTACACAAAGGTTCCAGAGCTCCAGGTGACCTGGTTAGTACACCGGACACTATACTAATTGCACTGACAAGCTTCTGCTCTCGCACATTTTTGTCTTAAATGTGCCGTAAGCAATTTTTTATGGAATGGCACGCAGAAAAAAAATCCCTATTACTGGAACCTGCCAGCTATCACCGAAATATCGCATGCCCTCTGTCACAGCCCTAGCTTCTGTAAATGGCAAAACAAAATGTGACTGCGGGCAGTGGTCAGATTCTTTTTGTAGGCAATCAAAAGATGTTGACGATGTGCTTTCTGTTATATAGGCAGCTCCTATATAGGCAGCAGGAAGCTGCGAGCATGGTAATAGAAGCAGACATTCATATATGTTATTGTAACTCTATATTCAACTTAATAAGCAGTTGTCAGTTGTTAAGAAATTTTTTGTATATGTAAATATGCTAGATGGACATATTTGTCCCCCTTTTGCCAAGTCTCACTGTTTTTCTGGGTTTCTATTCACGTTTTTATGTGAATTTGGGGATATCAAATATAAATGCTTGATATAAACACCAAGATGCGAATACATTTCGAAAATGTGCCTTAAAAAACTTGCGCATAAACTATGATGGAAGCACATTTACTAAATACTGTATATTTATATATTTATACACTCAATGAGCACTTTATTAGGAACACCTGTAGAATGGTGCCAAAAACATCTAGTGAGCAGCATTTCTTCTGATGAAAATGTCTTGTTGATGAGAAAGGTCACCGGAGAATGGTCGGACTGGTTTGAACTGACAGAAAGGTTACAGTATCTCAGATAACCACTCTGTACAATTGTAGTGAGCGGAATAGCATCTCAGAGTGCACAACACGAAGAACATTGAGGCAGATGGGCTACAACAGCTGAAGACCAGGTCGGGCACTTTATTAGGACCATAATGTTCCTAATAAAGTGCTCAGTTAGTGTAGGTAAAAGTCATGTGGCTTTGCCTCAACAAACCATTTGAAGACATTCGCTTAGAGAACTTCATCAATATTCTCACATTGCATCTCAAATGTTGGTCTGGCTGCTGAATGCTAGCAAACATGAAGTTTGTCAGAGTGTTTTGTTTGCGCGCTCTAAACTGAAAGTAATTTATTACATTTAATTAAAGTGCCATAGTGGCTTCAACTTATATTTTTACTTCCAATTTGCGCCAATATCCCTAGAAGTGGCAAATTTGTTCTGTTAAACACATGGGATGGAAAGTTTTGATTTTCCGCATGAATTAGCTTGGATGGAAATATACTGTCTCACTCAGGAATTATGTGTTCTTAAGATGCTGCTTCAAGTTAAAAGAACTTCAACTTTTAAATAGCGTCTCGAGACACCTGCTTTCTGTTCTTGTCTTTGCGCTGCATTTAGCTCCAATTTAACATTGCTCACAACTCCTGAAATTGTCTTCCCCTTTCGGCTGAGCCTGTGAACAGGACTTCAGTTTAGCACAAACGTCAGCGTGACATGGAGATGTAGTGAGGCAATACTTTTATACTCACTTATGCTGAGGCGAGGGACTTATGATTTATTCAGCAACTGTAGCACAGGACACGATTGAGCAGGAAAGGTTATTTTTTCAGCCTGTGAAGAATGTGATGACTTTCTGCATGCGTTCCCTGCACTCTGCAGTCAATGAAACCTTGGGCTCTGGCAGCTCTGCAAAAAACAGCACACCCTGTGTAAGAGTGAACTGCAGAGAGTGAGGGAGAGACAAACAAGTGATTTCATACAGCTCATATCCTCATGTCTCTGTTCCACAAAATCTTACTCCTCCTGTACATGTGTGTGTGCAAACACAGGACATGGCAGCAGTTCAGGCTGCATGTGGTGTGTATATGTATGTGTGTCTCTGTTTGCTGCTCTTTAAACTATATAGGAGCAGAATTCAATCTAAGCTTTTTTTGTATGTCTTGTAGCACAGTCTGAAAGAAAAAGTCACATGATATCTATAACATCTCAATTGTTTTACCTTGATAACAGTAAGATTAAACAGAGGTTATAAAGAATTTTACCAAAGTCTCCTGCTTTTTTCTCTTAAAGGGACTCACACTCATGCCATCCCAGATGTATTTGACTTTCTCTCTTCAACAAACGAAGATTTTAATATAAATTTCCACTATTACTTTCTGAAACCTGAAAAAAAGGTATCTGTTTCTCACCGTCTTGTTGCTCTGGCACATTATTTAATGTGTTTTTTTTTAATTTATTTTTTTTAATAATTATTAGCTCATAACTGCCTGTGCACCAATACAAAATGGATTTAATCTACTCTATATTCAAGAAAGGCTATATTGGGGCTTGGGTAGCTCAGTGGTAAAGACGCTGGCTACCACCCCTGAAGTTCGCTAGTTCGAATCCCAGGGCATGCTGAGTGACTGCAGCCGGGTCTCCTAAGCAACCAAATTGGTCCGGTTGCTAGGGAGGGTAGAGTCACACGAGGTAAAATCCTCATGATTGCTATAATGTGGTTTGCTCTTGGTGGGGCACGTGATGAGTTGTGTTTGGATGCTGCGGTGGATGGCGTGAAGCCATATATACATACATATACACTCACCTAAAGGATTATTAGGAACACCATACTAATACTGTGTTTGACCCCCTTTCGCCTTCAGAACTGCCTTAATTCTATGTGGCATTGATTCAACAAGGTGCTGAAAGCATTCTTTAGAAATGTTGGCCCATATTGATAGAATAGCATCTTGCAGTTGATGGAGATTTGTGGGATGCACATCCAGGGCACGAAGCTCCCGTTCCACCTCATCCCAAAGATGCTCTATTGGGTTGAGATCTGGTGACTGTGGGGGCCATTTTAATACAGTGAACTCATTGTCATGTTCAAGAAACCAATTTGAAATGATTCGAGCTTTGTGACATGGTGCATTATCCTGCTGGAAGTAGCCATCAGAGGATGGGTACATGGTGGCCATAAAGGGATGGACATGGTCAGAAACAATGCTCAGGTAGGCAGTGGCATTTAAACGATGCCCAGTTGGCACTAAGGGGCCTAAAGTGTGCCAAGAAAACATCCCCCACACCATTACACTACCACCACCAGCCTGCACAGTGGTAACAAGGCATGATGGATCCATGTTCTCATTCTGTTTACGCCAAATTCTGACTCTACCATCTGAATGTCTCAACAGAAATTGAGACTCATCAGACCAGGCAACATTTTTCCAGTCTTCAACTGTCCAATTTTGGTGAGCTCTTGCAAATTGTAGCCTCTTTTTCCGTAGTGGAGATGAGTGGTACCCGGTGGGGTCTTCTGCTGTTGTAGCCCATCTGCCTCAAGGTTGTGCGTGTTGTGGCTTCACAAATGCTTTGCTGCATACCTCGGTTGTAACAAGTGGTTATTTCAGTCAAAGTTGCTCTTCTATCAGCTTGAATCAGTCGGCCCATTCTCCTCTGACCTCTAGCATCAACAAGGCATTTTCGCCCACAGGACTGCCGCATACTGGATGTTTTTCAGTTTTCACACCATTCTTTGTAAACCCTAGAAATGGTTGTGCGTGAAAATCCCAGTAACTGAGCAGATTGTGAAATACTCAGACCGGCCCGTCTGGCACCAACAACCATGTCACGCTCAAAATTGCTTAAATCCCCTTTCTTTCCCATTCTGACATTCAGTTTGGAGTTCAGGAGATTGTCTTGACAAGGACCACACCCCTAAATGCATTGAAGCAACTGCCATGTGATTGGTTGATTAGATAATTGCATTAATGAGAAATTGAACAGGTGTTCCTAATAATCCTTTAGGTGAGTGTATGTATACACTCACCTAAAGGATTATTAGGAACACCTGTTCAATTTCTTATCATGTGGCTTGTTGAGCGAGTTACCGTGGAGATATATATATATATATATATATATATATATATATATATATATATATATATATATATATCCACGGTAACTCGCTCAACAAGCCACGTGATAAGATGCACGGGTTGATGTTCTCAGATGCAGCTGAGATTTGTCCACCACCCAGATTGAGGCGAGTCACTACGCCACCACAAGGACTAAAGCACATTGTGAATTGGGCATTGAAAAATGGGAGAAAAAAAGGAAAATGATAAATAATCTCAATACCATATACAGTTTTGCTTTTTTTTTTATTCTAAATTTAGGGTTGCGAGGAATTGACTTACTGTCTCTTTAATGGCATCCACTTTATAAAGCTAAAACAAGCTAAAAGCTTAAACACTCAATAAACAGTACTCCCCATTGAAGAGTCTGTATGTATATCCCTGACAGCCTCGTTGTCACTTAGGTCAAAAATAAAATATGGTGCTACTGTGAATAATGCCCATACCTGAATTTCAACAACTGTCTCTTTTGTTTCTGTTTTTATTTCTCTTGAGAAATATATATATTATTTGCAATGTTGATATGTAAATCACATATGACTAAGTGCCCCGAGCTATAATAGAGCAACCTCAAAACAAAGCTTTTTTTTTCTTCCTGTGTTGTAACTTTTAGCAAAATTTCAGTGTGGAGGTGAGGGCGTGGTCCAGCGCCCGTCTGGGGAGAGAGAAAGCGGTAAGGACATCCACCTGAGATGAATTGTGACTAATTACCATCTCTATGTTCACAGTACGAGTCAGGGGAGATAAAAGACGGGCAGTCCACAGAGAGAGAGAGACAGACCAGAGTTTTCATGTCTGTTCCCCGAGAGAGAGTCTTGTGTAATGTGAAGCTGAAAAGCGGACTGTTTATTTGTTAAAAAAGTTTTATAATGTTCAGCAAGTTCCAGCTAGTCTAAACTTGACCTTTTTTATAATACATACTATTGCTAATGTAGGCTGTTCCAGACTTCCTTTCTTTTATTTGTCTAGTAATGGCATGTTATGTCACTTGTGCATCCTATAATTGATTTCTTTTTAAATGACTATTTGCCCTTTAGATAGTCCTGAGAATCTCATGATAGTATAACAGTAATAATTTTTTTTTTCTTTCCCCCATTTTCTCCCCAATTTTGTATGCCCAATTCCCAATACGCTTTAGGTCCTCGTGGTGGTGTAGTGACTTGCCTCATTCCAGGTGGCGGAGGACGAATCACAGTTGCATCCATGTCTGAGACAGTCAATCCACGAATTCGTATCACATGGCATGTTGAGTGCATTACCGTGGAGACCTAGCGTGTGGGGAGGCTCACCACACAGGGTTGACCAAAAGCCTTGTAACCATTTGTAATTGTGTAGTAGCTGGTAGATCATTCGTAGTGGTGGGTTTAATTATTTATTCCCCCCAAAGAATAGCATTTTCTACACTATTTAGAGATGAAGTTAAAGGCTGTGCTGAAGGTAATTAAGTTGTTTGTTTTTTGAAACACATTATCACCACCCGCTTACACATGTTAATGAGCTGTTGCGACTTCACAATACTGCTCTGGAATTTCACTAGAGAACTTTAGCACGAGAGGTCTGGCTGAGGTCACCTCGCATACGATGTATGCAGTTCAGATCTTTGAACTCTTTGTGAGGATGGTTCAGCACCAGCAACAGGGTTAAAGCTCTGTGGGGGAGTTATGATTGTATGAATGAGGGAATGTAATTGCTGTATGAATCACAGTGCATGAGGCTCAGAAATCATTACTGCCTTTGTTGGCAATTTTCAGGGACATGAGAAATTGTGACTATTTCCTAATTTCTTATTTGCAATTTGGGCATGTCCAGCAACACAAAGATGTTGTGAAAGTCTAACTTTGCACAAATAAAAAGTGGTATGATAGGGTAATGCACCAATAGGATTGAAGATCCACCTCCTGTAAGATACTGTGGTAGAGTCAAGTGTAGTAGAGTTAACATGCTCAACAAGCCATGTGAAAAGATGCGTGGATTGATAGTCTCAGATGCTGAGGCAACTTAGATTCATCCTCCACCACCCGGATTGAGGCGAGTCACTACGCCACCACGAGGACTTGGAGCACATTGGGAATTGGGGAAAAAAATAAAATAAAATAAATAAATAAATAAATAAATAAATAAATATATATATATATATATATATATATATATATATATATATATATATATATATATATATATATATATATAAATAAATAATAATTCATCTTGTTCACGATAGCCATGATGCATTGCTGCAGTTCATATTCAAACACGTTCCCCTCCAGAATGAATTTTTTTTTTTTTAAAGGAAAGAAAATGTATTTCTTTTCAAAATACAATTTTATTTTTAATAACAATACATACCATTTGTGCTCAGATTTACATAAGCTTTGCTCAGTCAGTCCACTCTGTGGTCAACTTGCATGGGACATTGTTATGCGGTCCAGTTAAACCAGAGAGTTCTAAACCATTCAAGCTTTATTTGCTGGAAAAATGCTGGAAGTGTTTATGTGTGTTGCTGAAGTCACAACAGCTGTATAATGTTCTCCTCGTTTTAACGTCTTCTCCTCTGTCCACAAATATCCAGTGCCATGGGATGAATTATTTGTATTTGTTAATTAACTTGTCCAAACATGCTTGGAATTATGTCAAATTTAAAACAAAAGTAAAATTTAAATGAATCTGGAGCACTTTGAATGTAACACGCTCAGGACATGTAAGAAGACTGAACTGAACTCAGCACATCTGTTATCTTTTCTGAGAACAAGATGGAGTTGTGGAGCACAGAACGATTCTGAAACCACTTTTAAAATGCACTAACACGGTAAAAACAGGACAGAGCAGAGCAACTCAAATAAACTTTGGGCATATTGCGATTTCAATCTTATTTTGATTAATTGTGCAGCCCTAGCTCCTGTCTACTATAATAGGGAAAGATGGAAATATTCAAAATGCTTGGGCCATATTATGATCAAAGTTCAAATTTCAAAACGGCAGTAAAATCTGACAACAATGTTATCATAAATTGTGCTTCTTTACATCAGATCTTGCTTAAATCTATTTTTCAGGCTGGTCCAACTCAGGAACGTGCATCAGATGATATCTGTATTTGAAAGGTGATTGGCTCTTTTACCTCTAAGGGTGGACTTCCTTTTCTACATCTGCCATATTGGGTGATCCAATTCCTCCCACTAATTTTAATACAAGTGCTCTATCTTGGGCTAAATAGTCTCTGGCCCAGTTGAGTAGTCCACCAATAAAATTGGGGTATCCAGCAGTAGGAACGACCACTACAACCAACAACAAAGCCACTGGGTGACCTCTAGTGATTAAGTTTTGACATTTATTTGTTTTTTTTAATGGAAAACTACTTAGCATTTAGCATTAAGCAAGGAATTAAATCTTGACTTAAACTGATAAAAGTGTACTTTTCATAAATTAACAGAGCTGTCCTGTGACACTAATGGAGGTTTTATACTTCTGATGGATTATGTAGAGGGTATCATGTTAAACTGGGAGAGCTTAGTGAAGACATATCCTCAAGCCTCTTCTGCTGCTCCTCAGCATTTCTCAAGTCAGCAGCATTCTGCAATTTTTTTTATTATATTTATAGCATTTTACACTTAAGCAATAAATACTAAAAGTCTATCCACAAAGACACTAAATTACATGGCCAAAAGTATGTGGACAAACCCTTCTATTTAACAGGTTGGCCAAGGCCCCTTAATTCCAATGAAGTCAAATCTTAATGATATGGCATACAATGGCATTCTAGAGAATTCTGTGCTTCAAAATTTGTACAACATTTTGGGGAGGACACTTTTCTGTTGCAGCATGACAATGCCCCTGTTCACAAAGCGAGGTCCATAAAAAAAATCTATTATTATGTCTGGTGTGGAAGTGCATGTTGTGTAAATAGAGATGGTAACAGCCATTCTTTGTCCCACCATTATCCTTCACTTTATAGTTTTCTCATCACTTGGTTTTAACCATGGTCTTCTTATAAGATCTGTTGGCTTGGTGGATGCTGTGGGAGAGAACAGTTCTAAGTGCAGGTACTGATGTTGTATCCACCCAGTATTTTGCATAACCGGCCGTGTAAACGTGGCTGAGTATGTGTGGGAGCTTCTATTCATGTGTTTTTTGGACTGTTGATAATTGTTGTGTACGTATGTGTTTGTGTGTGTGTGTGTGTGTGTGTGTGGAAGAGTGAACAAGAAAGAGAGTTTGAGTGCAAGCTGCAGTCTTTGCATCTCTTGTGAGTGTCTTCTAAAAGAAGAGTCAGTATTCAAGTATGACCTTCAAATATCTGTGCCATTCAACCAGATGTGTTATTACAAACATGCTTCTAAGATCCAATTTGCTCAGCAACATGCTCTTTAAACTGTTGCTCTGCCATGACAGTAGTTGACCAGTGCCCCTTGCGGCAACGCTGAGAATGCAAAGTTTACTTGCTTTGCATAATTAACATATTTCAGAATATTATGTTGCATAAAAGAGCACTTACATAGCTAGAAGGGTCTATGTTCATGTACTTTATAGAGTAGTCTATGTTGAAAGCCTCACTCTCTTTAAAATGCCCTAAAGAGAACCATGCGCTAATTTTAGTGTATGTAGTGAGAAATGTTGCTTAAAATATTGAGCAGAAACTCTTTGTTGGCTGGATTTGAATTGCTAAATGTTTATATTGTAAATTAATAATGGTGTTTCGAAAAGTTGATTTCTCTCATTGTACCCACCCTGTCACATAAATGCATGTAAAATATGTAGGATTGAATGATACTTTTACATGACAGACCAGTGATCACCGGTATTTACATTGAAGACTCTCAGGCGACATGACATGAGAGCAGAGAAGAGGAGGTAATGTTAAATGTTAAAGTGTCATGTCAGTTTATGAGGCAGCATGCAGTTGATGGGCTGTAATTAGGCTGTGGGCCTGAACCTTGAGGTGGCAGACATCACACCTACTCACAGAAACAGATAGAGACATAGAGAGAGCAGGAGAGAGAGAGAGAGAGAGAACACCAGTTTCAGACCAGCACTGCTGAACAAAACCAGCTCAGAATAAACCAAATCATAAAAGAAAGCAGGATTTCATATTTGGACCATTGGGAAAATGTAAGTAAAAACCAAAGCAAATTGGAATGTTATCGGGCCCTAAACAGAACATATAATCTGGCAGAATATCTGCACACTGTAAGAGATCCAAAACAGAGACGGATCCTCACCAACTACAGACTCAGTGATCACAGTCTGGCCATAGAAAAAGGCTGACACAGACAAACATGGCTTCCAAAGGAAGAACGAGTCTGTGCTCAATGTGACATGGGTGAGGTCGAGACAGAGACACACTTTCTCCTTCACTGTGAGAAATTTACAGAGGTGAGAGAGAAATACCTCCACAAACTCTCAAACCTCATGCCACAGTTTCCCAGTTCAGCAGAAACAGATCAGATGCTGGTGTTTCTGGGGGAGAACCATCATGCATCAGTTGCAGCAAAATTCATTTTTGAGATGCATACCCTCAGAAACCAATCACTGCCTTAATGTACTTTAGTCACAGTACTTTTATTCTCTTATGTTCATAATGTCCTGTTAAATGCTTATTTTATTTTACATTGTATAGTGTATATTGTTATTATAGTTTTTTTTTATTCATTACCTGGCACCTTATTTTAATTCTATCTCTATTGTTATTTGTTACCATTTTATTATTATTATTTGTCTTGTCATTATCTGTTTTGTGTATTAATGCTTTGACAATATTGTATGTAAACACAATCATGCCAATAAAGTACTTTAAAATTGAAATTAAAATTGAAAAATTGAACTATGATGGGACTCTAATTGAGGCATATTTTTTGTTGTTACAACAATGTTGTTACCTTCACATGGAATGTCAAAGAAAGAGATGGACTCTAAAAGCTCTGTCCTGTGCACATGCTTTGGTCCCAACTAACCACAAACACACAGTGCAACTTGCTAAAAATACACTCAATGAGCACTTTATTAGGAACAGCTGTACACCTACTTATTCATGTGATTATCTAATCAGCCAAATGTGTGGCAGCTGTGCAACACACATAATCATGCAGATATTGGTTAGGAACTTCACTTAATGTTCAGATGGGGAAAATTTTGTTCTCAGTGATTTCGACTGTGGCATGATTGATGCTGCTAGACGAGCTGGTTTGAGTATTTCTGTAACTGCTTATCTCCTGGGATTTTCACACACAATTGTCTCTAGAGTTTACTCTGAATGGTGGCAAAAAAAAAAAAAACATCCAGTAAGTGGCAGTTCTGCAGAAGGAAAAACCTAGTTGATGAGAGAAGTCAATGGAGAATGTCCAGACAAGTTTGAGCTGACAGAAAGCTGACGTTAACTCAGATAACACTCTGTACACTTGTAGTGAGCAGAATAGCATCTAAGAATGCACAACACTACAAACATCTAGGAAGATGGGTTACAACAGCAGAAGTTACTAATTTGTTACTAATTTAGTGTTACTAATAAAATGCTCAGTGAGTGAATATATAACTATTCGATTTCATAAATAATAATTTAATCAAAGCCATATTATAATAAGGTTTTTTTAAATTAACATTTTAAATTAGGGTAACAGTATTACATTTGAAAAGATAAAGTTACTTAATACAGCTCAGTCAAAAACATAAACATAATTCAAACTAATATTTTTTATATATAAAGATTTAAAAGACGTAAATATGTGAATATTTTTTTTTTTAATCTGTTAATTTACATTTACTGTCTAAACTAATCAATTCACAAGAATAAATTGGACTTTCCAGACAGATGAGAGAAAGGAAAGTTTACAGTAGGGGAGCACATTTGATTATCGCCTCAAATTGCTTGGATTTAAGACTTCACTGCTTTTTGTTGGAAAAAGTAGCTTGTTATTGAAAAAGCAACACTATTATTAGCGCAGCGCTATGCGATACATCATATGCGATCGATCTGTCAAATCTGCAAAGTCAGTGGGCATGGCCATGAAGTTTTTATATTTTCGTGCCAGCTTGAGCTAAGTCTAGGCGCATGCGCTGGCACAAAAATCGAGCTTGGAGGGAGCTGGAGGACTGCCTCCGATCCGCACTGGGAGGTGTGGCTGTCGTCTGTTAGAGGGTGGAGGAGTGGCCGAGGACCAAGCTACGCCGTATCAGAGAACCAGCGAGTAAGTGTTTTTTTCTCTCTCTCTCTCCCACTGCCGCTCCGCATTGGCCTCTCTTTTAAAGAGGAAAAAACATTTTTTATTGGGGGTCCTGTACTGCTACAGGGAGTACCCCCTATTTTTCATTATTGTTTCCCTCCCCCTGTCCCCTCCCAGATTCAGGAAGGTGGGGATGACCTACTGGCAGACGGGCCATAAAGCAATAAAATTACATAAAAATAAACGTCATGCCGGGGGTTCCACAGCCTGAGAGAATGAGGGAGGAACGTGACAGGGCGGAGGGCGGGGGGTGGGGTTGTGATTTTACACACCCGGCCCCTTATCAGGCTAATCAAGCCTCCGAGAGGGATAAAGGCAGGCTACGGATGGTGATGCGAGTGAGCGTTTATGGGCAGCTGTCCGTCCTATGTGTGTGTTTGTGTCTTTTGGTTTATTTCTTCATTAAACTATTATTAATATTGTCAAGCATTTTACTGGAGAACAGTACAAAATGTATTATCTAGAATACAATTTTTGCCCTAATATCAAAGGTCTAACTTGAAAAAATTTAATTATGATCCAACGTGAATTTTCGTGATAAAAAATATGATCGTGCCTGGTAACATGTAAAATAGCTATAAATAGCATTTTAACTTAGCGTAAAGCTGACAATTTACACAAGGTTTATTTCTATTTCTTCTGCTCCAAACTTACTTCAAACGTAATTCTCTGTCTGCTGGTATGAATGTAACACATCATAAAACAGTGTTTCACCGCTGTTCAAATGCACTTTGGATCGCTTAATTTATATCTGGAAGGACTAAATATTAAATGAAACAAATTACAATAAATGCAAAGTAACCAAAATACTTTTTGAATGTAACTGTATTCTAATTACCAATTATTTAAATTGTCAGTTACTTATATTTAGTTTTCTAAATAAGTAATCCCGTTACATGTATTCCGTTACTCCCCAACCCTGGATATATCAGTACATTTTTATAATTTTCCACCTCCCTCTCCTAGTCTTCCTATATCTGTCTAGCTCAAATGCTGCTTCTTGTCGCACAAGTACACTTATTGACCTCCAGCACAGCAGTGCTGCTGTACATAAAGACATCTGCAGTTCTCTCTGAGGTTGTGTTTATTGTCATACCCTTACATCATCTCTCATCTCATCTCTAAAGAGCTCTAAGTTTATTATTACATGTACAAGGTTGTCATGGTTGCTTGCTCAAAGAATAACAAGGAGCATTTGGGTATCTCTCTCCACAGCAGGCAGTGATTCTCTAACAAGCCTCTCTCTTATCCCCCACACCCCTCTTCCATTTTGATTTGCCAATCAGATTCTATACTTTATTAAGTTGTTTCTACGGAGTGGAGCAAATGGAAGTAATGGTTGGGAATGGTGGGGTAGCAGTGGAGAGCAGGAATGGATAGGTTAGGAGATCAAATTGGCTGAGTGTAATATTTGTAAATGTGTAAAGGATAAAAACATTTTCATTTTTTTTTTTGTCAACTTTCCCTTTAAGGAATGCTGGAATGGTATTGTAAAGATGTTCTAGAACTACAGTAGGCCTACATTGTCCTGGTGGCTCTATTATTTTAACATTTTTATTTTGAAACCTGCTTTGTCAGTCTACACAAAATCACATTTTAAATAAAATGTATTGAGTCATGTTTGATCTGAACTCTGTACTTTATAAACCTCTGTAACAGATGTTCAGCGGTCAGAAGTACACTGCCGCCTATCAGGGCTGCTTCAGTCAGAACAGCTCACTGTGATTTTCAAGCAGATGAGCTTGTGTTTAATCTCACCTGTAATCTTGCTTGCCAATGAATAATTTATGAGCCGAGATTTAAATCTGGAAACTAAAAATGTAAATAATGTTACATTTCATTTAAGTGTTCAATCTGTATGTTACATCATCTCCATTTATCATTAAACTAGACTGAGGGCAAACTCTGTTAACTTAAGTGACAAGCACTACTGAAGCTGATTCAGATAGAATGTGGGGATTTCACCAAGAAAGATTTGTGTGCACTGATAGTGCTGTTCATTTGCACATGTTGTCTGCATATAGCTCCCGATTTACGAAATTGTGCAGCCCTTTTTGCAGACCGACTCTGATTGCTATTTTGTGGAGTGTGCTGTAAACTACTGCAATCTGGCATTCTTTACTAGGACTACACAACATTGCTGCACCATTGCAATCCAAGCACCTGAATGGGATATTTAAAATGGCAAAAGTATGCTTGACTACACTGTGCCTCATGATTTACTGATGCCATGATCACAAGCAAATTTACACAAAATTCTCTTTTAAATGAAAATTTGCTGTAATAACTCAACGTTCATAGTGCAAAGAGTGCAATCTATAATGAGCCCACTTTACATAAAAAGAGGCGCATTTGTGCTCACAAGAATGACAATGACTTATTATGGCATGTAGTTATGGCACAGGAGCAAAGCAAATGCTTAGGCTATATGTTCAACTAAAAAGCTTGGATTGCTTGGATTGAAAAAGCAATGCGGGGTAGACATTATTATAGACATATAATAATATATATTATTTTTAGAGCTGTCAGAATTAATGCGTTAACGCATAAGATTCATTTTTAAAAAGTTTAATGTATTAATTTTTCTTATTCTCGATTAATACATTTACAATTAATATAGCATAAACACTGGTGTAAATGGCGGAAACTTTGTAATGTGTCCACCTAGAGTCATTATACTGATGCACTCACCACAAACACCCACACACAACAGCACAAGAGCTCTTCTACCAAGGTGAGGCTACAAGCTTAGCATAAAAAAGCATAATGCGGCGGTACCATAGACATTCTATGGGTGGTACTGTTGTAACACACTAGATGACTGTTATGCTGTCTCCTATGATAGAGCCGCAGAGGTTATCTCAATCATTAAAATAATCTCTGATAGTGCTTCCCTGTCAGTGATAAAGGTTGGAGAAAGGATCACTTAACACCATTTGCTGTATAAAACAAGCTCAGATGATACTTGTGATAGAAATCAAGTATTTTTCAGCCTACGAAGGCATTTTAATTACCACAGACTCTATCACCAATACTTAGAATGAGACTTTTTTTGCAAGTGCTTTTCATGGTGAGTTCAAAGCGGTGCTGGACGCTGGCATTGCTGCCCTGACGCAAATCATGAATGCAGCTTCATGATTGCTGTAACAAAGTGGATAGCCACAGTCTACTGGCAAATTAATATTGTGGAGGATGACAATTTAAGGGATTTAATGCCCATTGCAGTGAATATGCAACCTATGTGGGGACTATTTTTTCAATTGGTAAAAGTCCCACTTAGTTTTTGGGAAATGTTTAATGTTACTTGAATTGGTGATATTTAAGTCCATTGTCTTTATATTGTGGATGGCTTTATTTGAAAATTGTTACTAAAGCATTCTGTTGCTACAAATTGTTTGGTTTTCTTTCCCAAGATGGAAATAAATTGATTTTGACAAGAAAATAAGTAGATTTATTGTCAAATTTCAGATTTTTAAAAAATCTGTGATTAATCATGATTAACTACAAAATAATTATGTGATTAACTGCAATTCAAAATCGTAATTGACTGACAGCACTAATTATTTTAGACAGTTTTTTTTAACTTATTATTACATGTATAAATAAGTTTTTGAATCACTTTCTGTGATATTGTTATCAACCAAAATTTTCAAAAAATAACTACTTAAATGTTTGTCTAATTGCTAACACCTAGTAGCATGCAAAATTGACGGAATTGTTTCATGAATTCGCACTCAGTACATTTTCATCTCTGCCAGCTTTGAAAATTAACCAAGTCTTTGGGACTGACATTATTTTGTTTGTGTGAGGTACATAGGCAATCAGAGTACTGGTTGGAGTGAAGCTCTTGTAAAGAACACAAATCCATCATTGCAGATGCACTTAATATATCTCCCTGTAAATCAAAGCCACAGCAGACTGATAGTGGATGAGATCTGTTAAAGCTGCATGTCATCTGCTGAGATATACCACTCGCTGGCATCATTTCAATACTGCTTTTCTCCCATGCTGGGCACTTTGCATTTCTCTTTTTTCTGGTACATCTTCAGCAGTTTGGCAAGAACATCAAGGACTGTGGAGATTTTCATTCCACTCGTGTTGAGTTGTAAAGTATTATAGGTTGCAGTTAAATGGGACCTACATGTTGTTAAATATAAGGTTACACATGTTGAGGTTGGAGTCATATGGCTAAAGGGTGGGGTAGGTCAGTTTGTGAAGTGATTTATGATGGTGTGAACATGAATAGCTTGGGGTTGTCAGGTCTCAAGCACTGAATGTTGTTATGCATGTTTACAATGGGGATCAAAGGACAAGTTATGAGAGTTATGGCAGGAATGAGGAGGCAGCATTGTTTTAAAGTGTTGATTAGGGGTTGCACCAACTAGTTGATTAGTTCTGCCATTTGTTTATGTGCCAAGTTTGTGTCGACTAGTCGTGGATCACTTGACTTCCTGTTGTGCTGATTCGATAAATGGAAACAACAGAAGAAAAATTATTTTGTCAAAAAACTGCATCCCAGTGTAGCTTTATGACATTAGCTTTGTATAGCAAACTATATAATCATTATTCGTAGCCTGCTAATACTTCCTAACTGGCTGATTTCATGACTGTGATTCAGTTTGCTAGTTGTGCAACTTTGTCTAACTGCTTGCATTTTAGTGATAAATACCTGATCCTATCCTCTAAATGTAGAACACTAAATGTCAAAAATTACTCAAAAGTTTACCATTGATGTTGAAAATGTATTTTTTACGTTAAAAATCATGTTTTATCACCCAGCCCTACATACAACCCAAGATTCTTGCAAACTGCTTTCTAAATAATCAAGTGTCACCCATAGACTGACAATAACTAATAAATAAGCGAGTGAGACATGACTGTTTGTGCTTTAGTTGCATTATCTCAGATGAGTGGAAGTTCTCGCCTCTCACACACTCTCCATTAACACATGTTAGACACACCAGAAATGGGTATGTATTGAGTCATTTACATAAAGTAAACAGTGACTTGCAGACTAGTCATCTACTTTTCTGGACAACTGGTTGACTAAGAGTTGTGCAAGCCCTTCTGTTGGCTGTTTAGAAGCTAGTGTTATGCATTTCCTCATCATTCCTGTTCTCTGCAGTTGCTGGCTGACATCTGAGAAATTATGAGACAAACTGAGGTGCCGTTAGCCTGCTACTGAAGTGATGTGCTTGCTGAAGCCACGCAACCTCAGCTCTCATCCTCCCATCAGTCTCTTTAAGGGCCTGTCTTCTGGCCTGTGGCCATTGATCAGTGCCGACTCAAGACTACACAGCCTCGGATACACATGCTACCAATAGATAAAAAATTGTGGTAACTTACAAAGACGTTTCTGCTTCTTTTCACTATCTGGTCAAGTTATTTCTATTTGTATAGCACTTTTCACAATAACCAGGCTAAGCTGGTGGAGTCAGTTTCCCTCTGGCTATAAAGCATAAATATAATGACAGTATTAGTTATCTATGTGTAATATAAGTCATGTATTAATTGACTAAACTGTGTAGATTTTCGATGGGCATTTGTTTAAAAATAAAATATATGAATTGAACTGTAAGATCAATGATTGAGGTGCAGATTCACTAAGAATGAATTGTGGCTGCTAAAGGCCCCTTTTTTGCACGCACTAACTGCACTTGTATAGGACCCAATTCACTAAAGGAATTATGCAGATCAGGCAACAATGGAAACAAGCCCACAAAATAAGATGACATTTGGATGCAGTTTTCACACACAATTCTGATGTTGTGGTACAATTCTGAGCTCAATATAGTCAAAGATGCCGCAAAGCACCACCTTATTTGACCCACCCTGCGTGGACTGAACAGCATCACTTTGATCCAGACACCTGGATCAGCTCTTAAACATGCAGAACGTGCACTTGATGACACCATGCATCTGTATGAGTATTTGATTAATTACTGCTGAAATGACTGGTTCAAAATGTTCACAAACATCTCTTTTAAATAAAATTAATTTTACCACTTTAATTTTTCTGGTAATAACACAATGTAAATTGAAGTGCAAACTTAAACGAGCCTGATTTACATAGAAAGGAAGCATGTTTGTGTGGAAAGGAGTGGCAATGACTAAAAAAAAAAAAAAAAAAAAAAAAGTAAATATTGAAGAAGCAATGCAATTTCAGTGCTGATTCCTCTTGCTAAACGTGATTGTGGGTGGTTAGTCAATAAGGCGCAGGTATTTGCACTGAAATACCATGCGCAAAAGTGCCACAACTGTTTGGTGAATCTGCTCCTAAGCAGGGTTGGGAGGGTTACTTTTGAAATGCTGTGTATGAGTACATGCTGTAAAATGTAATTTGTAACATATTCCGTTAGATTACTCAAGGTCAGAAACATATTCTAAATATTTTAGATTACTTCTTCAGCACTGGTAGATTTTTTTCACTTGTTTTGACTATAACATCTCTGCCAGTATAGTAAGACAAAATACACATGTTAAAAATACATTCTCTAAAAAAACTATATATCATATGCTATGTTGTTTCTAAAACAAGATTAATCAAATTGATCTTGTTTTAAGGATTTTTAGATATTTTTACAGGAAAACAATAAAAAATTTATTATCAAGAATACAAATTTTTCCCTAATATCAAAGGTCTAACTAGAAAAAAATTAATTATGATCCAACCTGAATTTTAAAGAATAGCTAAAAATAGCATTTTAGCTTAGCGTGAAGCTGATAATTTACACAAGGTTTATTTCTATTTCTTCTGCGCCAAACTTACTTCAAACGTACTTCTCTGCATGCTCGTATAAATGTAACACATTATAAGAAAGTGTTTCACCGCTGTTCAAATGCACTTTGAAACAAATCATTTATATGTATAAATGCTTTACATCTGAATGGATTAAATATTAAATGAAACAAATGACAATAAAATGCAAAGTAATCTTTTCAGTAATCAAAATACTTTTTGAATGTAACTGTATTCTAATTACCAATTATTTAAATTGTAACTTTAGTGGAATACAGTTACTTGTATTTTGTATTTTAAATACGTAATCCCGTTACATTTATTGGAAGTCCATGTAGATGCAATGTCCTTTGTTATTTTGTTGATAAAGGCTTGTTGCCAATAATTTACTGTCTATATATTCCATTTTATGAAAAGTGATGCAAACAGTGGTCAGATAATTGATCTTGTGTGTGAGTGATTGGATAAATTGTCTGTTACTAAAGCATTCTATTGCTACAAATTGTTTTGTTTTCTTTCCCAAGATGGAAATAAATTGATTTTGACAAGAAAAGAAGTAGATTTATTATAATAAACTGTTTTACCCCCTTTACACCGTTCACCCAACACAGTACCAAATGAGTTTAGTTGAACACACTTCCTGACACTGGGTTAAATTATGTCATTTCGAAATGCTTCGACCAGCTCCACCAGATATTGTTTTAGTCAATAATATAACAACATGATGTACAATTAGCACCTGTCCTTGTCTTGAAATGGTCACTGGTTACAATTTTTAAGTGTCTCCTTAAGCTGCACTTCTTCTCAGTGGAGAAAGAGGCTGCAGTCTGCACATTTTATTTATCTTAGCTGTAACTTTACATCTCTTCCAAAGACTTATACATACAACACAGCTCACATATTGATGCCATTAATTATAAGCAGAGATCACATTTTGTTATTGAGTTGTTATTTGTTATTTGGGAAAGATCTCCAGTATTTGATTGCGTTCATCTACCATCAAAGAAACTGGTTGGTAATGATTTTCTGCAATAAGGAGTATGTTGGCCAAAATCACCATTTTCCATGGTAAAGAAATTAGAGTGTGAGGTGCATGTGAAGACTGTTTTGTTTGTTTATTTGGCTAAAAAAAATATGTGACCCATCATCTCGCACAATGTGGATGTTTTGATCTGGTTGATTATTCATCAGTCAAATGCATGTAATAGTTTGGAATATATATATATAAAAAAAAACATTTTAGCACCATGATCTGTGTATTAATACCATTTATACAACCATAGATCACTGAACACTTTATTATGAACACCTACACATCTACATATTCATACTATTATCTAATCAGCCAGTTGTGTGGCAGTAGTGCATTGTATAATATCATGTATATATGGGTCAGGAGCTTCAGTTAATATTCACATCAACTATCAGAATGGTGAAGTGTGATCTCAGTGATTTCAACCATAGCATGATTGTTGGTGCCAGATGGACTGGTTTGAGTATTTCTGAGTACTGCTGTGATCTCCTGGTTCACACACAACAGTCTCTAGTTTTCTCAGAATGGTGCCAAAAACAAAAACATAGAGTGTGTGGCACTTCTGCAGATGGAAACGTCTTTTTGATGAGAAAGGTCAACGGAGAGTGTCCAGACTGACTGTTTTGAGCTGACAGAAATGCTACGGTAACTCAGATAACCAATCTGTACAGTTGTAGTGAGCAGAATAGCATTTGAGAATGCACAACATGTCTAAACTTGAGGCAGATGGGCAACAACTGTTGAAGATCACTTGGGAAAATGATTAGGACCATAGTGTTCCTAATAAATTGCTCAGTGAATATACATTCTGGCTCATATAACTGTTTTATGTAACAGACAATAACCAATACAAAGGCCAATTTTCTAAATCTATATTTTGTCTGTTTACTCTGACAAACTTTTTAAACTATTATTAAACTGTAAACCCTAGATTTTACATTAAAACCTTAATCAATTATTTTACATGCATCAGGTGAAATCAGGCATTAAATCATTTCAAAACAGATACAGTCAAACATAAATTATGCATCCGTAGTCACGATCTCATTACATAACTGTATCAGTCAAATGTCATGCATTCAATTTATAGCTAAAGCTTTTTTTCTTGCAGAAATCAACTGTAGTGAGTTTAAATCCCTCAGCAGTTGTTTGAATAATGTGTTGTACTTATGTTTTGCATGGTGTAAACAGTAATCTCCATAACTCACAGAGTGCTTGTAAATGGTGTAGTGGTTACTGAAGTTGTGGGTATACTGTACATTTATCAGTAACCAAAGCCCTCTTTGTTTTCTTTCTCTGGCTCACGATGTCTTCGCTTGCGAATGGAATCTCAGTGCAAAAGAAAGGCACTCGTATTTGGTGTAAAAATTATTTCATGTTGCTATAATTTCATGTTGCTTGTTTGTTGTTGGGTGGGACACCAAAGATAAATTTAGAATTTAAGATCTTTCCACATTATACAATTATAAAGTTTAAAGGTGCACTCAGTAAGTTGTTGTTTATGTTGCACTGGCTCTTATTTGCTGCAGTGGTCTTGGACTTTATACTGACACATATCAGTGTGAATTCATGAATTTTGTTTATTGACTGAGGACATTAATGGGCCCCCTTGTCACAGGGCATTGGATAGCATTCCTGGTTGTGCATTCATGATGACGAACCTCCATAAGGAAATTTTCATCTTCTTTTCTTTGGGTTGTTTTAAAACTTTCTAAGGCCACATCCAGGGTATTATGCTTACATTTTGAAAATGCATCGATTTTGCTATGTGTATGCCCATCCTCATAAGAATAGCATTTTTTTCCAACAAAATGAAGAGTTTTAAAAAATACTCTCCTGTACCGCATTCTTTAGAAAACAATATGTGAATTAATTTTCATGTGAAAACTCAGTTTTCAGTTCCCTAGTGCTATCGTTTTCCAAAGTATGTGGTAATGGATAGGGGTGTAAATCGGAGCCTTCATGACGATTCGATACGATACCGATTTCTTAAGCCAACGATTCGATTATTTTCGATACTTCAGAATTCCCCGCGATACGATTCAATTCGATTCGATATGATTCAATACTAGATATTTTTACATGATATCTATTAAGTTTTCAAATAAATCAACAAAAAAATGAATTATTTGCCTTTTATTGAGAATACAGAAACAGTATTGTATTCACAATGTGTATGTTATTTTACACTATAGCAGTTGTGCTCAATGCACTGCAAATAGAACAGCAAATATAAGTTACTGCATCTACAGTTACAATAAAGTGCAATCCTGCACGTTTCTTTTATACAAAATTGGTTACATTTTGAAAATATAATTTGCATCTTATTAAGAGGTAATGGTCACACATCCTCTGCAGTAGATGAACTGCAAATAGAACAGTTACTACACAAAATCAGTTAAAGTGCAATAATAACAAAAAGTAACAAAAGTCTAGGACATAAGCCTACAGCCCATTCACTACAAAATAACAAAAATGCATTTGCATTTTAGAAGAATGAGGTATTTAGAAGCATGGCTCGTGGCTTGAGCTATAGCAGGGGCCTTGCAAATAGAACAGTTACTCAACAAAACAGTTTAAATGCAGTAAGAATCAAAAGTACTCGCTCTGCACTCATAAGACCCTGAATAACTTCATCACGTACTTTGGTGTAGAAGTTCGGAATATAGGACTCGCTGAAATGTTGACGTGAGGGTATGTTGTACCTCGGCTCAAGAACTTCGAGCAGGTATCTAAAGCCTTCGTTCTCTACGACGCAATAGGGCCTCATGTCTTTGCACATAAAAAACGCAATGCCTTTGGTGATGTTTTTTGCTCGTTTTGAAGTGCTCGACAACTTGGAAGGAAAAAATGTTGTCAGTGATTTGGCGGGCGTGGAAGCCTGTGTTCTTTCTTTACACTCGGAGTCGCCATCAATACCATGGCGCCTTTTCAGGTGTGCGGATAGATTCGACGTATTGCCGCAGTATCTTATCTCACACTGACAGTCTTTCTCTTTACAAACGGCAACATCTTTTACCACTGCTCCATCTGTTTTCCTGAAGCCAAAATACTTCCACACCCATGACTTGACGCCGACTGGTGTATGTAACATTTGACTTTCATTGCCAGCTCGCTCTGACGGTTCCATCGCTCTTTCAGACTCAACAATGTGTGTGTGAACATACGTAAGTAACGAGTGTGAAGTAGAAGATAATAATGAGGTTAGCGCCACCCGCAGCTTAGGAGTAGGTTGTACGCATATGTCGGAGACGGAGTGGTAAACTCCGAGCGAACAGACAGGCGGCAAAATAAACACATTAATCGATACACTTGCGGACGTATCGATGCATTGAATCGTCGGCTGTATAATCGATGCATCGATACAAATCGATTAATATTTACACCCCTAGTAATGGATCGCTTTTTTGAAAATGCCTGTCTGACAAGGTGGTAGGAGTGTTTGGTAGACTTGTTTGCAAAAAAAAATTAAAAATACAATTCTTGCTCAAGCTGCTAGTTGTGCAGAAATGATAAATCTCCCCTTTATAAAGAGCTAGGTTTATGTGTTCATGCCACATGTGTTCTTTGCATTGACATTTGATTCTGAGTTAAACTGTGCAGGCATGCGCCTCTGTATGCCCAATGCACAAAAGGGCAGGGGTGTATTGAAGGAGCCCTGATTGTAATGGCTAACCTTGTTGCTTCTCACAACAAAACTCTGAATTGTAGAATGTAACTGAAGGTGAATCCCTCAGTGTATGAAACCCTTGAGTGATTTCCCCAGCATCCATGTGTAATGCGGGGGCGACTGCATGAAAGATGAGCTATGTGCTTTCCTCTCGATTCACTTTTCTCCCAGTGCAGCGAGTTATTGCGTTATAGCGGTCTGAAATGACAATAGATGTGTCCTCATTGGGGTGCTGTAACAATGCCCACCGCAAACACTGATTAAGAAACAATGGGTTACTTGAAGGGAATCTGAAATCTTTCGTGGAGTGCTGAGGTTGGATGTCGTCACAGAAATGATTATAAAATAATTGCTGACTGATATTCCAATTCAGTGTAGCTGTATCAGACTTTACCTGTAGTAACTGTGTTTGAACAGGGTTTAACTGTGCTCATTGGTGATATTCTATGTTAAAATTAATTAGATGTGGCTATAACTACTGTGTGTTGCAGTGCTTCAGTTAATTAAACCATCTCCTAACTTAAGAAATGCTCTTTATTTGTTGGCTTTCTTTTGGAAAAGAAAAAAAACACAGAAGAATTAAAGGGATAGTTCACCCAAAAATGAAAGTTTCCTCATAATTTACTCACCCTCATGCCCTCACAGATGTCTATGACTTTCCTCTACTGAACACAATGAAGATTTTTCCAAAAATATGTCAGTTCTGTAGGTCCGTACAATGGAAGTGAATGGTGACCAGACCTTTTAAGCTCCAAAAATCTCAAAGGCAGAATATAAGTAATCCTTACTACTCCAGTGGTTGCAATCACTTCCTTTTTTACTATAAATCTGTAATTATTTTTACTATAAATCTGTAAATTTTTAAATCTAAATAAATGTATCTGTTTCTCACCCATGCCTATTATATAGCTTCTGAAGACATCGATATAACCACTGGAGCCAAATAGATTACTTTTGTGCTGCCTTTGTAATTTTGGTGCTTGGAAGGTCTGTTCACCTTTCACTTTATGTATGGACCAAAAGAGCTGAGATAATTTTCTGATTAATTGTATTCAACAGAAGAAATAAAGTCATACACATCTAGGATGGCATGAAGGTGAGTCAATGATAAGAGAACTTCCATTTTTGGGTGAACTATCCCTTTAACTTCAGTACCAACATCTACTACTAAAATATTCAAAATAGTTTATGTATTAAATGTTGACAGTTGTAGGGTTATGATTCATAATGTATTTTTAATTCCCCTTCTGTCACTCACACAAAGTTGTATCGAATGAAGTGACACAAGGGGTCTTTCTTAGGAGCCTCGCGTACCTCTGAACTTGAGAAAAGGCCAATGAGAAATTGGCAGAAAGAATTTGCATGTCTCGTCCGCGGACATACGGATATAAAGGGAAGCGGGCGTGCGTCTGTCAGTCAGATTTTTTCTTCGGAGCCGAGCAGTTGTGGAACCTCTGTTGGCAAGAAGCACTTCTTGCCTTCGGGCCAGCGCAAATGGCCGACATGCCTGGGCTGCTGTGTTCGTGGGGTTGAACTGGAACCCTCCGTCCTCCCCACAGCCTTCACGGCTCGACGACTGGTACCTTGGCTCAGGGCGCCTGCCGACCATACAGAGGTTAGCTCACTGGGTCGTTGATGCTATTTCCTTAGCCTATCACACCCAGGCCGTTTCCGCCCCCTTGTGGGTTTGAGCACACTCGACGAGAAGTGTGGCATGCTCATGGGCACTGGCCAACGGCACCTCCCTAGTAGACATCTGCAGAGCAGCAGGCTGGACAACAGCCTTTTGTCAGGTCCGAGCCAGTGGAACTCGGTAATCCAAAAAGTCTATCCAGTGTGCCTTCTCTCCCAGGTTAGCCACTAAGCATCGCTTTGTGGATGTTCTTCCTCCCTAGCCTTCTGGCCTGCGAATTCAGCAGAGCAATTTGTAACCAGACCCACCTCGAGCCACAGGTGCTCTGTACTGGAGTAGGGCTCCACAGGCTTAATTCCCTCTTCAGGCAACTCCCTGTGATTGGATGTAGCCTCTGCAGGGTCTTTTCCCCCTGAAAGAATATGATAGGAAAAGATCACCTTCCCCGACGCATTTCATAGCGTTAAGATTGCCCCAGCCACTTCACACTCTATGCGAGAGACATAGAGAGCGAAAAGGCCACGGCTGCTTGGCTTGCACCCATGCTAGTCATGTAGCACCTGTTTCCGAAGGGGAGGGTTACGTGCAGCCGATACAGCTGCATGCAGCAGCCTGCTTGCACCTGTTTCAACAGTTCACGTAACACGGTCTAGTGCATGGCGCTTTTGACTGGGACCCCTTGTGTCACTTCATTCGACACAACGTTGAGTGAGTGACAGAAGGGGAATGTCATGGTTATTGTTGTAACCTCCTTTCCCTGAGGGAGGAAAGGAGACGTTGTATCCCTTCTGCCATGACACTATACCTACCACTGTAAACAGCCGTATTATTCTCGGCTCCTCAGTGCAAAAACCTGACAAAAAGGGATCCTTACTACTGAAGTCCTTACAGATGCTTTTTTTCCAGTGATAAGCAATTTGTTTGCCCACAATGAATGCAAAACTGCTGAAAGATATATCGATTAATTTTCCTCCATCTCAATGCAAAGCATATGTAATTTGTTGTCCATCACCAACTCTCCCATAAATATCTCATTGGCTTTGGTATTAACTGGTGCACAGTTCTAGAGAGTTCTGGAGAGTTTTGCCAGTACAAGGGCAGTGTTAGTGTAACTGAGCTCTGATGGCTGCTGCCAGTCAGTGTTTACTTTCATACATACTCTCCCCACATGATCTCTCTGATATCCCTGATGTAAATCTGTCGACCACGTGTCTTTTTTGGGGTGAAATGCAATCCGTCCACCTTAAACTTAGCTTGGCTTTAAATCAGCCTAACTGGATTATGTAAAAGTCAGCTGGTTATTTGTGTAGAAACAGTGAGAAGCAAGTTTTAGGGATAACCATAGGTAGGGATATAACATTTTGATGCGTGAATGATTCCTCAAATTGTATGGATGTTGATTAGAGGTTTGCTATTACTTACTAGATTATCATACTGCATGACGGATGATAAAATGGGTGGAAAATATCCCTTGGAATTACATAGAAGGTGGGATCTGTGTCATATACGTAGAGACCAGAGTATCAAATAGACTTAGAGCAGACTCTTTTGACTTGGACCAGTATGAATCCACCTAGAAACCACCCAGAATACTCAAGCAACCACCTAGCAATGCCCTGACAGCCACCCACGACATGTTACCATCATAGTGGTGCGTTTTGCACTGGCAAACAGCATACACATTTCCTTAAGAAATTGTTAAAATCTAGTTATATTTATTATGCGATGTGATACCCAATGTTCTATTCTATTCTATTCCAAACATGGTATAAAATCAGGATCTAACAATAATGTGAAAAGCAACAGTGCAATGATAGATAGTTATCAGGTACCTCGAATGTGTGACGTTCTCTTATAAGATTATTTCTGTCCCCTCTCTCTCTCTCTCTCTCTCTCTCTCTCTCCCTCTCTGTGTGTGTTTATGTTGTTAAATTTCCTCTTCTTCTGCAAAACTGATGTGTACAGCATTCATAGCACAAAACACAGATCTGTGTATGCCAAGCCACCTTACAGAGAGCTAAATCCCTCCTATTCTCTGAACCATATCATATATTGTGAAGCAATTCTAGAAACATTCCACATCCAACCCATGATGGGTTCAGATGCTGGACACGATGCAGAAAAAAAAGAGGAAAATATTTTTAAACATCCTCACACTAGTATCAGTACAGATTCATAATGAATGAATAATTTATTTATTTATTTTTTACTCATATGGGCATCTTTGAATATGTAAATGGTCTGCACTTATATTGTGCCTTTTTTAACCTTAGAGGTTACCAAAGCACTTTACACCGTGTCCCATTTACCCATTCACACACACATTGACACTCACACGCATACACCAATGGAGGCAGAGCTGCCATGCAAGGCGCTAGCCTGCCATTTGATTAGCGGCTGGCCCGCTCTACCACTTGAGCCACAGCCGTAAAATAATCTGTAAAATTACTTTGTAACACTTTACAATAATGTTCTATTTGTTGACATTCGTTAATGTATTTTGGATAATGAACTAACCATGAACAGTCATTTTTAATAGCATTTATAAATCTTGGTTAATGATAATATCTAAATATGCAATTGCTCAATGTTAGTTAATGTTAGTTCATAATAAATTAATTCATGTTGACATATACAATTTTAAATGGTAAAAACATATTAGTATAGTATATTGAAATTAACATTAACTAAGATAAATAAGTGCTGTAAAAGTATTTTCATTGTTAGCACATGTTAAGCAATGTAGTTAAAACATATTGTTTTTTACAAACGCAACCTTATTGTAAAGTGTTACCTATAATATAAATGTAAATTACCCCATTCCTTAATATCTGTTTATGGATTATGTGACTTCCTGTCACATTTTGCTTCTTGAAGACCTATATGGCAAAATGTTGTGGCTCTACTGTGTACTAAAATTTTGGAGCATTTTTTATTTTGTACTATGTGCTCTCCATCCTCTTGTCTATTTCTTTGTATCGTATTTGGTCTCAAGGTTGCTTTGTTGATTTGGGAGCCAGTAATCATTATCTCACTAACCTTGTATTGAAAAGAAGTAGTGTCTAGTGCCACACCGAGCAGAGGCTGTTCTCTTCTCCCAGGCCAACTTCTCTGTCAACAAATTATTTATGAAAGTATTCCAGCCATCAGCCCCCACCCTACTAGAACACATTTAGCCCTTTCCACTGACATGGTTCGGGTGTGGGTTCATGGGCCAGAGTGAATTCTCAAACTCTTCTGTGCATTTCCACTATAGAAAAGGCCATTCAGAGGCTGAAAACCTGGTTTGATTCCGGCCCCAAAAGCTTGCTGGTCACTTCGAGGAACCGAGTATGTCAGAGGATGGATGGTGAGATAATGTTTTGTCACCATGCTAAAGTTTTCCCATACAATAACAGTAGCTACCATCTGAATCAAGGAGTACTTCTTCACTCTATAACAACAATAAAAAAAAACAAAATTATCAGACCTCAAAAGTGTTCAGGTAATTCTTTATTCTACACTTTTGAGGCTAACACATAAGTTTGCTTTTCAGCACAACATATCAAAGGCACACACGATCACTGCTGCATACGTCTCTCTCTCTCTCTTTCTCCCCTCTGGTGTTTTGGACTGCCCTTTTATCCCCCTCCAGCACTCACCGCAACACAAAATAGCTGTTATAGGTGATTGACCACAGATGTCAATCCTTACCAATCTTCCTCTACCAGCCTCGGTCTCCACAGACGTCACTCAGCCATGCCAACATCAACTCGAACAACAATACCACATGGCTGATGGCGGTCAAATAAATAGGCACAATCCTGCGATAATATCCAGCCAGCCCCAGGAACCGTCTCAACTCCTTTTTGGTCTTAGTTCCCAGGCAGGCTGCAATCGCAATGGTTTTATAAACTTGGGGCCGCACCTGCCAGTGACCCAAGTAGAAGCCCATATACCATACTTTCTGCCCAGTTGCGCACTTCTTTGGGTTTTCTGTGAGTTCCACCTGTCTCAACAACCTTATGGCAGCCCTTAACTGCTGCAGGTGCCACTGCCAATCATTACTGAAAATTATGATTTCATCTAGATTGCAGTGGTGTAAGCAGCATGCGTTATGAGGATTCTGTCCATGAGTCTCTGAAACGTAGCCAGAGCCCCGAACAAACTGAACAGAAGCGTCATGAATTGATGTAATCCGAACAGTGTGCGAAATGCAGTCTTTTCACAGGACATGGGAGTTAAGGGAATCTGCCAATATCCCTTTGTTAAATCCAGTGATTAATAAAAGTGAGCCACCCCAAACCAATCGAGCAACTCATCAATCCGAGGCATCAGATATGCATCAAGTTTAGATACTACATATACACAGAAGCGAGCTGTTGCTCTTAGGAACCAAAACCACTGGGCTGGCCCAGTCACTGTGGGATTCTTCTATTACCCCCATATCTAGCATGGCCTTTTATTCTTCCCTAACCACTTTTTTTGTGCTCGGGTACTCATTAGGGATGACAACGTACCACTACCCCTGGGGTCGTCTCGATATGGTGCTCTTATGAAATTCATACGACAGGGAAGAGTCAAGAACACGTTGGAGAATTTTCCTTGCAACCTGGCAAACTCTGTGATTTGGGATGTTGAGAGGTGGTCTCCACAAGTGACTTGATCTGTGACTTTTAATTTCACATCTGGTCCTCCCTCCTCCCTCTCCAGAACCACCATCACTAAAGTCACGGGGACTGCCTCTCTCCATGGTTATAGGAGATTGAGATGGTAAATCTGATGTGCTCCATCTCTATCCATTCATTTTGCCTCATAATCAATTTACCCATCTCGCCCTGTGATCTCAAAGGGTCCTTGCAACTTGGCAAGTAATTTAGAGCTCTCGATGTGGAGAGCAATACAAGGACTTTATCTCCCAGTGTAAATTCCCGTAGTCGAGTACTTTTATTATACAGCCGACTTTGACATTCTTAAGCCTGTAGCAAATTATCCTATGATAATTGCCCCAGTGTGTGGAGTTTTGCCCTCAGGTCAAGAAAGTATTGAATTAAGTTTTTGCTGTTTGATGGTCCCTCCTTCTAATTTTCCCATAGGACGTCGAGCATGCCAGCTGTTAGGTGATTTCCCACATGTGTCAATCCTTACCATTCTTCCTGGCTTTCCACAGATGTCGCTCGGCCATGCCCACATCAACACAGATTATTGGATTAATCCATACATTTAAATATGTACTCTAAAACAAGAGTAAAAGATGTATACACACACTGTGACACGTCATGTTTGTTTATGTTTGAGGTAGTCACGTGAAACTACCATGTAGACAGTAACACATTACGTCACCATTTGGCTTACAGGTGAGTGGAAAAGCACGGCTGGTTTACAATATGCTCCAGATTGCCTCGGACCAGAACCAGTGGAGCACAGTCTCGGCATGAGAACTACCGCAATTTCGGTGGAAAAGTGCTTACTGATTCTGGACCTGAAGGTCAGATGTGAAGGAGTCTTTGTCCCTTCAATCTGTACTACTGCAAAAAATGCTACAAATAAACATACTCAATGTTCTTATGTTACACACCAGTGTTAAATGAATCACCACCACAAATTATGGCTTTGATCTTTCTGGTGAACGGATTGTGACCTTGTGTGTTTATGAAAAATTTGCGCTGTAAAATGAATGCCCATAAAATGTAAAGGCCCATTCTGGAGAAAAAAAGTGTTTGTATTTTTATTCTGTTAAGTGCTTTTATTACTCTGCTAAGAGCAGTATAGTTTCATTTTGATTAGTTTCTAAAATACAGGCCTTCTCAATTTCTTAAATTGCTGTTGTTTGTCTCTGTAGAGCTCAAAGCTTTGCTGAGTGAGTGTGTATGTGTTTGTCTGGGCCACCTCACCTAGTCATTGTTCTTTTAAAAAGTATTGTCTGACAGAATGAGGTTGCTATGATGAGTACAAAGTTTGTTTTATTAGATTTATTTTGGGAGCATTTCAGGTGTCTTCAAATTACTGACAAATATAGCAACATTTTCTTTCTCATCTCTAATAACACACTATAATTGGTATCACTTCTGATATGTCTTCTTAATGGTAGAGTGGTTTTGCTGTTATGTAATGAAATGGAGGAATTTAGTCTCTGATCAGCAAGATCTTGTTTCTGAAGTGTTCAGACTCTGAGGTACTGACAGACAGACAGTGTAGAAGAGAGTCACTATCTCATTTGTTTATTACTCCAGAGCCCCAGTTGTAATGAGGGTTGTTCACCTGAAGAGTTGGACAACACAAGGCCTTAAATTGAAATTATATTCCTGTTGTCCCAGATTAATGCCACCCAGACTGCTAATCAATATATGAAGCAAAACCCATTAGCAAAACCTGCAAATAGAATCCCCCCCTTTGGACAGGCTAGTGTGGTTAGTGGAAAACCTTTTAGGTGATGCTGGTCACACAAAATAATGTTAACCCAATTTGTGAATAAAGAGTCTTAACTGAATGTGATTAAATAAAATTGGATATTGTGAATGAATACAAAGACAATCAATATTCAATGCATCTATCTGCACTGACATATGATTAGTGAACCTAACCCTTATTAGTGAACACTGTTTAAGGAGTTTACATTACACGTTGACCATTGATCATTGCAAGATTGTACATGTTAACTCGGTTACTGTTTGAATGTTTTGCCTATATGACAGCGTGTAGTTAGCTTTACACAGTTTTATTGTTTTGTTGTAAAAATATAATATGTTCTAAGATATTATTTGTTGCAAGCATTTAGCATGAATATAAATGTTACAAAAAATTAATTATTTAAGAAACAATCTGTAAGAATTCTGTTTGACATACTAAACACATACAGTACACAGAAAGTGTGCTATATCATTGCACTACTAAGCACATGAGCATGTCATGTTTGCACCCAAGGCAGGAGCAATCACCATATCTGAGCATTCTTTCCCAACACCTCAGCACATAGAAGACATTTGCTCTCATGAAGAGGGAATTGGCAAACAGAACTGGCAAAGGAATGAGCTGTGTGAACATTGCAGATCTCGAGAGGTCCCGTGGCCCCCGGGTGAATTAGTTGTCTTGCTAAATTCAAAGGCAGCCAGTCATGAGAAGCCTGCCATTATATAAGCACATTTAATGCACGGCAAAGACACACACACGTGTGAACATGCTGTGTACAGAAAGTGCTATTTTGGCAATAACACACTGTTAAGTTTTGGGAGTGACAAATTCCCTAAATTATTGTTCTGTGTGTAAAATACAAGAGTCACTACTGAAATTGCGATGGTTGTGTCCAAATGAGAGTGACATGCATTAACAACAACTAGTATATTTCTGTACACACTACATTTTATGTCAATTTGATTGTCACTACCTAAATTGTCTGAAGTGAATTTGGCTCCAGGATGCGGAAGTCACTCCGTTAAATAACCAACCTCTGTGTTTGCACCTAGTAAAGGGATGACAACTATTTAGCGGCAGTTTGTATGTAGCTTTTGTGCATTGCTTCAAATATATCTGTAGTATTGTTCTCGCTGGCATTATAAAGCTTTGCCTTAAACCATTTATGACCTTACCTTGATTAGTGAAAATGGTTTAAGGCATTTACATTACATGTTGACCGCTTATTAAGCATAATCGTTGCAAGATTGTGCATGTTAACACGGTTAATGTTTGGATGTTTAGCCTATATGACTGTGTTTACACCTAGTCAATGGATGACAACTATACTGCATTTAGCGGGAGTGTGTATGTAGCTTTTGTACATTGCTTCAAAGCATCTGCATTAAGGAGGAATGTATGAAGCTTGATAAAATTATACACATTGTGAACAACACCGTATCTCTTACACAACTAAAGAATGAATGTGACCCTTGGGGAAAAATTGCCTTTGTGCATGTATTCACATTTTTTGCGAAGAGGAAAAAGTAGTGGCTGGGGCCATTTCAGGGAGTTATGGCATGTAGCAGAAGGCCGTCTGAGGCAGCTATGCCCAAAGAAATGTATTTCTCAGTGCTTGACTCTTGCTTTGCCTTTGATGAAACACTGCAATTGCAGGAAATCTCTGTTGTCCTCTTGCTGATTCCATTTTGTTGGCCTGGGAAACTCGCTTCACAGAAACAAGGTTTGATGCCAGTGCTGTGTGTATTTTGTATAGGCTGCCACATACTGTATATTTGTCATCGCATGACTAGATTTAGCCTGCTAGGACATGTTCCTGTGAGAATGTCCTTTCTATCGGGAAGACATGCAGGCTTGGGTGAGGTTTAAGATGCCATTTATTGGATGATTGTAGAACAGAAAGTAATGTCTCTCTTTGGCGTAGGCCCCGTCTGGTGGTCCGAGGGAGTTGTACTCGGAACCATCATGTTCTGCCAGAGATAGGAGGCAGGGGCGAGGAGCCTACCCCCCCGTGGGACGGGGCTCGACTGGTGGTGGTGGGGTGGTGGAGGTTGCCGTGTTAGCACACTGAAACAGCAATGTGGTAGATTGTGAGCAGACTTATAAAGCAATGGCTTACCTGCGATTGGCTAGGAGTTACCCAGCTAATGGTGTGATGATGTACAGCTGCTAGTCTTCCCGCTACAACTACGCTGCGCTCACATTTACTGGTCCTGGAACAGCATAACATAAACAGTCATAAGCTAAACCTAATGGAAACATTAACCATAACTAATATCTGATGGAAATGATCGGTTGAAAAGTATATTGTTCATGCTTTTAGTCCCAACCCTAGAATCCTAACCCTAAAATCTGATTCATAAATTGGAATATTATTTCAGTACCAACAAGGATGGTGATCCAGGCATTTGTCCTGTTAAATAATGTTAAACATTTAACACAGCAAATACAGTATGAAAGTGAATGATATTTGAAAGCTACAATGGAATGAAAGTGGGCTATGATGGAATTTGTTGACTTATTTTGTGCTAAAATCTTTAGAATTCTGCTGAATAATTAAACACGATTAAATGTATTAAACAGAGATGATAATTTTACACTCTTATTTGTAGCTTGAAAGCATTTCCAAATGACCCAATATGTTTAATAAACTAAAATGGAAGGGGGTGAAGGATGTTTAAAACAATAATTGCAATTTTGTAGATTTCTGTGGGTGCAGATTCCAGGGGGGCCTAGTTATGGCACTTGTGTACATACTATATGCACTACGATAAACAGATCAGTTCCCTTTACAAACTGAGGCCTCAACAAGAGCTTGTCTGCTGGCACAATGAGACAAATCTTTGGGCTAGCAACATGTCATAGCCTCTGGGCATAGATTACCGCCTGTGTGTAAAGTGCTGCTGTCACTATATATGTACGGACAGCGCCTCAAGACAGGGCCAGCCACTGTTGTGTAACAGCCCAATTGCTTCCGGTCCAATGGTCAGGATCAGGACATTTTTATGCCAGTGTTCTTTGGAGAAGTTTGCTGAATGTGGATTTGAGGTGACAGTAGGAAACATTTACTCTCCTTTTCCTCTGGGGCAAGAATCAATTGCCTCCTAACCTCCACTTTGTACATTGCTCTGTCTATTTACCCTCTGTTAGCTTGGTGATGACACAAGGGAGTCTTGAATCTTCTCAGCTTCTGACTCTTTTTTCGACTTCCACACACATAGATACACAGAAAATATTCGAGAATAAACAACTTATTTGTTAATAACTTTGTGGTGTAGCTTTTTCTTGGCAGCTTTGTCACTAAAGCTAACACAAGATACCAGTGTTTTAAGAGCAGCCAACAACGGAGACTCCATGTAAGAAACATAATTTGCACAGAAATAGCAGTGTGTTTAAGTTTTCATTTAAAATGTATAGCTCATTGGGCTATACGCTTTCATTGGACAAATCCTTGTTAATAGAGTTATCTCCAAGGGGAGAACTCTCAAAAGAGTTGCGTCATTGTAGTAACACACAGTGTTTCAGCGCAAAAAATAAATCAAAACCACCCATAACAAACATATTTTATTCACATACAATTCCCAATCCAGTTTAAACGTTTGCAAAATGTGCTGAACAGGGGAGGATACCAATATTAGGGGGGCTCAGCCCCCAATGACACTATTAGATGTGCACATTTAATGTATTTCTCTTTTAAGGATAGATAGTGTTATGTTTTTTTTAAAAACCGTGTTTACATCATTCAAGATAGCCAGCTAATATTCATTCAGAATTTTGTCGTTTTCAATAATAAACATTTATATACATTATACATTTATTGAAAAAATATCTGAAACCATTTAAAGAACCATTAGAATAAATTTTTTTAACCTTTTTTCCATTTATAAACAAATAATTTAATGTTTTCTATAGGTCAAAGTTATATTAAACTATGAACGTTGTGAGTGTTTTTAAGTCTAATAAAGCAACTCTTTCACGACCGAAACAAACGATTAATTTTTATTAAAATCAGCATGTCAACTAAGAGACTTCTGCAGAGTGTTTAAGCATAATATAAGCATTTCCCCACAAATGACAACAAAGCATATCATTTTGTGAACTGTATGACCATCAAGGTATTCAACAAAAGACAACATTATTGGCCTGAAAGTAATTACAAGTTTTAATTATGTTCTAATATTACTGTAATGTCATTAGTCACTTTTACTCCTAATTCATTCAGCCGCCTTCTCTCCTTGTTAAACGAGATTACTGAACTAAACGAGTGACATGCCTCCTCTACTCCTACAATCAGTCAAAAGAGTCTCCAGACGCTGATCCTTGCTTGTTCACGAAGTGAATGAGGAAATAGGGTGTATTTATTCAGAGCATCAAACCAATGATATTCTCCTTCACAACCCACACTCCAATGCTACTGGCTTCTGCTTTAGTCAGTCTTTACAGGTAGAAAATGGCACCAAAGCTCGCACTTCAAACAAGTGCAACATTGCAGCTGCCGCTTTATTTTTTCCCTCACCTTTTCTCCCCAATTTGGAATGCCTAATTTCCAATGTGCTCTAAGTCCTCATGGTGGCATAGTGACTCACCTCAGTGCGGGTGGCGGAGGACTAATCTCATTTGCCTCCGCATTTGAGACCATCAATTCTCTCATCTTATCACATGGCTTGTTGCGCGCGTTGCTTCACGCCATCCACCGCAGCATCCACACTCAACTCACCATGTGCCCCACCAAGAACGAACCACATTATAGTGACCATGAGGAGGTAACTCCATGTGATTCTACCCTCCCTACCAACTGGGCCAATTTGGTTGCTTAGGAGACCTGGCTGGAGTCACTCAGCACACCCTAGGATTCAAACTAGCGACCTCCAGGGGTGGTAGTCAGCGTCTTTATCACTGAGCTACCCAGGCCTCCATTAAATATGGCACATTAATCAAACAACAATACTGCCTTTCAAAGGCAAATTGCAGAAGCTAATCATTTTGTCAAAATTTTGTTATGACTGGAATCATGTCCTTTGACTGTCATTTGAGTCAACTATGCTCAGATTCAAAGAAAACAGAGTGTGAATTTATTAATCCACATTTTGCTGATCAAAAAACTTTGAAGTAGGGCTGCACAATTAATAGAAAAACTAATCATGATTACGATTGCGGCTGCCACTATGTATATTATAACAGCATTCAATTTAGTCTGCTACTGTTGCGTCAATGGTTTCTATTTACAACGTGTTTTTGCAGCGGTTGAGTATTCTAACCAATAACTAATATGTCCGTTGAGCAATGAAATGGCAATGGCCGATCAGAGCTGCTTAGATTAGTCCTCCATCCTATCAGTAATTACAACTGATCCTAATGTGCAAGTTTTAAACCTTCTGAATGCCCAGATGCTTGCATGATGTACTAGCTCTGTTCACGTGGCACATGAAAATTAATACTGAAGAAACATCACCTGATACTTGAAAAGAAGCTGTAGAAGAAGAGTGAAAAGAACTTTGTATTTATTTTGGATTCATTGCATATTGCACCACTTGCTTTGAACGTAGATGTTATATACACTACAAATGAGCAACAAGACAAAACTAAAATGCTCCCGTTCTAATCAAGGCATAGATGTGGTGTAAATAATTTATTTATTATGCTGATTTAGACATATTTGTGTTTAATGAGAGCATTTGCAAGAGTGCAGAACTTTGTGTGGAGCGTCACTGAGCTCCGTCAAAATGCAGGTCTCAAACAGTCGAAATGCTGGTCTCAAACAGTGTTAACCTGCAGTGAGTGACAACAGTCATTGTAATCAGAGTTTGTGGCGTTGCTCGATTTCTGTGTACAGTTTATTAAAAATGTAATAAAAATTTTTTTTTGTCATGATAATAATTTGGCCAATGTGAATTTGTTCTAAGTTTGTTTTGGAGGTGTAGCCAACATAAAGAATATGGCATGAATAGCATATTTCAGGAATAACGTCATTGCTATGTTGTATTCTCTAATAAGACCCATTTGCCACGCAGCTAGTATTAGTAGATTTAACATTTTCACAATTCGCGCAAACTCAAATCGCAAATGACTGGTTTTAATTCCTGGTTTAATTTTAAGTGCAACCACTGATGCCAAAAACTATCTAACAATGATCTTACATGAACAAGATCACCACTGAAGGTCTAACGGGATGAACGGGGCCCTGTCTCGCCACCAAAGGGTTTACTATATGCAGTAAGTAACTTGGTCAATTAACATCAGCTGTTAATGAGTTTGAATATTGAATGTCATATTTACTGTATGCAGACTAATAATTTAAGCAGTAGTTTAGCAATAATTTTATTTATTCTATACCATAGATATCCATTAAAATATTTTTTATTTGGCCTAACATTAACAAATATTATTACAATATTTAATGCTTAAAAGATGCTTAAAAGAAACTGTAGTGCAGCTCATATCCACTATTGAAATCTTCTAATCTGAAGAACGGCACGGTTGCTTACTTTGTGATGTCACAGTATTTTTATATTTTAATCGATATTAATAATAGTAATTACAATATAAAAGACAATAATTGACAATAATGATTTTGCTATAATCATGCAGCCATAGTTTGAAGTTATTTTTCTCAGTTTTACTATTGGTGTTGGCTTAATTACTGCATTTTGCCTTTGTGGTGCAGAATAGGCTATTGACAACAAAAAGAGCTCCCTCTTAACTTGTAAGCTGCACCAATTCAAACATTAAAACTAAACTTCATGGCTAATTTTACAGAACTACTTCTCTGTTACTGGAAATAATCAGTATTAATATATTAACCTATATCCAGTTACTATTAAGTCGACATTGCATTGAGACTGCAGTGTGGAAAAGCATTGAGAAATCCCCCCCCTTTTTCTTTTTTTTTTCTAATATTTTAACTTGTCCATGTCATCTATAGTGTGAACTACTCACAATCGTCAAGGTGGGCAAATGAACTGGTCTGCTTTGGGACAGCTGTCACCCACTGATCCAGTTTTCGAATAAAAATTTACACGCAGTCTCAAGTGCTGTATATCGCATGTAATTAAAGTAAGATTCACTTTAAGATGCGAGCTAAAGTACCATAATTATATCACAGAGGATAATCAAAAGACATCAACAAGTACCACAAGTCAACTTACATTACTTGATGTCACAGGGTATTTTTCTCACATTGAGTTCAAGATCTAGCCCTAACCCTGTGGATGACATGCAGCTCGGGTGTGTGACATGTCATTAGTGCCATCAAATAGAATTGCAAAAATAATAATTTTTAAACAAACATTTTTTGAGTACTTATCCTCCTGTTGTTGAATGAACAAACAGATAGTCCTGCCCCAAATTTACAATGTTGGTAAATTTGACTGTTTCGGCTGGATGGGTTGCTTAAACAAACTATTTTTATAGTGACATAGAGAGTTTTAAAATAAATCAATCTTCTGAATGCTGTTTAAAAAATATTGTTTTTGCAATTCAATTTGGTGCCGCCAGTGATCCAGAAATTACATATTGCACCTTTAAGTCATCTCCAAGTTTAGAAACAACAATATAATAACCCATATTCTGTATGTTTTCAAGCTTTAATCACTTTTAATTGGCATAATGACAGATTAATCAAGCTTTAACTGGCCCGGTATTGTGCACAATCCCATTAGCTTCCTTTAGCAGTTGACTGCAGTAAATTTAGTCCAAAACATTAATCCCACTTAATTCTTACATCTGTTTGCTCTCAGCTTCAGTGCCGTATGTGTGTGATAAAGAGAGACAGACAGACGGACAGAAACTCTTATTAACCTGAAAGGAAAGATCAAATGCCTTGTCTCATAACATACAGTGCACTTTGATTGTTAAGGGTGCATTTAGAAATTATCCATGGCTTTTAGGGCCCTCTCTGAGAGCTACAGTTTTTGAAAACAGTCTGGAAAGCCTTTGTGATTTACAAGTCATCTTTTGAGATTTCTGTCAGGTTGGGAAAAGAGGCCACGATTAAGTTTTATTAATGCATATGACTATGCATGTGATAGTGAGATACAAGAATCTCATCAGCTCAGTGCAGGGGAGAATGCATACACAGTGAAAACAAAGTCTTTATGGATCAAATGCAGACTCAATACAAATGCAAGCTGTGTTTACTTGCAATGTAATGTTTGATGTTACTAAACTTCAAGCGTGTATCAGTTACTATTGTGGGACCGTATCTGGTTACCTCCAGCTGTTCAGCAGTCCTAAATGTACACTATCAATCAAACGTTTGGACACACTTGACAAAATGTTTTTCTCATGATCTCTAAAAAATTTTTTTTATCTAAATCTTATACTTAAATGCTTGAAATTAATTTTGTAGACAAATCTTGAATCATTAATTTCAACTGTTTTTATTTTCATTTTAATTAAATGAAATGCAGTGTTGTTTTATTGTTTGCATCAACCTCCTGTTGATAATGTATTAACCTTTAAGATTTGTGCTGACATTTGTATTTACCTCTATACATGAGATCAGGTAAACTGTTAGCTGAAATAGCACCTAAAATAATTTCAATGTTATAAATAGATATACTCCTCATGTTCATTGTCTCTTGAATAACGTAAATGTTTAGGAATGCCTTTTAGTGGCTTGCTGCTTTCTCATCGATGTTAAAAACCACATAATTGGGCAGAAGCTCAGCTGTAGTGTTTAACTTGTGCAGCTATGCACAAAAAGCCCTGTGTTTATTGTTAAATCCAAGAGCTGGTCGGCAGGTTTTCAGCGAGAGGGGAATAAGTTCTACACTCTACCTACCTTGACACACACACACATACACACACACTCTCTCTCTCTCTCTCTCTCTCTCTCTCTCTCTCTCTCTCACTCACTCACACAGTCTTACAGAGAGCGAGAGAGTGTTTGGCAGTGATAGACTGTACTCTGTCAGCTTCTCCTGTGAAGAGGATTCTTGTTGAATAAGATCTTTTGGTGGAAAGCAGTCCATCAGTCAGTGTGACTTCTCAATGCTCAGCCATCTCTAAATGCCACCCATCCATAATATCCCTCACAGGGGACATGACCCACACCTCTACAGCCTCTGATCTCCCAGAATATTTAGATTTGAGCTGCACAATGCACAGATGAAAGATGCTAATCATTTGTTACTCCATTTTGTCCTGGAATCGATGACTTGAAAGGAAAATATAGTATGTATAATATTGGTATAATTGGCTATAGTAAACTAATAATAATTAATTACATGTTTCTATATAATAAAGTAATTAGAGGTTGCAGTTTAAACAAAGTGAAGGAAAAAGAAGGATGTGTAGTCTATTAGCGATGTGTAGTCTATTAGCGATTAAGATTAGCGAAACTGGTTACTTGGATGTTGTGTTTTGTATGTGTTGTGAAAAAAAGTTATGTTATTATTTACTTACCCACATGTCTTTTTAAACATGTATGCTGTTTTTTCCTCCGATGAAACACAAAAGAAGAATTTTTGAAGTGACTTTGTCAAGCTCCAAAAGGAACAAATATGCTTACTTTTTGTGGGTTTTTTCCTTTGATTTTATTTTCTCTGCTGTTTTGTTTTCCCTTACTTTGTGTCTTTTTTTCTTTTTTGCTTTGCATTATTTTGATTAGTCTAGGTTTGTCTTTTTGTTTTTTTGTTTTAGCTTGATGGATGTGCTCACTATAAACTGTTGTTGTATGGTATTTTAAATAACCGTGTAAAGATTCTTCAAAAATTCACAGCATATGTGTTTGAAATTACATGAGAGTAAACAATGACATAATTGTAATTTTTTTTTTTTGGTGATTCCTTTAACCAGAAAGACTTACTTGATAAACCGAATTCACTGAATAAAATGTGCTATTCCACTAACTACTGTAGACAAAATCATCATCAAACCAACACTAACCTGCCTTTTCAGAAGGGCAGTAAGTGTGTGTATGTGAAGACATGTGCACTCTCAGTATCTGCAGTGTTAAGAGAATGATTCAGTCAAATGTCATCAAGCCTCCAGGCACTAGAGAGATTTAGTCCACCTCAGCATTTGATCCCTTTAACCTTCAATGTTTCCTGTATGATGATTGTGAGATTGAGTATACTGCATTTATAGCCAGATAATACATATCTCTGGAATTAATTAGATTGTGCTGTCATTAATAATCCTTGTTAAGAAAATGAATCATCAATTTCATGACACAAATGTATATATAATCTCAGGGGCGGATTATGACTAGCAACGGCTCTGGGGTGTGGGATGTGGGGCTCAAAAATAGTGGTTGTTTGGTCCCCCATTTTTGGGGGAAATTCTGTTTGGAACAATCCTACAGCTTGGCCACCATTATTATTGTTCCATCATTTAAGTCTTTTCAAAGTGTCCAAAAATCCCCTAGACTACATTACATTGAGAGCGTTAAAATTAGTTGAGTCTGTTTTTGAATGTTTGTGATTTCAAACTTTACACACAAGCCCAAAACAGATTAAAGTGCAACAAGAAATATTTTTTTTTTTATTTGTGACTGATTAAATGCTCATGGAAATTATGTGTTTTTAGCTGTTTTTTGAAGACAGAAAGTGAGTCAGCTTCACGGATGGACTTGGGAATGTCATTCCACCAACCATTGGCATGGTTGTGTCAGTACAAGGCAACATTCCTTAGCTGACCACAGGCTTCTAGTGAGTGCGTAGCTCTGCAGAAATTATTTTAGGTATGCTGGAGCAGACCCAGTGACTGTTCTGTATGCTAGCATCAGAGCCTTGAATTTGATACATGCATCAACCGGCAGCCAGTGAAGAGAGACAAGGAGTGGTGTAACGGGCTCTCTTTGGTTTATTAAATACCAGATGTGCTGCTGCATTCTGGGTCATTTGCAGAGGTCTAATTGCACATGCAGGGAGGCCTGCAATGAGAGCATTACAGTAGTCCAGTCAAGTTATGACAAGTGACTGAACAAGATGTTGTGTGGCATGTTCAGAAAGGAAGGGTCTGATCTTCCTGATATTGTAGAGTGTAAATCTACATGATCTTGCAGTCTTTGGTCTGTGCAATTTAGCTCGTCATCAAAGGTTACCCCTAGATTTCTGACCGTTTTGGGAGGCATTACTGTAGTTGCACTCAGCTGCAACTGTCATGTTGGTTTCAACAGCAGAGTTGGTTGGAAAGACAAGGATTTCGGTTTGGCTGGGTTAAGTTGCAGGCGGTGTTCCTTCATCCAGGCCGAGATGTCTAGCCAGGTAGGCAGAGATTCGAGCAGTCACTCTGATGTCGTTGGGCAGGAAGGACAAGTAGAGTTGCGGTTCATCAGCATAGCAGTGGTAAGAGAAACCATGTACCTGAATGATGGGTCCCAGTGATATTGTGTATAGAGAAGAGAAGTGGCCCTAGCACCGAACACTGAGGTACCCCAGTAAGTAGCTGATGTGGCTTGGACACCTCACCTCTCCCAGGCTACCTTGAAGGACCTAACTGAGAGATAGGAATTAAATCAGTCAAGCACAGTTCCTGTGATGCCCAGCGAAGAGAGTGTGGAGAGTAAGATCTGATGGTTGACTATCAAAGGCTGCAGAAAGGTCTAGCACAATCAGGACAAATGATCTGGATTCAGCTTTCGCCTGTCTCAGCAACTTACAGACAGTAGAGCAGTCTGTCTGTCTGTAAAATGTTAAACTATTTTAAACATTCAGACAATGTTTTGTCAGACCAACATTATAGTTTGTCTCAACAAACGTTACATCTGTACTTTTGAACCACACAAAGTAAAATATCAATATTTTCTTTTTCCCAACCACCTAAGCCAAGTAATTTTTTGTAATGTTGGTTAAACATGCTTTTATAGCAATGAATAGTATAATAAATGTTTTTGCTCAACAGCCCTTTTATACAAACAATAAAGGTTAACCATATTAAGCATAACATGTGAAATACAAGTCAGAAAATTACATTATTAAACCTGTTTAAAAAACATTTCTACAAAATAAATGTGAGCGCAGCGTAGTTGTAGCGGGAAGAATAGCAGCTGTACATCATCACACTATTAGCTGGGTAATTCCTAGCCAATCGCAGGTAAGCCATTGCTTTATAAGTCTGCTCCCAATCTATCACATTGCTGTTTCAGTGTGCTAAGATGGCAACCTCCACCACCCCACCACCACCAGTTGAGCCCCGTACCGCACGGGGGTAGGCTCCTCGCCCCTGCCTCCTATCTCCGGCAGGATATGATGGTTCCGAGTACAACTCCCTCGGACCGCCGGACGGGGCCAACGCCAAAGAGAGACATTACTTTTCTGTTCTACATTCATCAAATAAATGGCATCATAAACCTCACTCAAGCCTGCATGTCTTCCCGATAGAATAACATTTTAAGCACATGTTGCTTGAAATCAGAAATACTAATTTTGAAATATCAGTAACAAAATAAACATTATTGTTCATTTTATTTTCTCAAAATCACAAAAAAGATGAGTGCATCAAAACATGAAGGTAGCTATTATGGAAAATTATATAACAAGGACTTCTACTTCCAGTATAGCATGAAAACTTTCACCAGGAGACAGTAGACATCTCATACACATTGTGATAGAGGCTTTAGAAAGTCATGTATCAAATATGATACGCACAGCGTTAGGTAAGTTTAAAGAGTTTCTCAAAAGATGTAATTAGAAATAATACATAATAATGAAAAATGTTTCATTTTTGGGTGAACTATTCCTTTAAGTCCAGTGAATTCTCCTCTCATATTACCCTCTGTCCATTCCTCTGTATAGGCTGCTCTATGTTTCTCCAAACAGGTCTGGGACGTTTGCCCACTTGGCCATTTCTAGCCATTTTCCATTGGAAATGGTAGGGGTCATGATAGTTTCTATTCCAGGCAATTTTAGGGTGCACTCTAATTAGCCATGAGTCACTGGCTGAAAAGGGGACGAGATAGCTATGTGTGTGAGTGTAAGAGAAGTAAGGGGAGAATCAGACATGCCTTGTGCATCATCGGTATGTTTTTCTGTTGGGTGGGAGGTATCAGGTGGTCGATGTTGTGTTAAATGTACTGATGTGAGAGGGACGTGGAGGCGATAAAGAAGGGTATGAGATGGCTCTGTTACACACTCGTGTGTTCCTGAGTTAGAGGTGTGGGGTGTTGCTTGTATGAGAAAGCGTGAGAGGAAATTGTTTTGTGGGGCCTATTTAAGACATTTTTGTCCTTTTATTAAAGCAAATAACTTCACCTACATATTGAAGTGAGGTTATTAATTACAAAGCTGATACACAAAGCTGACATAGCAACATTGGCTCAAACAATGGTGTAGGTTTATGGGTGGACTATCTGTTTGACCAACTGTTGGAAGACTTTTTGAAAAGCATCATCATTTTTTGCAATTCAGTTTGATGACACAAGTGGATCAGAAATTAAAATACATTTTACACTCCTTCACAATTACCATGGGAAACCTGTTTATTAGAATTTTAGTTTTAAATCAGATTTAAATTGAGTTTTAAACTGTTAAAATAAGCATTACATTATTTGTTCCTGCTGTATTTTCAAATAATTTTCTACTTGCATCTTTCTTCACATGCCCTTCACCAGCATGTGAACTGCTCTAAGGCATTTGAAACTGTGGAAAATATGGATTCTTTGTCTAAGTAGAGAATAAACAAGCATTCTTTCAAGCTCATTTACTGGCGTAAAGAAAAGCTTACCTTCACTCCAGGAGCTCCAGGGTGACACAGCAATAAAAATGAAAACCATTTCTTCTTGGCTACGGAACTTAGAAGATCTCTCAAGACCAAAGAGAAGTCTTGACTCAGATATTTAAAGGTACTGGTATTTTAAGAACAATCTCCTCCAGGGCAGCAGGATCAGCTGATGACAATGTTCTTGTGTTTTCATCACAAGTGTTACAAAATTTCATCAGATAGTGATCTGGCATTTCATACAAAATGAAAGTGATAGGAATGGGTTCTGACTTCACTTCATTTAAATTGCAGAACTTGAGACAGTCCACCTCTAATCTGTCTCACTGCTTAAACTTTGTGACCTCAATGTGCTGCAAGCTCTCAGCATAACTGTGTGAACTGCAGGAGGGTCATAATTCAGCACTGACATTCCTGCTGTTGATAGCATCAGTCTTGTCCTTGAAGGCATTGTGGATTGAGGCCATTGTAAATTAACTGCTCTGATCTTTGACATGCAATGTTACTGTTACACATGTACATTTCAGGGGAATTATGGATGAAGCCATCACTAATCATTTACTTTTTGACTCCTGTAAAAATGTGGTGTTTTTAGACCTTAAAAAAATCAAGACAACAGTTTACATGGCTGTTTTAATTTAAATTAAATTATGTTTATTAAATGTTTGACTGAACTTAAGGTGTTATATTACCATGAGTTAAAATCTGCCATCATTGTAACAATTACTTATACTACAATTAAAGGAGTAGTCCAGGTTCAATACAAGTTAAATTCAATCGACAACATTTGTAGCATAATGTTGATTATCACAAAACATAATTTCAACTCATCCCTCCTTTTCTTTGAGAAACGTCAAAATCGAGGTTACAGTAAGGCACTTACAATGGAAAATTTTAAAAGCAGATTTGTGAAGCTTATAACATAAAAGCACTTACATTAATTCTTCTGTCAAAACTTTTGATTATATGAACTGTCACTTTAAGGTTTGCTGTGGTGCATTGTCAAGGCAACAAAGTTGTAAAATTGGATGTAGCTTTGCACAGAAAAGGATAATAAGCGATTATACCACACTAGAAATCATGTTAACCCCTATATTGTTTGTCTTGTGGCTATACTTTAAAAAAAGTATTTTTAACGTTTATGGATTGGCCCCATTCACTGTTATCACAAGTGCTGCACCATAACCCAGATTTTTGCTTTTTTTTTTTTTTTTTTAAAAAAAGGTGGGCAAGTCGCAATACATTTTTGTGGTAATCAACATTATACCACAAATGCTGAAGATTGAGCCTAACTTGTATTTAACCTGGAATATTGCTTTAAGTAACTTTAAGAAGATTTCTTAAGCTTAAAAACATTTTTTTTTAAAAATGTGTTATGCAAAGTGTTCCTTTTATTTACATGGGTTAAAAAATATATAGTTTAATATCATGTTCTTCATCTCATGCACATTTTCACTGTGTCTCGTTTCGAAGGCTGTGCGCTAGCTAGGAAGCATCCTATGAAGGCTGTAGTATACAGTGCGTCCTCATTTAAACAAGCCTCATTTAAATGAGATGGCCTTCATAGGACAAACAGAAACAAAACTTGTCATGGTTGCTATGACAGCACACCACTCTTTAGATTAAACACAACAAGGAAAACAACCTATTAAATTATCATGAGTATGCACACCCAGCCCCCGATCGGGCTAATCAGCCGAGGAGAGGGATAAATGCAGTGAAATGCAGCAGTTTGGGAGAGAGAGAGAGAGAGCCATGTATGTAAATGTGACAACAATGTCAACAAAAATGAAAATAAAACAGGCAAATGGTCAAACAATGCAACTATTTTAATAAGGTTATTCATTTTAATTATTTAAGAGGACAAATGAGACTGAACCACAAAACCATTTTTCAGCATTGGCGTATTTGAAAAAGAAAACTGCATGAATCAAAATGCATCCAAATGTTTCTGTTAGAATTTTTTTCTGTTTTTCTGTGTAATTAAGGGTTATTTTGCATCCAACACCTTAATTAAAGTGGCAAGGTGATGCAAATAGGGTAAAGTTATTTTCTTTTGAATCATTAAGACTCAAGCTCCTATATGAAATGTCAGAAACTGGCTTTCAGAACCATGGACAGGGACATTCATCAGAACAGAGCTGATGTGGTGGCAGAACCATAAGTTGTTGATCATGTCCCATTAAGCCACAGGCTGACGGCTCATTTTGAAGGCACAGCTGATAGAGAAGGCGGAGCTGCAGCAGGCTACATATCTGTCAGACTTCCCATGACCCAACCATGCACTCTCCATCACGGTTTGGCATTCCGTGCTGCTACAAGATGTAAAGAACTCTTTTAGCATGAACCAGCCTTAAAAAAGCCCCTCATTTAATTGAGGTTTATGAGGCTGCAGTTAACATGGCCCTTAATAGCCACGGATGGACTAAGACCTTCAATGGACTGTTCCACTTCAACTTGTGTATGTGGGAAAATGGAACAAATAGGTTTGGTGTTTGGAAGTATCAGCTATAGCGTCAGCACTGATCTAGCAATTTGTGTTAATTTAACAGTTTATACACAATAAGGCTGCAAAAAATTATTAATTTGATAATTGGCCAATCTTACAATTATTAGGTCAATTAATCAACAATCAATTAATAATCTTGTTGACTAATGAAATGATACATTTACAGCTCTTATTCGACTGTCCAGATTTCATCTTGAGTTAGGGTGCTTACGAACCATAAAGACAATCTCCTAACAATTTAACAATAGTTACATAAAAGATACTACTTTTTCAAGAAATTTGTAATTATTACCAATTAATAATAAAATATGCAATTTCAATGCCTCCCACACTGGGGTATTTAATTTTTAGTTGCTCTTCTGAAATGCCAGCTCCACCTCACATGTATTGCACATGTAGATAATATGATAATACTATACTGAGTTGACGCCATGTGAGAAGTGGACTTGAAAACGGAGAACATGGCAAAGAATTCAAAATCCTCGGGCTCTGGAGATATTAAAAGACACTTACGTTCTCAAGCTGATACCTCAGACAGCGCCACAGATCAGGGACTTGGTTTGGATGGTGTGGTGGGAGAAATTCAACATCAGCTGTCCAGCATGTCTGTGATGCTGATGAAAGTTGTTGCTGACTTAGAGGATCTTGCTGTAATACGTCGATCGATTAATGTGAAAGAAATTACATTCTCTGCATTGGTTGCAAGAATCGGGGATGTTGAGGGACAGATCGATTATCTGGAGTCATCGTAGGGGGAATTAGCTGCTAATCCGCTCGTGACCAAGATAGACTTGGAATGCGTTTTTAAAAAACTAGATAATTTGGAAAATAGCTGGTGAAACAACATCTGAATTGTTGGAATTCCTGAGCATGAAGTAGATTGAGATATGGTAATATTCCTAGAGAAGCTCTTCCCAAGTCTGCTCGATATAGCAGGCCATAAGCTGGAAATTGAGCGAGCTCACTGAGTCCCAGCTCGGAGATTCACGGAGGGAGACAGGCCCCGATCAATTCTGGCCAAATTTATGAGATCATCTGATAAAGAGCTTGTGTCGCGCAAGGCGAGGATCAAAGGAAAGCTTTCTTGGAAGAATCACAGCATTTACTTGTTCCCAGATTTTGGGAATTCGACAGAGAAACGTGATCAATTCAAGGATTGCAAGTAACTCTTACATCAACGGAAGATCGAATTTGCACTGATGTTCTCGGCCAAATAGAGAATAGATACTAATGATGGCCACAAAATATTTACATGCCCACAGCAAGCATTTTCTTTCATAGAGAAAGTTGTGTGAGTAAACCAGTTAGTGATTTTCATATGGCCCCCAAGTGAATTGACTCGTTGAGCATACACTTGACTGTCTGAGGAAGCTGGGCACCATTTTGTTTCTTTTGGTGTTGGTTTCACCTAGTTGCTGGAGTATGTTTTGTGGAATAACACACCTTCAAGAAACCTTTGCATCGACAAAGGGTCATCTTTACACTGAAGTTCCTGGCCAAATTGAGAATAGATACTGAGGATTGTGGCAAAATATTTACATGCCCACAACAAGCGATGTCTTTCATAAAATAAATGGACTGAGTAAGTCATGGTGTGTTTCTCATGTGCCTCCAAGTGAACTGACTCGCTGAACATCCACTTGACTGTCTTTTTTGTTTCTGCCTATCAGCTGGAGTTTGTTTTGTGGAATAACATTCCTTCGGGACAGTTGTGGATGAATCTGCTTGTTCTTTGTGCTTATGCCTCCTATTGGTTGGAATTTGTTTCGTGGAGTATTTTTTGCAGGACTTTGGAATGATTAGCTCATCTCCTGCACTCATGAACAGCCAGCTCACGTAACATTCTTTTGACCCTCCGAGGAAACTGAATGGCTTTATTTATCTTTTAATTTTATTTTAATTTTTTGTGCTTGTTCCGCTAGCGGCTGGAAATTGTTTTGTGGAGGAACACACCTTCGAGATTTTATTTGTGAATGAATCAAATTGTTCTTTGTGTTTATTCTGCCTATTGGCTGGAGTTTGTTTTATAGATTATTTTCTGTTATGTAATTCAGTCTCACAAAATTTGTACAGGAACACCAGACTTGAGCAATCTGACGGCAAAGATGGCATACATGGACCTTTTGAGTTTAGAGGAATGGACACCATTTGGTGCTGTCGTACGTGGGGTTAATGCACACTTTTTTCTGTTTGTTTGTTTCGAGGGGATTTTGGGGTCTGACTGTGGCATTAAAGTTGGAATTTGGTCTTTATAATTTTTTATTGACACACAATAATTTTTTCTAATATGTCAAAATGTTAAATGTTAATTTGAGTGGATTGTCTCTCTCCATGTGGAATGTGAATGGGCAGGGGCACCACATAACAAAGAAGGAAGGTTATTTGTCTTCTTAAATGTAAGAAATATGATATAGTGTTTCTTCAAGAAACACACCTTTCACTGCAGGAAGCTGAACATTTTGTGAAGATATGGGGTGACATGTTTTCTTTAGTGCTGGCTCAAGTAAGAGCAGGGGAGTCATTACATTGATAAATAAGCATCTACAATTAAAATGTCTCAAACAGGTTAAAAATCAATTAGGAAGAGTCATTATTGTTTTAGCAGAAATTCAGGGGCAAAGGTTGATTTTGACTCATATTTACACACTTAACACAGGGCTTTTTTATAGATCTTGAAGGTATGTTTCAAGCTGCTGGCACCCCTCATGATATAATATTGGGAGGAGACTTTAATCTTTTGATGGAATCAGTCCTTGATCATAGTGAAGCAAAAATGTGACGACCCCCTAGAGCAACATTGATGCTTCACAGGATGTGTAGAAATCTTGGTCTTACAGATATTTGGAGACTTTTGAACAGCCACAACAGTGGCTCGGCTCAGCGACGTGGCCGGGAGGACACAGCGTCTTGTTCCCTCCATCAGGAAACGGAGGTTACATATGTAACCTAGACGTTCCTGTCTGTCGCTCACTTCGACATTGTGTTGAAGAAGCGACACTAGGGGTTCAATTTAAATCATGCTATGCACTGAGCCGTGTACGTGTACTGCTGACACAGGAGCGGGCAGGTACTTGACGTGCAAAAGCGACCAGCTGTATCAGACTACACGTACCCATCCTCAGTGCCCAAAAAAGTCATCAGAATCCTTCTGGTTACCCTAGACAGGGTAACAATGCGACGCTTGCCAACCTGGAAACGGGCCGAGCCTAGCCGGGCCTCTTTTCTCTCTATGTTCCTTGCATAGAGCCAAACGGCTGGGGCCTTTACACGCATCGTGGGAAGGCGGTCTTACCCGGTTTCCTGTTTTTCAGGGGGAAAATACCCTGCGGAGACCACACCTGCCCAGAGAGGGGGAGGTAAGAGTGGCGAATACATCACACAGGTTTTTAGTCGACATGTGGAAAGTGGCGCGGTGGTAGATTCCACCTCTCCAGAGGGGGGAGTTGCTACAAACATGGCGACCAGGGGGCAGTGGGAACTACCAAAGGGAGACCTGGGTCCGCTCGTAAGGGGACCGTACCATGGAAAATACACACAGGGGGAGTCCATGTAGGAGTCCTGAGCTGTGGAATACCTCTTCCAGTACAGGGTAGATTAAGTACCTGCAGTGGATTGGGTCGGCGAGTTCCTCTGCTGAACTGCAGACCCAAAGGGCTAGGGAGGAGTCATCTGGGGATCCGAATAAGTGGGATCTCCTGAGAGAGAAAGCACACAGAGGGAAAGGGCGCTAGGTGCAAGTGATCCACCCGGTCAGTCCGTCAGCGTGTACCGAGTTCTCCTGGCTCGGACCTGAGAAAACACGGGACGATACTAACTCAACCCTGAGATTGCAGAATCTTGCAAAGGTATTAGGTGTTGCCCAACCTGCTACTCTGCATATGTCTGCCAGGGAGGTGCCTTTGGCCAGTGCCCACGAGGACACAGCAACGAAGGGGCTGGGTTTGCCTCCTCCCGGGGCAACGCTTGCAGGTTCACTACTTGGTCTCTGAAGGGAGTCATAGGAACCTTGGGCATGTAGCCCGGCGCTTGCAGGTCCCCAACCCTCTTGACTGAGGCAAGTGCGATCAGCAGGGCCGTCTTCAGGGAGAGGGCCCCGAGTCCATCTGATTCTAGTGGCTCAAAGGGAGGTCTCTGAAGGCCCGAGAGGATCACTGAGAGATCCCAAGAGGGGAACAGGCTTGGCCAGGAGGGATTTAACCTCCAGGCGCCTCTTAGGAACCTGATAATTAAGTCGTGCTTACCCAAAGACTTGCCATCAACTGCGTCGTGGTGGGCAGTGATAGCAGCTACGTACACCTTCAAGGTGGAAGGGAGACAGGGGACGAGGCAGAATTGAGACGTGGAAGTACGAATCTTTCAGGTCGTGAACCAATCTAGATGCCGGACGCAAGTTAAGATGTATTTTTGCGTTAGCATTTTGAACGGGAGTTAGTGCAAAGCCCGGTTGAAAACCTGCAAGTTCAAGATCGGTCGTACGCCACCTTTCTTGAGTACGATGAAGTAAGGGATGTAGAAACCCTTCTTCATGGCTCGGGAGGCACTTAAGGCGGTTCTTAGGGGTCGGATCATACAGTATGCCTCATTCATCAAAAAATCCAAAGCATGAGAACTCATGGAGTTGGAAGGGAATATCAAAAGTGCCAAGGCAGAGCTGAAGTACTGAATGTAATCTGATATGAGAATTGACCTGATTGAAATACAGATATAATACTATTTTTAAGGCCTTGCCTACAGGCAAGTCTCTGGGACCAGATAGTTTTGCCGCTGAATTTTTTAGATCTTATGCCACAGAACTGGCTCCACTTTTGTTAGAAATTTATGCAGAATAATTATAGAATGGAAAGCTTCCACCAACCATGACACAAGCCCGGATTAGTTAGATTCTTAAAAAGGACAAAGATCCAAGTGAGTGGAAGAGTTAACGTTCAATTTCCATGATCCAGCTAGATGTAAACTTCTGGCTAAACGATTAAGTAAAGTTATGACATCTCTTATACATATAGATCAGGTGGGGTTTATTCGGGGCCGCAGCTCTTCTGATAACATTAGGTGTTTCATCAATATCATGTGGTAAGTGTCGAATGATCAGGTCGCTGCCATATCACTTGATGCCTAAAAGACATTTGATGTGGTAGAATGGGATTATCTTTTTAAAATTTTGGAAATATACAGGATTGGGAATTATTTTATTGGATGGATCAAGTTATAGACACCCGGTAGAAGCGGTACAACAAATGGATTAATTTCAGATTATTTTACTCTATATATGGGCACCTGGCAGGGTTGCCCTCGTTCCCCATTATTGTTCTGTCTCGCCCTGGAATCATTAGCAGCCACGATAAGCAAGTCAATATACACTACCGATCAAAAGTTTTGAAACACTTACTCATTCTTTATTATAAGTTTATTTTTTTCTTCACATTTTAGAATAATAGTAAAGTCATAAAAACTATGGAATAACATAAATGGAACTATGGGAATTATGTTGTGCAAAATCCAAAATAATCCCGACCGCGAGCGGGGAGGGGCTCGGAGACCGACCGCCTGGAGCGGGAGAACCGCTGCCAGGGGCAGGGGAGACCCCTTCAGCTCCCCAAGAAAGCGGCAGGGCGTTCCGTCTGCCAGGGGCTGGAGGACTGCCTCCGATCCGCCCAGAGAGGCGTGGCTGTCGTCCGTTAGAGGGTGGAGGAGTGGCTGAGGAACAAGCTACGGCGTATCGGAGAACTGGCGAGTAAGTTTTTTTTTTTTTTTTCTCTCTCTCTCACTGCCGCTCTGTGTTGGCCTTTTCCCTCTCTTTTAAATTTTACAGTGTTTTTTTTGGGGGGGGGGTGTACTACACTGTTACAGGAAGTACCTCCCCCCTTTTTTAATTATTTCTGTTTCCCTCCCCTTGTCCCCTCCCTCGTCCAGGTAGACGGGGATGACCTGCCGGCAGACGGGGCTTAGGGCACGCCCTCCCCCAGGGAAAGGGGGGGGGGGATGTACGTCATGCCGGGGGCTCCCCAGCCTGAGAGAACGAGGGAGGAATGTGGCAGGGCAGAGGGCGGGGCCAGGTCGTGATCCTACACACCCGGTCCCGCATTAGGCTAATCAAGCCTCCGAGAGGGATAAAGGCCGACTGCAGAGGATGGTGCGGGAGAGAGAGATCATTTACGGACATGTCCGTCGTGTGTGTTTGTGTCCTTTGGTTTAAGTTTATTATTAAAACATTATTTATGTTGACAAGCCGGTTCTCGACTCCTCCTTTCCATTGAATCCCTTTACACATATTTTTGAGGTATCACCCTAGGATGCTTTTTTAACAGTTTTGAAGGAGTTGCATTTCTTTATTATAAACCTTTTTATTTTATTTTAGTTTTATAATGAAATAAATGAATATGGTAGCAAGATTAAATTTGTCTTCAAAACAAATTTCAAACATTTAAGCATACGCCTTCAAATCAAAAGATAAGATCATGAGAAACATTTCAGTCAAGTGTTTCAAAATTTTGACCGGTAGTGTTTTCTCTTGAGTTGGCTACATAGCTGATTTCCTTCCCCAGAAGAAAATCTGAGTCAGATTTCAACCTCCAGTATAGTACATGCCACAGCTTTAAATAGAAGGTGGCTGTCAAAGCACCTGAACTTCATACTGAACCAAATTGGTCCCAAAGTGTGTCTGAATGTGACTTTAAACCTACCAGTTCAGACCATACCAGGGGAAAATGAAAAGCCTTTTCTTAACCACCATTCATGTAATTTTGTCTTTAATAACATGTCTGAGAGAAAGGAGAGCAAAAGAAGAAAAGAGAATGAGAGAGAGCGGGCAAGTGAAGAGGAAGAGATTTTTAATACCACAGCTGTTAAATACTTTGGCAGGAGTAGTGTTTGGCCTCAAATCATGACGATGGAAAAAATGAGATGCTATAAAATAGAAGCCAAAATCTTTATTAATACATTATATCTCAGGGAAAAGTAGTCCAGGAATTGAGCCCTCAATTAACCTCTCACAGTATGTGCTTGAACTAATACAGTGAGCATTAGCCTGCACTTAGGCCTTGAGAGATTCAGTGGTCAAAGTGAAATAGTCATTGTTTATTATAAGGGAGTCATCCCTTAGGTGAAGTGTGTACAGTAATTGTTTTCAAGTAAAAAAAAACAAAAACAATAAAAACTCTCTCTTAATGTGGATAGACAGGTGTTGTAAGCCAGCCGTAGGTTGATTTCTCCCAAAAGTGTAATCGCTGTGGCTCTTTGGCACTTTCAGAATATTGCTATGTTTGTTTGACCATCCCAAACAGTCTAGCACAGCAAAATTGGCTGAACATGTGCCATGATCACCTTAGTATTTGTGCTCACAACAGACATAGTCCATTAAGTTTTACAGAGTCTTTGATTACTGTCCACAGAGGACCACTGTATGCCATCAACAAAATAAATATATCATAAATACAGGGCAGGAATCATAGAAAGAGATCATATAAATAGTTTAATCATGCGTAATTTAGTGAAGTTTAGTTCTATTCTTACATGATCAGTTACGGAACAATGGCAGCTGTTTATATGTTCATGTTGCACGCAAGTGATGCCCAATAAACAGTTTGAGCTGCTTTCTCTATGCATGTGAGATGCAGAAGATGCCTGTGCTGGAAGATGACGCATGCATTGACAGGAATGACTTTCTCAATACTGAAATAAGAAAAAAATGTTAGCAATAATCTCTTGATACTGTGTGTCTTGATCCATTGCAGCAAGTTTGCATGGGAGCTTTGTCCATAAACACACACACGTGATCCTGGTCATTACCCTCTAAAATATTGAATTTCTTTTTTATAAGAGCCAAAAGAGACCTGCTCTGACTTTTCCACCTTATCCCAGATCCCAGTGCTTAACTAACTGCTGCCATATTGTTTGAACCATTTGTGATGTGTGCTGTCCATATCGCTTCTGTCTCTCTCTCTCCTTCTCTTTCTTTCCTCTGAATACCTAGCTATTAGAAGTGTTCCGCTAACCTTGTTACTGTTGTTGCTTATTATGTCTCTTTACTTTGCATGTTTCTCTCATTGTGTTTGATTAGTTCTGTTGCGCTCTCTACCTTTCTAACCCTGCGTTAATTTTGTTATGGCCTGACCACAGTCCAGGATGACGCTGTCCCAGGTACCCAGGAGTACATTATGTTGCGGCAGGATTCCATCCATTCTGCAGATATAAGGGGTAAAGGCTCCCCCTTTCGTGCTAAGTGTCATGAAATCTTCTGCTGCCCACTGAAGCAAGCCGTCCTCAAAGAGCACTCAGATCCCGAAGGTTTGTGTGCAACACGTTCATGTTTCTCTTTACTTTACTGATGATTCTGTCTTTTCCATAAATGTATGTTTCTTGATTTGTTTTGTTTTTATTTGTATATTTTCTGTTTGTGAGTGTGTGTGTGTCTGTGTGTGTGTGTCTAAACTGCTTGAAGCCTGTGATGTTGAATGTCCCAAAGACACATTCTCCTTCTGCTCTCTGTGTGTGTGTGTGTGTGTGTGTGTGTGTGTGGATCACAGAGCACTGATGATGTAACTGCGTAACCACAGATTCTAGCTGACGTTACACAATGGCTATGTTCGCACACTGTTTCGAATTGACAACCGTATTTAGTATTGATTGTGACTTCTCGAATGATCCTGTTTGTACAACATCTGACAGAAGCAGATTAAAGTGGTTTTGACAAAAAATATGTCATTATGTACACACCCTCATGTTGTTTCACACCTGTATGAAGTTCTTTCTCCTGCAGATTACAAAAGAAGATGTTAGGCAGGTAAGCCTCAGTCATCTCATGTGTAAACACATAGGTTTGGAACAACATGAGGGTGAATAATTGACAATATAATTTTCATAATTTTGTTTTAGTTTTCAATCTTTGAGGATTTAATTTGTATTCTATACTATTGAGGGTAGGTCTCATTGCCTTAATCTTAGATATGCAGCCAAAAATCTGTGGTTCCAAAACCATTTTTGACTGAAATATTGATCTTTTTCTCCCCCACACCTGTCATATCACTTCGGAAGTCATGGATTTAATCACTGGAGTCATATGGATTTCTTTTGTCCTGCCTTTATGTGTTTTTTGGATCATCAAAATTTGGGCATCCATTCACTTGTATTGCATGGCCCTCCAGAGCTAAAATATTCTTCTAAAAATCTTAATTTGTGTTCTGAAGAAAGAGAGTCATACACATCTGGGATGGCATGAGGGTGAGTAAATGACGAGAGAATTTTCATTTTTGAGTGAATTATTTCTTTAAGAAGCACATGGGGGGCCTCATTGTCCTCCTTTTGAGATACAATGTTCAACATTGATTTAGTTCTTGTCACTTTTAAGCCCATCAATAGCTCTCATTCTAATGCATTATCATTTTCTGAAGTTTGTGATTGGTGGGATGCATTGCTCTACAAAGATTGACACTTTTATATCAGGCATTAGAAAAAACATGACTTAAAGAACATCATCTCTACTTTCCTGGTAAATTATTATACAAATTAACAAACTAACAATATTATTAAAAAGTATTATTATTACAAATTAAATTTATACTTTTAAAGCTACTCAAGTTATTCAGCCAAAAGTAGTGAGTGGTTTTCTTGTTTCCTTGTAATTGTTGTATGATTAATAGCCTTTATATAACATAGCCTACTAGACAGTGCTCAATTAGATTACATGTACACTTCAAGTCTGACATTTTGATACAAATATACTTTTTATCCCACTGTTTACATTCACTTTAGACCAAACTGACTGTGTTTACTTTAATGCCTCTCCAATACAGGCATTGGTGGAATTATAAAGTGTATTTGACCATTAAATGCACAAACATTAGCCGCCTGTCAATCAAACTGCACGCAGCTACAGACGTCAGGAAATAAAGTCAATCTTTTATATTTTATCTAAATCAACCAACCAATGGTTGTCTTGCTATCATGATCAATGTAATGACCCCTGTTCTAAATGTAGAATATAGGCTAAGTATAGAAAAAAGAAATTTCAGATAAACATAAAGATTGTTTTATCTCCCAGCACTATTAATAACATTGTCTTCACATCAACATTGTCTCTCACATCAACCCAATAATCTCAGTAATAGAAAGCTTAATTACAGGCGACATTATAGATACACAGAGTCCAGTAATCATAAATATTAAATTTACCTTGATGTGTTTCTTAAAATTAGAGGCAGGATTAATGCTGATATCTGGCTTGAGCAAGTTAAACTCACATGACACAGTCAAGCAATTGGCCTATTTCACTGTGAAAAGCCCTTTCAGGTGTGGCTGTGATATTCAGGTGTTGAAATGTGCTGAAGGCATCCTCCGCATCCATAACAGTTGGCGCCAGATCTACAGCTTCCGTTCAAGTTTTTTCATGTGATTTGATTTGATGGGTCACGAGACTCTACCTAGTCAATCATGTTGATAGATAAAAAGAAAAATCAGGACAGAGAAGTAGTGAACAAAGACGGTGGGAAAATAGCACATTAAAAGTACAGTTACAGCACTTAAAATTTGAAAACTACTTAAAGGGTTACTTCAGGATTTAGCATTAAGCTTTGTATCAGTAGAAAACCAGTAGTATTTTCTAATTACCGGGCTCCCCCCCCTCATATCCCCCTGAGACGAGAGATTTATTTATTTTTAGTCTGGAAAAAATCCTCCGATGACGCAAAAATCGTCATTTTGCGTCATCGGAGGATTTTTGGTCCAGAGGCTTAAAACTACAGCTAGTATTCCGCATATTTTCACCACGCCCATATGGGGCGGAATCTCACTCACAGAATGTGAAGATAGTGTCAGCCATCTTTCTGTAGAAGCTAAGAAAACAGGCTCTTGCTCTGTGTAGAAAGTTTGTATACAAGTAGACTAATCACTATTGCGGAAGTTAGTTTTGAAGTTGAAATGGCAGAAGGGGATTACGAAGATCTGTTGCGAGAATCTGATGCTCGCGCTACCCGTACGTGCCGCAATACAGCGATGAACAGAGGCTGGAGCAGCTGCTGTGGCAGGGGAGCAAAACTTGCTTGGCAGGCAGGAGGAAGAGTGTGTTAAATTGTATTCAACTCGAGTTGTGGCGGACTGGTGGTGTCAGTGCTCTCGCTGTGCGCCTATGGAAACAGATAGAGAGTCCTATTGCTGTCGCGAATTTCAGTGATACTGGTCGAGATCGCTGAATCCGCTGATGAAACTGCACCGATAACATGAGCATGTATAACTGAGCACCCAAGTTTTGTATCACACATGGACAGGGGAGTCCTGGAAACTTATTTTAGGATCCCGAAGATAAATTGGAAACGCCAGCCTAAGCCCACAGGGACAAACGGACGGATTAGTGTAAAGTGAGTATTTTGTTTGTTTTTCTTTTTTGTTACTAAGAAGTCATGTACAGAGTTTGGACACATGGAATTATAATGTTCTTCCCGCGTAGTCAGTCAATTTATCAACTAACTCACGATTTATAGAGTCACGATGTATCAAAGCAAGAATAGTTGTATCATATTTTCAGATACTGCCGCCTGTAACCGGTAGGCGTTGTTTGGGAGTGGCCTCGTAAGGGCAGCAAAGCAAGTGCATTTTGGGAGTTGTTGTCTTTCAGCCACATGTGTAAAAAATACATTTTCTGCCTTTTCTCTGTCTAGAATGCTTCAAATTCAAAAATAATTTCACATTTATACTATATAAATGACCAATTTTAAATACACATTCATCTTCCCAGAGGTGAAGTAACCCTTTAAGGTACAATTCCTGGGAAAAACTACTTAATTACAGTAACGTGAGTATTTGTAATTCGTTACTTTACACCCCTGCTTGAGTGGTTCTGCCAAAATAAAATCTTTAAAAATATTTTTACAAATAAAAATATCTAAAAAAATTATCATTGTTATTAATTTTTTCAATTGGCAGTAGAGCATGTTTGCCCATTATAATTTATTGGTCAAAAGGAGAATTTTTTTTTTTTTTATGTTAATCATATCGCAGTTCAAATCTCAATTGCAATATTTTTAAAAATAATCACAATTAGACTTTTTGTCCAAATGGTTCAGCCCTACTAGAGAATACTTCTTTCTCCTTACTCTCAAAAAGGCTAGGAACCTCTCTCTCTTTTTCTTTCTTTCCACATATCTTCCATCCTCAGGTGTTTAAAGATTCATGATATTGCTGATGTCTGCTAATGGTCATGTGCACAGATGGCAAAAGTGCTGGATTGTTATGGGGTGCTGCATGTTACTGGATACTGTATTGTCTTTACGTTGGTTGGGCAGGTATTTTAGAAACCTGCAGAGTGCTAAGATTCTCTAAATGTATTGTAAAGGTGATTGTAAAAGTATTTTTCTTCTCAGACTGTCAGATCACTGGGTAAGCCATCAGCAGTCACCTCAATCCTAAATAAATATTTAAACAACTCAAACACGTTCATGCAGAATAACGCATGATGACACATTAATTGTTACAAATCACTGGAATGCAGCACTAGATAAATGGATAATATAATTGTCAAAGATACAATGACATTGCTGCTGACAAACGTGTGCCTAATCAATTATTCAGTAATGATTTAAATTTACGGTCATTACTAGTGCATTTCAGTGCGGTTTAGAGTTGTAGAGAGTCTGTGAGGAAGGAGAGTAAGTCAGGCAAAGGAAAAGCTTCCATGTCCAATTTCTCAGTGTTTGTGCTGAACTTTGAGCATAAATTTCATCAGTCTGGATCATGTTGCAAACAATAGAACAATTACTGTATGAAAAGAGATAAGGAGGGCATGGCTGATAAGGAGAGAACCTAGAATACTACAGATATATTATGTATTCTAACTGAAGCTCTGCTTGGATGTGACTGAAATTGCAACGGGAGTCATGAGTTTCTTTTGAAACGTGTTCATAAGTGTGCCATCAAGGGTTAAAGCATTAGTTCACCCAATTATTTAAATTCTGTACTCATCTTCATGTTGTTTTATACCTATATGAATGTCTCTGTGGTCCATCAAAAAGACATGTGGAAGAATTTTCATGCAGTGAAATTAAATGTGGATTGACACTGTCAAGCTTCAAAAATGACAAAGGCACAATAACAAACAAAAGTCCATTTGACTTCTGAAGCAATATGATACAGTAGATTTTTGTGAGGAACAAACTGAAATGTAATTCATTATCCTCTGACATTGATAAAATCTCATTCACGCTTTTGCATATTCAAACTTTAAACAAGAGCGACTGGTGTTTGACATCATTGAGGTCAAACCTGGCATTACATGTATTCATGCATAATTTTTAAATGCATCTGATCGTAAGTGAGATTTGACAGCTGCAGCTGAGGGAATGATTTTCAGTGAACAGCTGTCTGTTCCTAATCGTATAGCTTCAGAAGTCTTGGAATATAGCACATGAGTCATATTGACTACATTTATTGTAAAGTTCATATGGGTTTAAAACAACACAAGGGTGAGTAAATGATGACATAATTTTCATTTTTGTGATGGGCATCTGAACCACAGTCTAGCAGACCTATGTGCTGGGCTGAGCTGATAACAGTTGTTTATTACAGAGACACACTGAGACTGAACATGTTTCTGTGATATAGTGAGCAACAGCTGTAGGTGCTTTTTCCGCAAGCAAAAAATCTGTTGCTGATTCCTAAAACCACTCTGCCTGATCATAATCAGGACACATACAACCACACACACACACACACACACACACACACACACACACACAATAGAGGCTCAGGTCAGCAGTGGAGTCTATAATCCAAATCCCTGTATACCTCCACAAGTCCATCAGCATCAGGCTCACTGGACCCACAACCTCTCCCCTCTCTCACTGTCCTCACATCTTCTCTTCTATATCCTGTTCTTTAATGCTACTTGCCCTCAACATCCTTAATCTCTCTTTCTCTCTCTTAACATCTACAAATTCATCCCCCACTCAATATCTGGCTGATTTCTATCTGTTGCTTGGTTTGTCATTATCATTCTCATGGAATGTATCCCTGAGGCCTGTTTCTTTTGATCAATAAATCAATAAATGAGAACAAGTTGGATTTTTTTTTAACAGCCCTACCAAAGATGACCATTTTTGCCCCCATTGCACGTCTTAGTCTATATGACTGTAACTCACCATTAAACAGTCCAGAATTCCTACTGGTTTTGATTGATACCTTTTGTATCACTGAACATATTCCCAGCAAACAGATCACCATAATGATGTTGTAAAAGGTAAACATCAGGACCATGTCCATACTTAGCAGAATATTAAATTATGGCTTGCTTGTTCATTTCAAAAGCGATGTGTATCAATAAAGCACTTGGCACATTCACCCACTCTCACACCTGTATAAACAGCATTAGTGGGACTGATGAACACTGAAATTACATTACAGCTGACCCCCACCTCTCATTTCAGCTGCTCCTCTCAAACCATGTGACACAACTCTGTTAACACTAGTAGCTGGACTAACAATAGCAAATTTGTTTATTTGTTTGTTATCTCTGTTGCATCACACTCAAAGGATCAGGCTTAAGCTATTTATGCAAATCGTTGCTTGAATAACGAAAGCATGAATAAGTCATGTTTATGATAATGGATGTGAATTCAGATAGGTGTAGAATTGGGAATGTCACACCAGAGAAAAGGAGGCACAGATATACCCTCTCCAGTGCACTATATTTCAATGGAAAGTGAAAGAGTGTTTTAGAAGTGTAATTTCTATTTATAATAGGGGAAAGCTCTAGCATATAGAGTGCATTCAGAAAGTATTTTCACATTTTGTTGTGTTGCATTTTATGCTAAAATGCTTGAAATTATTATTTATTTTTTTCACATCAATCAACACTCCATACCCCATAATGACAATACAAATCCCTTTTTTTAATAACTTTGCACATTTATTAAAAAGAAAAAACAGAAATATCACATTGACATAAGTATTCAGACCTTTTGCTATGATACTTTAAATTTATCTCAGGTGCATTCCATTTCTCTGGATCATCTTTGAGATGATTCTACACTTTGATTGGAGTCCGCCTGTGACAAATTAAATTGAATGGACATGATTTGAGAAACCACACACCTTTCTATATAAGGTCTCACAGATGAACATGCTTATCAGAGCAAAAACCAAGCCATGAGGTCAAAGGAACTGCCTGCAGAATGATAACCCATTCATCAAGGTTTATTAATAAAGAGTATATATAGTTGGGAAGATAAGTTTGCATTCCCTTTTGTCCCATAATGTTCACACCCTTTTCATAATTTATATAAATATAAGAGATACAATTTTTTATTTAGTACTGCTTTTCAGAATCTACATTACAGATACAGTATTTCTATAAAGTAGAATATGCATATAGTAGTGTGTGACCTTCTTGAGCATCTGTCAATGTTTACACCTTGTGCAATAGTAGTGTACAAGTCCCTCAATTGTCCTGAGTGTCAAAAGATATATATATAGATATATATATATATATATATATATATACACTACCGTTCAAAAGTTTGGGGTCACCCAAACAATTTTGTGTTTTCCTGAAAAGTCACACTTATTCACCACCATACGTTGTGAAATGAATAGAAAATAGAGTCAAGACATTGACAAGGTTAGAAATAATGATTTGTATTTGAAATAAGATTTTTTTTACATCAAACTTTGCTTTCGTCAAAGAATCCTCCATTTGCAGCAATTACAGCATTGCAGACCTTTGGCATTCTAGCTGTTAATTTGTTGAGGTAATCTGGAGAAATTGCACCCCACGCTTCCAGAAGCAGCTCCCACAAGTTGGATTGGTTGGATGGGCACTTCTTGCGTACCATACGGTCAAGCTGCTCCCACAACAGCTCAATGGGGTTCAGATCTGGTGACTGCGCTGGCCACTCCATTACCGATAGAATACCAGCTGCCTGCTTCTGCTCTAAATAGTTCTTGCACAATTTGGAGGTGTGTTTAGGGTCATTGTCCTGTTGTAGGATGAAATTGGCTCCAATCAAGCGCTGTCCACTGGGTATGGCATGGCGTTGCAAAATGGAGTGATAGCCTTCCTTATTCAGAATCCCTTTTACCCTGTACAAATCTCCCACCTTACCAGCACCAAAGCAACCCCAGACCATTATATTACCTCCACCATGCTTAACAGATGGCGTCAGGCATTCTTCCAGCATCTTTTCATTTGTTCTGCGTCTCACAAACGTTCTTCTTTGTGATCCAAACACCTCAAACTTGGATTCATCTGTCCACAACACTTTTTTCCAGTCTTCCTCTGTCCAATGTCTGTGTTCTTTTGCCCATCTTAATCTTTTTCTTTTATTGGCCAGTCTCAGATATGGCTTTTTCTTTGCCACTCTGCCCTGAAGCCCAGAATCCCGCAGCCGCCTCTTCACTGTACATGTTGACACTGGTGTTTTGCGGGTACTATTTAATGAAGATGCCAGTTGGGGACCTGTGAGGCGTCTGTTTCTCAAACTAGAGACTCTAATGTACTTATCTTCTTGCTCAGTTGTGCAACGCGGCCTCCCACTTCTTTTTCTACTCTGGTTAGAGCCTGTTTGTGCTGTCCTCTGAAGGGAGTAGTACACACCGTTGTAGGAAATCTTCAATTTCTTAGCAATGTCTCGCATGGAATAGCCTTCATTTCTAAGGACAAGAATAGACTGTCGAGTTTCAGATGAAAGTTCTCTTTTTCTGGCCATTTTGAGCGTTTAATTGACCCCACAAATGTGATGCTCCAGAAACTCAATCTGCTCAAAGGAAGGTCAGTTTTGTAGCTTCTGTAACGACCTAAACTGTTTTCAGATGTGTGAACATGATTGCACAAGGGTTTTCTAATCATCAATTAGCCTTCTGAGCCAATGAGCAAACACATTGTACCATTAGAACACTGGAGTGATAGTTGCTGGAAATGGGCCTCTATACACCTATGTACATATTGCACCAAAAACCAGACATTTGCAGCTAGAATAGTCATTTACCACATTAGCAATGTATAGAGTGTATTTCTTCAAAGTTAAGACTAGTTTAAAGTTGTCTTCATTGAAAAGTACAGTGCTTTTCCTTTAAAAATAAGGACATTTCAATGTGACCCCAAACTTTTGAACGGTAGTGTATATATATATATATATATATATATATATATATATACATACAAAATATATATACCAAATATATATACCAAATGTTGAACCATATTTTTAAAGGATCTCAACACTCCACTCTCATATAGGTTACCAAGTGTATTAACCTCCCTCACAATCCACTCTGTCCGAAAGAAAGAGGACTTATTAATACAAAACTTTGGGTTCAGCCATATGCTCGAAGCAACATTTAAATAAATATGTCCGAATTAAACACTCTGGACACTTTTGTCCATACCAAGTGCAAATGCGATATAACTGGGTATAACATAACTTCTCCGGTTAGTTTGATAGAATGGCTTGTAGGGGCAATAACTGCCTGTTCAATACAAAACCAGGGAGAGACAATCTCAGGTGGAAGCAGCCAATGATCCAAATGTCTGAGACCGAATACAAAAATAATAAAAAAAAATCTTGGGAAGGCCTAGCCCACCTTTGTCAATCGGTCTATGCAACTTACTGAAATGTAATCTGGGATGTTTACCATTCCAAATGAAGGATTTCGCAATGCTATCAAATTGCTTGAAATAAGAGAGGGGGACATCTACAGGGAGAGATTGTAGCATGTAGTTTTATTTTGGAATACAATTAATTTTAATAACATTAGCCTTTAACAATCATAGATAATTGTAATGAAGCCCACCTGCCCAACTCGCTCAAAACTTTTTTTATTAAAGGGTCAAAATAAACTCAGCCACGCAGATTTGCTGTGAATAAAATGCCTAAATACTTAATGCCCAGTTTGGGCCACTGGAAGGCATCTGGCTGAAAAGTTGTTACGGGGCAGTACGCTGTCAGAGCCAAAGCTCTGGATTTAGAACAGTTGGCTATGTATCCTGAGAATTTTGAAAAGTAATTCTATGGAGGCAAGGCATCTATTTGCATCGAATTAATCTATTTGTTTGTACCACCACTACCGGGTGTCTATAAAGTATCTTAATTCATCCAATAAATGTATTCCCGAACCTGTATGTTTCCAAAACCTTAAAAAGGTAATTCCATTCTACCATATCAAATGCCTTTTCTGCGTCAAGTGAGATGGCAGAGACTGGAGTCTGATCGTTCGCCAGTGATCACATGATATTGATGAAACGCCAAATGTTATCAGAAGAGTTATGGCCCTGAATAAACCCACATGATCTATATGTATAAGACATGTCATAACTTTACTTAATTGGTTAGCCAAAATTGTTGACAATATTTTAACATCTAGCTGGATCATGGAGATTGGACGGTAACTCTTACACTAATATGGATCTTTGTCCTTTTTAAGAATCAGACTGATCCAATCTTGTGTCATGGTTGGCGGAATATTTCCATTATTTAATGATTCCGTTTAAACTTCTAAAAATAGTTCTGTAGCATAAGATCTAAAAAATACAGTGACAAAGCCATCTGGCCCCGGAGCCTTGCCTGTAGACAAGGCCTCAATTACATCACTCCTCCAAGGTTATCTCAGAACCAAGAAAATTGTTTTGCTCAGTCGTCAGTTTAGGAAGTTCGAATGGTTCCACAAAGTTTCTAATATCTTCATCAGTAGATGAATACGTGGAAATATAGAGATCAAAATAGAATTCTTTAAAAGCATTATTAATATCAGTGGCTGTGGTAAATATCTTACAACCAGCAGATTTCACTGAGGGAATGGTAGAAAAAGACTCACTCTGTTTTATATATCTAGCCAAAAGCTTCCCTGCTTTGTAACCTGACTCAAAGTATGACTCTCTTACCCTAAGAATAGCTAAAACTCCACCTTCCATGACAAAATAGTATTATATCTGTATTTCAATCAGGTAAATTCTCTGATGCCATTAGGTCAATTCTATAAGTTCTTGTGATGAAGCATACTCTACAATCTGGCCCCTAAGAATCACCTTAAGTGCCTCCCAAACCACGCCCATCGAGGATACTAAGGACCAGTCGGTCTCCATATAGACATTGATTTTATATCTTATGCTACAGAACTTTTTTATTTTTAAAGAATGCCTTTAGCATTTGTTGTAATTCAGGATTTTGCAAAAGGGATACATTAAAGTACATTATTTATTTTTGTCCGTATGTGGCAACACCTCTAAACACACCAGGGCATGATCTGAGACTTTTTAAACTGAGCAATCAACAGATTAAATGAGGGACTTTTATATAAAAAAAATCTTATGGACTGAAAAAAAATCAATTATAGACCCTAACAGATGGATTCAAAAGTCTCCAAATATCTGTAAGACCAAGATTTTTACACATCCTGTGAAGTGTCACTGATGCTCTAGGGGGCTTGCACACTTTTGCTTCACTTTGAACAAGGACTGAGTCAATCAAAAGATTAAAATCTCCTTCCAATGTTATATCATGAGGGGTGCCAGCAGTTTGCAGCATCCCTTCAAGAGCTATAAAAAAAGACTTTATCATCAACGTTAGGTGCATAAATATTCACCAAATTAAGACTTTTGTTTCAACTAAAACAATAATAACTCTTCCTAATTTATCTATACTGTTTGAGACATTTTAATTGTGATGTTTACTTATCAGTGTAATGACTCCCCTGCTCTTACTCGAGCCAGCACTGTAAAAAAAATGCCAACCCCATATCATTGCACAATTTTCAGCTTCCCTTCCGATTGCTCAAGTCCGGTGATTCTATAACAATTTTTTGAGACAGAAGTACACAGCAAATGATAATCTATAAAAAAAATCTAGCCATCCATAAAACTGTCCAAAATATGTATTAATCTTCAAAATAAACTCCAGCCACTAGGCGGAACCAGCCCAAAAAGACCACGCAGAATGTTCAAACAGTCGATCCACCCGGCTGCAACGTGAGAACTACAACACAACCCACTCACTCATTGACTTTATACAATACAATACAATACAATACAATTTTATTTATAAAGCACTTTAAAGACTACAAAGCCATACCAATGTGCTGTACAGTTAAAAACATAATCAAACATACAATAAAACAATGCATCAATAAACACATAATAAAACACAGTACAACAAACAACACTATGTAACACAATTTTTATTCCTGGGTAGTAAGTGTTATTTCCTAATTGCTTATGCCTCAAAAGTATAGAAAATGTCTATTATTCCCCACAAATTTAGCTTTTGTGACCAGGACAGTGATATTTTGAAATGTACCTATTTCCAGTGAGAAATTCACATAATTTAAAAAAATCTCATTCACATAAAGTCAGAAAAAAACAACATATGAATCCAAATTAACATGTATTTATACTAAAGTAATACAAAAATGACTACAAAAGATTTAGAAGTGACTAGTTTTTCGAGATTTACGATTTATACTGTAAATCACTTTCACAAATCAGCCCCCAAATGTACTCGTCCTACTTCAAGGCATACAGTAAGGTCTTGATGCTGCTGTAATACTCTTTGAGGTGCACCGAGTGAGCCAGGGGAAGAGACGGGTACTTGTTACCATTATGGAGCAGCACTGCTTTGAGGCTCCTGGATGAGCTGTCAGTGAAGAGGCACCACTCATTCTGGTTACAGGCAATTCCGATTGCCTCGAACAGATTGGGTCACATTGTGGCAGAAGCAGAGCCCTTCTTGACTGGTGAAGAAGCTGGAAAAAGGTTGGCGCTTCCTCTGATCTGCGACTTGCACACTTTCATCCAACAAGTTCCACTGTTTGAGCCTAGATGTCAAAAGCTCGGCATTGGACTTGGTGAGACCAAGATCTCTAATCAGGTTGTTGATGTCTTTTTGGTTGGGGTAGTATGTGTTTCTCAGCTCCACCTCTGAAATTGTCATCTGGATCTACAAAGTCTTCTTCGCTCTCTGACCTGTTTGTCTCTTCTAAGGATGGCTGCTCTCTCTCTGTAGGAGAGGGTACAGGAAGCTCACGGCAGTGTGTCACCAGGGCAATGTATGAAGGAAGATCCGGATATGTGATAGCAGGTGCATTTTGCCAGTCTGACGTTTGGAAGGGTCCACCATAAAGAAGTAGCAGTTGCTTGAGTGGTCAGTGGATTCCTACAAAATTCTTGGGATAGCAAACTTCATGGCTCTCTTTTCCCCTCCCCCCTTTGTCTTGATCCCTGACAGTCATGCCGAAATAGGCCTCACGCATCTGAGCAGATGCTTCCACGGAGTATTTTTTTCACTCTTATTTTGATAAATTGGCCGCAGACCAATAGGGATGCTTGCAGCCTCTTGATGCCATCTCAGAAAAATACAGATATTTATCCACTTAGGCAGCTTGAACTAAACTGAACTGGTGGGCTTAAGGCCCCTGTATTTATAATATACTACTATTTATATTACTGGAAAGGTCTAGAAAGTTCTAGAATTTACTCCCAAGTTTCTCAGCACTGAATCTATCTTGAATGTTCTGAAAAATAGTTACATTTCAAAATATCACTGTTCTGGTCACAAAAGCAAAGTTTGTAGGGAATAATAGCCATTTTCTATACTTTTGAGGCATAATCAATTAGGAAATAACACTTACTACTTACCAGGAACTAAAAAAAAAAAAATGTGTTACACGGTGCAATCAATTCACACTATACACATAGAAAAGGCCATGCACTGCTGTCTTGCCAATAATGTTCTATCAACTCTCAAATGCCACATAAAATAAATATGTTTTCAAATGTGTCTTTTGAAGAATATAAAGAATCCTATTGTGTCCTGTCGAACTGACAGTGGCAGAGCATTCCACAATCTCGGTGCTGCTGCAGCAAATTAACGCTCTCGTTTACCCTTAAAATGTGTTTGTGGAATATTAAGCATCAATTGCTTATTAGATCTAAGAGGTCTCATGTAAGAATAAGTGTTAATCATTTCCGATATATAATCTGGGGTCATACCATGTAATGCTTTAAACACATACATCTGAACCTTAAATTCTACTCTCTGTTTAATGGGCAGCCAGTGAAGAGAGGCTAAGTTCGGAGTAATATGATCTGTCTTTCTGGTATTAGTTAGCAGCCTTTGCTGCAGCATTTTGTACCAACTGCTGTCATGACAAAGAGAACTGACAGAACCCCAGATACAGTGCATTACAATAATCCAATCACGAGGACACAAAATCATGAATAACTTTTTCAAGATCCTTAAAAGTTAGGACCGATTTCAGTTTGGCAATGTTCCTAAGCTGAAAAAATGAAGGACATCGCTTGCTGTGGGCATGTGAATGTTTTACGTCCATCCTTAGCATCTATTCTCAATTTGGCCAGGAATATCAGTGCAAAAACAACCTTCCATTGATGAAAAAGTTTCTTGCATTATGTGAATCAATCATGTTTCTCTCTTGTCAAGTTCACAAAGTCTGGGAACAAGAAAATGCTGTGGTCCAAGAAAACCTTCCTTTACTCCTCGCCTCACGTAACACAAGATCTTTATCGGATGATCTCTGAAATTTGATCGGGGGCCTGTCTCCCTCAGTGGATTGCTGAGCCGGAACCCTGTGAGCTCTCTAGATTTCCAGCTTATGGCCTCGAAAAAGTCTGTACAAGAATTCCACCATATTCTGTCCCTCTACTCCCTCTGGGACTCCCATGATATGGTATTATTCCACTGGCTACAGTTTTCCATGTCCTCCAACTTCTCCCAAACATCCTCCAAATCCACCTTGGTCACTAGCGAATTAGCAGATAATTCCCTCACGATTACTCCAGATAATCAATCAGTTTCTCGACATCCCACACTCTTGTGACCACATCAGTAAATTTTGCCTCCATGGCAGGGATCGGTCGACATATCACAGCAAGATCCTCCAATTCAGCAATGACCTTCGTCAGCATTGCCGACATGTTCAGCATCTCATCCGCATTTCCTGAAACTCTCTGACCAAAGCGACTCCCTGGTCCACGGCCTTCTCAGGGGTGTCAGCCTGAGCACGTAAGTTTATTTTAATGTCTCCAGAGCCAGAGGATTTTGAATTCTTTGACATATTGTCCTCCTAGTAGAGTAATGGAACAGAGTATATTGAATCTCACCGGTTTATATCATAAAAAGTAATAAAACTAGCAAAGTGCGCAGAGCTTGTCGTTCATACATATGATCCTCGCATGGAGTCATGTGACTCCCCAGGTTTTTATTTTTAATAACATTGCAAAGTCATCATAAATCTGGTTTTTGCTTTGTCATTATGGAGTATAGAGTGTAGATTGATGTGAAAAATAAATTATTTTAAGCATTTTAGCATAAGTCTGCAACATAACAAAATGTGAAAATGAAGGGGTTTGATTTCACAGCCTTAAGTGAGACAGCAGAGTTGTGTTTGTTACCTGGATGTGGTCACCATGGATATGTAAAAGGTGAGTGCTTAAAAATAGCAGAAGTGCAGCTGATCTGGTGGGTTATTCAAGCACTCACTCCAGGACACATGGCCAGCCTTATTTCTGCCTACACAAGACTGTTTTAGTGCCTGGAAAGGCCACCAGTTTGATAGAGGCATAGAGCCATGCTATCCTCTTACTGTACCAAGTTGGGTTTTCAATGGCTACCTTTGGTTCTTTGTGGAATAATGGCATCATCATGTTCCTTCCTCAACAACATCAGAGGATTCCAGTCTAGTCACATAGACAACTTTAAATAAGCTTTGTGTCACTTTGTGGCTCTGTTGAACTTTCAACATTGCTCAGGGCTGGATTTCCCAAAAGCATTGTAATCCCAAGTAGATTGTAGAAGCCATTGGTGCCAATGGTCTCTACAATCAACTTAAGCTTGCAATGCTTTGAGAAATGCAGCACTGTTTGTTTGACTTGTCCAATATAGCAACATTGGCTCAACCAATGTCTTGAGTTTGTGACGGGACTGTATGTTTTCTGCACAATGGAAGACAGGGGGTGTGTTTGAAAAACATGTTTGAAATTATTATTTGGCATTAATTATTATTGAAATTCTATTTGATGCCGCTAGTGGCGCAGAAATTACACACAGCAGTTTTAAGTATACTAAAAGTGACAGTCCATATGGAGCAACCTATATTTGACCCCCTAAGTTCTTGGATCTTTCTTGGATTCCAGTCCAAGTTTGCAACCTTTGCACTTGCATCCCATTTCCTGTGGCTTTTTAAGTGTCTGCTTTTTAAACAGCAGACCAAGTGCAGCTCTTTTCTGTTACACACTCCTGCACACAGACTTTCAGACCTCCTATTGCTCACATATGGCACTTTTCCACTGCACGTTACGGTTCGACTCAACTCGACTCTGCTCGCTTTACTTTTCTGAGCTTTCTTTTCCACTGCATTTTAGTGCCGCCTCAACGTGGGTGGGATTATAGGCTGATCGTCATAGTTTTGCCACCTCTATTGCTGTGACATCATCTTAAAAACGACACAAATTTTACTGACCACAATAACACGACCACTAGCTGTTAGCTACTTGTTCATTGGGCTGCATAAAGCAGTTCTTGCATGGTGATTTTACACAAATGTAACAGTTAAATTGGCCTTTTTGTTTTAGAAGCAAGCTTTCAGTCGCTGGTCAACTAAATAAAATGCTTTCAAGCCGAATATAAAGTTAATGTTACAAAACGTACCATCCTCCATCATGGACTCCAATCACACCATGGCTGAGTCCAGGGCGCTCTCCCTCCCTTTGCCATAAAGAGTGTCCATTTGGTCGAACCACTTCCACTTTCTTCAGTTTGAACCACTCCAGCTGTTGTGGTCCTGGATGGTTCTGTAGTCACTTTTAATTATTTGTAACTTTTCCCTACATTGTTGGTAGGTCCGGTAGTAGCTGTGTGCAGCCAACAGCTGAGATACTTCCTGAAAGACTTTTTCATTTCGTGTCGTGTCATTTGTCACTAACGAGAGGAATGTCTGCACCTCATTTATTGACCACACCGTGGTTTTGCGCACAGCCATTTCTTTTTACAATTTGAATGTCACGTGAACAAATTATACTGCTATCGCTGTTGCTAACTTTAAAACTAGCGGGTTGATTTCCCATGTCACAAATCCAGTGATGCCGGTATTGATGATTCTCTCTTACCAATCAGTGATCTGCAGGGTTTTGACGTCACATTTAGGATCCACAGTGGAAAACCCCCAAAAAAGTGAGCAGCGTTGAGTCCAGCTGTATTGTGCAGTGGAAAAGCCACAATAGAGTGAAGATATATAAAACCTGTAAAATCTCTGCCAACATGACTCACAGGTTACAATTCTCACCTGACTTAATTTTATTTTATTCTGTTCAAACCAGCTACACTATGCCAGATTTTCACTTAAAAAGCAGTTTCAGATCAGATTTATAAGCCATTTTCAGTGATGGTGGTTGACACACTGCTCTCTGGATGTGTGTACATTAGCTGAAGTGTAAACTGCATTATTATCTGTTAGGTTTAGGTTAGGCTGAGATATGCAGTCAGCGATTTTACTAGGTTTACAAGCCTCATGGTGACAGTCTACTGTACAAACAAACACATTATAAATGGTCAACCAACAGACACTGCAGTTTCCCCTCAATAACCAGACTCTAACAAGAGAGATCATCTCTCAAATCTGACAGCCTCACATTAAGACTCCACTGGACTGGTTCACATCTCTTCCTATAGACTGCCTTGTTTGTGTTTTGTATTATTGTATTATTTATTAACTTTAATAAGATTGTGTTTCATAGTCTAATAGGCCCTATAAGATAAGGTTCTGATGCAATGAGATAAAATATTAAATTGAAACCAAAATAGGAAATGTGTTGTGAGTGTTTAATAAAGAACAGCAAAATGTGTGAATGGGAGGATTGGCACACTGCCTGCATTCAAGCCCGGTTAACTCCCCCTTTCCCTTTGAAATGCACACAAACACACACTCACTCTGTCTTTTCCATCCACCCACACCAGTGTATTCCTGATGCCTGTTTTGACGGGTAGTCATGAGTCATCTCCCCACACGCTCTCACCTATTCTCCTCGTTCATCAACCAGTTTCACACCTCTTCAATCCCTCGCTGTCCTGGTGAGATGAACTGAGAGGTGTAGGTAACTTCTACCCTCCAGACTCTCACTGAACAGTTTCATAATGATAGGTGAAGAAAATGTGAGTGATGCTCTTCTGTGTCAAATTCCCCACCACAAATGCCAATAACTGCATATAAATGAGTTATTAGTCCTTGTGTATGTCATAAAATAAGCACACAAAAAAAAAATAACTTTCCACTGTAAACAACAGTGCCTTCTTGCCATTTATGTCAAGTTTATTTAGTTTTTTCTCAGGTATTGCCCTCTAATGCTATATTATCAAAATTCATTATAATTCAGGCATTGGAGCAATTTCACGTGATTTGTCATGGATGGAAGTATTTAACAATGGGATTACTTAACTGTTTTAGCCTATATTTGTTATAAATTTGTATCACACAGCCAGTCTCCATCTCTATGTAAACTGCACCAGTCATAAATCATATGTCAACATGGTCTTATGTTCCCAGTATAATTATAACTTTTAATGATGATTTATGATTTTTTTTGTCATAAATCCTATTTGCCACATATTTTTGTATTTTCTATGTGTATTTTCCGAAAAATCCTTTGTGTTCTAGACTAACTTGTGCAGATAAGTTTTCTACTGAGGTGAAAGTTTTTAGGGAAGTTGAGTCGCACCGTGTTCTTTGTTAACAGTTTCTGTAATTTAATTAGCTCATGTCTCTTACATTGTCAGTGAGCATCAGGATATAATTCTTACAGTGGAACTTTAACCATGTATTATGCACCATTACACAAATGACGAGTTGATTCCTCAAACTCCGGTATTCTCCTTCGCTATACCACGTCTACAGAGGCAGAACATTTTTATGAATAATATATTTTATTGAATAATATGAATATGAATGAATAATATTTAGAATTATAATAGATTTGGGAGTTCAAATGACATGTTTTGAGTGGCACACGCACTCTCAGAACGAGAGCAGGGAAATTTGAGGGCGTATATCCAGTTTTGAGTGAAAGCATAGGAAATTCACGTGCGAGTGCAGCCGGTACATGGCATGACATGCATGTGATCTCAAGCCATAAAAGGGCAGAACACAAAAGTAAATGGTTGTAACCAGTCCTCTCCTCCAAGTCAGAATGCACCCAATGCTCAAGTCCAAACCGAGTCATTAGTGTTCAAGTCCGAGACAAGTCACGAGTCATGGACTTAAGTACTACAACTCAGGGTGATCGCGAGGGTGTTCTGAGTGATTGTTAGTGTTAGTGTTATGGTGCTCTAGATGATTGTTAAGGGGTCACTAGGCAGTTGCTATTGTGTTATGATTGGTTGCTAGGGCGGTTGTTATGGTGTTGTGGATGGTTGCTTGAGTGTTGCTAGGTTGTTGCTAGGATGTTTTTTGTGGTTGCTAAAGTGTTGTTTTAGTCTTTCTAAATGGTTTCTTATTGGCCAGCCACCTGAGTAAAAAGAGCATAACCCTATGTCTCTAAGAATTTCTTTTGCTAATGTGTACACTTTTAAGTGCATGACTTTTTAACATTTGCATTTCATAAGCAATCATATTTACATGCTTATTCAAATCATTCACAGGGGCAATGATAGAGCATTTCCCTTGCAATGCAAAGGACCAGAGTCAAATTGACATGGTGGCTTCAGCAATTGCATTTTTCATATCTTATTTGCTTTTTATGACACTGTCGGTTAAGGGTAGGGAGGTAGGTTTTGTTGATGTAAAACTCCAAAGAGCATTAACCTCAAAAACCTCACCTGTTTGGGAGAAAATGTAACTCGCTTTTAGTGCCACCCAGTGGAAATTTCTCTTTGTAACTGCTGTGAAACGTCTAAGGAACCACATTATAATATTTTGTACAAATGTGATCTGTCACATAATTTTCATGAGATTATGCTAAAAATTGTAAGGTTGATCTCTTAATAAACAATATGCACACCTTTCCTTTAATAGGGCAGGTCACTAGCACAAGCTGTGTAGACAAGTTAAAGGCTGAAGTTTTGTCTGAAAGAATAAGTATGAATAATAGTAATCGTGAAGTTTTTCTTCACAAACTCCTTTAACTACTGCTCTGGGATTCTGTAACATTGCCTTATCCAGTGACAGTCACATTGAGTGGAAATATTCTACACTGACAAATTGGAGATCAATAGCTGAGTACTCTACAGCTCCATTTAAATGTCATTTGTGCTCATGTCTAAACTGTGCCACTTTACAGCTGGATGATGCCCCCATTTTTGTTGAAATGTTTACAAGGGAAGGGCTGGAAATTTCATTCCCTGTCTGTCACAGTTGTAAAGCTGGGCGGAATATGAATCCTGAGTTAAAATGTAAACAATGATGATACTTGAACTCCATGCCCCCATTGTGTGATGGTCCTTCCACATGGGACAATAACACAAGACTCCAGAACATCTCCTCCCACAGGGAGGCTGACAGGCTAAGGCCTTGTTGGCACTGATTTACACAGACACTCAATTTGGAGCATCATCTCAGCTGCCTGCCCTGGTGAAGGATCTAGTGTTTAAATTCTGACATAATTTGCTCATGTCACTCCAAACACGTATGACACAAAAGGAGACGATTTAATAAATCTATTGGTCCTTTTAATATAATGGCAGTTGATAGTGACTTACTTTAAAGCTTTAAACATACCCAAAAGTATCATAAAACTAGTTCATGCGACTCAAGCATCACGCGTACCAAATGTTTTTGTGAGAAATTGCCCACAAGAAATTTTTCTCTGAAAATGTTGATGTCCATTGTGCGTTCATGAGCACATGGTCATGGTCATGAGGTGGTTACACTGTCCTCATTTTTTGTACAAAGGAACTTTTCATCATTTTTGTGGTTCAGATATACTGTCAGACAGAATATATAGTCTATTTTCAGTCTAACAATAAATCTAGTCTGTTTTTGACAAGTGGAGCCTTCTGAAAATAGTACCTTTAGGCTTTCTGCACTGTAGTGTGTGCACTGCTCTAGGTTTAAGCAATAACCTCCCTCAATGGGCCAGTTATATCTTTTACAGAATGGATGAGATTCAGTGTATTCAACCACTTAGGGCGAGCAGTTGCAGCAGCTATTTATAGCCAATCCTAAAGTGAGTGGAAAGAGTGGCTAAGACACTGTTCTTGGACACACTCTCAGGGTAGATGCAGGGAAAATAGAATAAAAGGAGACCATTGCATATCTAGTACATGTGTTCTAGAAGGATACTGACATACTATTCTAAACCACATGTCATCTCCATGGACTTTATGCTTTGTTTATTGTGAAGTGCAGTAGATGTCATGTCCTGCCTGAAATATTTATCAAACTGGGTATGTTTTGTTGGCTTTTGACAGAAAATCAGCAGGCCCAGCTATCAGTCTCTACATGAGTTTTGAACAACAGCAAATTTGCAGAGCAAACATGCTTGTCAGCATCCTTTAGATCAGCACTTCTGCAGCCCTCAAGCCATTTTTGAGTGTGTGCCATTTTTGTCATACATGTGACAACCACACATGCAATAATAATAAACATAAGATATTACCATGTTGAGTCTCAATTAAGGTGACACTTCACAATTAAAGTGGCAAATTACATTGAACATATACATTTGTACTACAAAATTAACAAAGCAAGAAAACACACATTTTTATATAACTGAGTTGAAAACAGTGATTCTTTACAAAAGAAGATTCAGTGACCTACACAAGGCCTCAAGTGAATCTGTGAATCATTTATTTGAACTGGCTTGTTTACATGAACCATCCAAACCAGCCAATTAAATAAAATGAGTTGGACTTCTCAATGCAACATATATTGTAAATCAATTGATGAATCATTTGTTCTGTCCAAATGAACCGATTAACTTAAATAGTTAATCTCCCAATGCTATATATAAGAGAGTGAGGATGATGTGAACATGTTTGAATCCCTTTGCTCACTCAGCAGTATTGCTGCATGTGCAATACAATATGAGAAATATAGCGTCTTTTGACACTACATCGCTATAATTTTGTAAAAATAGCTGAGCTGCTGTCACACTACTGAAAAAATTGGTTAGGGTAAGGTTAGTAAGTTACTGAAGTAGCATTGCTACTTTACATTTGCTCTTTGAAGTGTTGCAAGGCTCCCCTCATGTCCAGTGTAATCATGGTGTACCTGTGCAGTAGGTTGTTAATGGTTGTCAAGCAATGTCCAATTTTGGCACAATGGTACATGGTCATTTTAATATATTAAACATTTTTGGGTTTATTTTCCAGCAATACAAACACATCATGATATATACTGTGATATAACATTATCCAAATCATGAAATAAGTTTTTGATCTTATTACATACCACACAGTAAATTTGCCTACTGTCACTAATATAAAGAAAGATTTATTATAAAGATTTGTCGTGCAGCCTTGAGGCTAAAGGGATCCTGCTTTGTTGCCCATGAGATTTCCAAAGATGAATAGACTTGTAATACACCAGTGTTTCTCAACTGGTGGGTCGCATCCCAAAAGTGTGTCTCAGGTCTGATCGGATAGGGTCTCAGACAACAGCGAAAGAACAATCCCAGGGTTCTACTGTATTTTAGGAGCACATGTATCAAATGGGCTTCCCTCGGTATTGTGGAGCAGGCAATAAGTTTAAGTTTCTAAATGTATTTAGGTTTTTTGTTTTTATTATTACTTTTGGAAAGACCGACTACACTGGTTTAACCACAGTAATGAGAAACCATCCATGGTCTTGCTTTTATGGAATTGCACTGTAAGAATAAGGGCAAGTACATAAATGGCTTAAAATGACATAAAAGTCTGGACCTCCAAAACTTATGACATCAACAACAAAAATAATATCAGTTGATACATGCCCTTATACATGAAGACCATGAACAAAACTATGTAATTTAAAAGAAAAATCGACCCAGGGCAGGCTACATTATGTGTTTTACTATGTTGTATCGCCAATGTCCAGTGTAAAATCTGTGTCCTGAAGCAAAATCAGTTGAGAACCACTGCTATACCCTGTTTCATTCACCATTCAACAGTGGACTGTTATGAAGCACAAGAGATATTCCATCTCGATTTATACAAAATGTGTTGGTTGCGCTTGCACAGCATCACCTCAATCAGAATGCAGGACACGGGAGCACAAAAAGGAAGTTGTTATTATGGAATCAAATCAGATTTGTGGGTGAGAGATTCAAGAGGGAGGGGAAGAATGAATGAGCACTGTTGAGATGCATTAGGCTAAAACGGAGCGTGGGAGAGAGCAGCCACGTGCCTGACAGGAGACCTTGAGTGATGACAACACTCACACACAGGCCCGAGGTTGAATTTGCAAAACTTACATATGTATAGACACACACCCACACACTCCTAGGGATGAACATAATCAGAAACACCTGATCATGCTTTCACAGTAATGCAAAGTGTGAACATGGCTGGAATGAAGTGTTGACAGGTGGTGTTGTCTTCTACAGTTGCAGACGCAGTAACTGCATTAATCAGACATATACATATATTGTGACATTCACATCATCAGCAACAAACAACACACTTGCTCATGTGCAAATGGACTAATTCTCAGTTTGTGGACAACCCCTTCTAATTAACAGTTTTGGCTATATCAGACACACTCATTACTAACAGGTGTAGAAAATCAAGCATACAGCCATGCAATATTCTAAGTCAAACATTTTTAGTAGAATGGAGTATGCCAAGATCTCAGTGACTTTACATGTGGCACTTTCATACAGTAGTATGCCACCTGAGTTTACTGAGTTTGTAGAAGAACTTAACTGGCCTGCACAAAGCCCAGACCTGAACCCCACTGGCCACATTTCCACTATCGGGCCTAGTGAGGGCATGCTACTGCGTGCCTGGGCCAGTTGCATTCCCACTGTCACTTCCAGAGCTTCATCGAGGAAATCCCTGTAGTCATATTACAACATCTAGTGGAAAGCCTTTCCAGAAGAGTGGAAGCTGATGGGGAGAACCAATTATCCATTACTGCCCATAGTTTTGAAATTAAATGTGCAACAAATGGGTGTGGTTTTCGAGTGTCACCATACATTTGGCTAAATAGTGTAGTCTTCTTTAAGTGAGATTCTGTGACTCCCTGTGGGCTTTTTTCTGTTGACTTGTCAGTATCTTAGCACACCATGTAGTCCCTGTCTGGCAGAGGAGTAAGAACGTGTGGCATGTGTGCTCTCTCTTTTTCCCCTATTTTCGCTTCTTCTCCATGTCAGACACAAAACTGTCTGATCGGCTGTCACAACTATTAGACGGATGCGTTGGATGATGTAATGCATAGCAACCAAGAGTCATATTCATTGCAGGTCAGCACATGCAAAAAGCAGAGCTGTGGATGTTAGCCTGAACTAATCGAAACACCAACACTGATAAAGGCCTGATTAATGTTATCCCTCTAGCAGTGACCGCATGTTTTATCAGCTGATTAGCATTGAATGCTGGATAACTCTGTGGCTTTGTGTGATGATCTGCACTTAAGCCTCACTGATTTTATAGCAGCATGAGTCTGACACCTTCTGCAATGAGTGCTTGTCGGGGCAGATGTTTTTAAATGAGATCAAATGGCTGCTTTCGATCCAGAAAGATACCCAATTCACTTGATTAAGGAAATAAATCATAATGCAAAGCTTGAGGAAAAGCCCTAATCGCTTAAACTTATCCCTCAGTCATCCCTAGAGCTCAGCATAGTCTCAACTTCATATTTGGACATGGCTCTCTGAAATACTTGATTACGATTGGTTGACCGAGACATTCTGTTGTCAAATATTTCTTTGGAATGACCACTAAACTGATCGCTGCCCTAGGCTACTGATGTCCTACAATGCTGTGCTAGTTTCATGCCTCTTGTATCACTCTGTGATAGTTTTCATCTTACATAAGTGTAATTTCAACTCAAATCAATATTTCATATCATTTTATTTATTTACATTTTTCAAATTGTGTTTTCCAGAGCAAGAAACATTATGGAAATTGAAAAAAAAAAAAAAACGTCCCTTCGGCCCCTTAAACTTGCACGCAAGTTGTAGTGATGTGAGACGATCGTACATTTGGATCAATGATGGGAATGATTCATCAGCGAATTGGTCTGAATCTACATTTTTGAAAGATTTTATCCAGTTATCACAAATGCCTGGATCATGGAAAAGTTTTGGAATTTCATGATTTAAAAAGGTTGGGAACCCTGTCTACAGTTAAACTGTCATTATTACAAAAAACTTAAGGCTGATACAAGACCTGATCTGTATATTACCACTTATTTAATTCACAACCCCTTATGCAATCTTGGTGTCCAGCATGTTATAAAATGCCTTACCAAGAGGGAGAGAGAGAACAAAAGAAATGCAAACATAAAGAATGAGAAAAATTAAAAGAAATCTCCAGGTTTATAGATTGAGCACACCCGGCAGCTTTAGAATGTGCATAGTGACTCACTGTCTGAAATACTGAGGTCTCAACCCAGACAGTTCGGCTTCGTAAAAAGAGCTTTGGCACAGAGCTTTGTTCTTATCCCTCATTCTTCTGCTTCATTATTGTCAGAATTATTATTATTCCACTGGCTTTCAGAAATGAGAGCCCTGTAGCTAAAAAACTGCTGCATTTTTGTGAGGAAACAGAAGAGAGCACAGAATGGCAGAATCAAAGGAATTTCAATAGCTGTTTACTCTTCGACCTCCTATTTAGGCAGCTCACACTGCATACGTGTCTGCTTAGATCACAAACCATGCAGGGTGGAAAAAAGATGAAAAGGGAAGGGGATGAAGAAATAATGCAGAGCCGAAAACTTTGTATGATGTATTTGCCATGCACATTTAAAAGGATAGTTCACCCAAAAATGAAAATTCTCTCATAATTTTCTCTCCCTTATGCAATCCCAGTAGTGTATGACTTACTTTCTTCTGCAGAACACAAATTAAGATTTTTAGAAGCATATTTCAGCGCTGTAGGTCCATACAATGCAAGCTAAAGGTGACCGGAACTTTGACAATCAAAAAAGGACAAAGGAAGTATAAAAGTAATCCATAAGACTCTTGGTTAAATCTATGTCTTCAGAAGTGATATGAAATGTATGGGTGAGAAACAGATCAATATTTATTGTTGTGGAATATTTTGGTGTGGAATTGACTTTCACATTCAGCCACCTGCTCGTTGGGGCTGGTCAAGGATGGAGATTTATAGTAAAAAAAATAAAATAAAAAAAGGACTTAAATATTGATCCACATCTATCACAGCTGCCTTTCTCATTTTTTTTAGTTATTCTTCTAAAAATCTTAAATCAGCAGAAGAAAGAATGTCATATACATCTGGGATATGATAATAAATGATGTACATCATCAGTAAATGATGAGAATTTTCATTTTTGGGTGAACTATACTTTTAAGCAAATTCAAGGGATAGTACACACAAACGTTACAATTCTGTCATCATTCATTCACCTATATGTTGTTCCAAGCTCTTATGTATTTTGTTTTCCATGGGAAGTATAAGGGTTTAGAATGACATGGGGGTAAGTAAATTATGACAGAATAATTTTTTTTGGATGAACTGTCCCTTTAAAGCTTGGCTGTTCACAGAGATAGGAGATGGATTCATATCATAATGCAACGAATTGCATCTCATTTCCTTTTCTCCCTGCATCTTTTTGTCACCTTCCTCTCCGTTTTAATAGCGAGATGACAGTTATGAGAAGAAAAAGAGGCAACGGTTTATTAATGCACTGCAGTACCTCAGAGACTGCTCTTTAGCCCCCTTCAAACTCCCAAAGGTTTTTGGACAGGTGGTTCATTCTGATTTGAGGTCTGTGGGAGAGAGCAAAAGGAAATCAAATAAAGAAAGTTTTGAGAACATCAGCATGCCAGGCAGGCATCCCAGAAGGCTGTGAAGAAGAGTTGCATTGCCTAGGATCTCTTCTGGATTCCTGTTTCTGGGGGGAAAATTCAGTGTGGGGGAAAAAAAGAGAGGGCTATCAATAATGCATAAGGTCAGATATACTCCAGCTGTACTGCTCAAATCAAAGCTGTCTGCAGCTCAGATTCATAAAAGGAATTGTGTACTCTGGATCTGAAGTAGTAAATCTGCAAACCAGACATTTTAACTGGGACATCCCCAGTGCATGGGGCTGTTTTTCCTGAGGTTTACTAAGGAAGAACTTTAGAATCTAATATAAATAGAATTTTGTTCATTCATTCTAGATTGACGTTTTCAAGGATTTAACCAACTATTACAAATTGGAAAGGGCAAAATGTAAAGGCTTAAATCTGAAGTGTAAATTTTTCAATGTTGAAATACTTTCTCCTATTCAATCCTAATTTGCAGAGAAAAAATATTTTAAGTTCAGTCATGAAACTCTATATTGCGCAAGCTGATAGGTCCTTTGAACATACACTGAGTACTTTATTAGGGACACTATGGTCCTAATAAAGTGCCAGACATAGTATTCTGCTGTTGTAGCCCATCCGCCTCAAGGTTCGAACTGTTGTGCATTCTGAGATTCTATTCTCACTACAATTGTACAGAGTGGTTATCTGAGTTACCTATTCTCAAACCAGTCTGGCCACTCTCCATTGACCTTTCTCATCAACAAGGCATGTCCATCCGCAGAACTGCTGCTCACTGGATGTTTTTGGCACCATTCTGCATAAACTCTAGAGACTGTTGTTCATGAAAATCCCAGGAGATCAACCGTTACAATGCTCAAACCAGCCTGCCTAGCACCAACAATATGCCATAGTCAAAATTACTTAGATCAAATTGTATCCACATCCTGATGATTGATGTGAATATTAACTGAAGCTCCTGACCCATATATGCTTTATTTATGTATTGCACTGCTGCCACACAATTAGCTGATTAGATAATCACATGAATAATTAGGTATACAGGTGTTCCTAATAGAGTGCTCATTGAGTGTATAATCTGTTAAACCAATCAATTTGCATGTTGCAGCTAATTGGTCTTTTGATGTATAATCTGTTAGAGAAGCAACTTGTGTACTCACTTTGTCTAACATCTAAATTAATTCAGTTGTTTGTAGGTAAGACTGTTTCACTGCATTGTGATACAAACGTTTTCTCTTTGAAACCCTCCTCCTCTCAAGCACCTTTGGTTTAGATCTGATTCATGAGGATTGTGTGTATGTATGTCCAGTTGTGCAACAGCAGGAGCATGCCCTACATGCCCAGTTCTAGCAGTAGCAGGTCTTCATTTTTGCTCTGCAGCAGCAGCATCACAAGCAAATCTAGCCTGCCAAAAAACAAACCTACCAACTTTTCAATCCATTATAACACAAGTTTATTCAGAGAGTTGCCATGACTGAACTATAAGTAAGCCATTTATAGGTTGATAATACTGAAAAGTGTAAACTCTATCAAAACATTGCTCAGTTTAGTCAAGCATAGCAACATTGGCTCAGCCAATGAGTCAACCTCAGCATGCTCCACTGATCCACACTCAGCTATCACTGTAAAGCTATGACAGGCCTTTACACAATGCCATCAAGCAAGACAAAAGACACCAGATATCTCCTGGTGGAAGGATAGTATTATCATGGGGATTGAAAACTGCATGCCACATTTAATTGATTTAGCATATGATGTTCCATAAAAAACCTAATAGATAACTAATCAGACATCTTGCACAACCTGTGTGTCTATTTGTGGGAAAGTGAAGATGAGTAGGGCTATTTTGGAGTGAATGGCTCTGTTGTTGCTAAGCTTAGCATCACACATTCTAGAAATCTTCAGACTGATGCAAACAGTTCTGACAGTTGGCTGTGATACAGCTGTCACCTCCAAGCTGAGGTGGGAGACGGTGCTATTTGCTTATCTATCAGGCCTTTGTTCCTCTCTCTCCTGTATCTCATGTTTCATTTGCACTTTGTTGAATTAGCATTAGCAGGGTCATCTGCCCCTCATTTCCAAACATTTCCATTTATATCTGTCTGACTGGGAATCGATATAGGTCAGCGGCCCCTCACCCAGCCTCTGCTTGGGCCGTGCTGCCAGGATGAAAATAGAAAATTAGTTATTCATATGCTTAGGTAGTGTGTAATTCAGGAGCTCATGATTATTGCCGAGGGAGTCCTGGTGGAAATGTGTGTGAGTTTGCAGACGTTGAGTGATTTTTATTCTCACCTTTTGATTAGCAGGACTGAGCTGTGGGCTTGGAGCCATTGAGGAATTAATATCAGGTCATAAAAAGCGATTAGTGCTCTCTCTCGGGCCTTCTGATATGGAGCCATTCTACGGCAGGATCAAAAATTAAATATTCTTTAATCCAGACCTGCCTTTTCAAGGTTATTTGATGGCAAGTTTACTGAAATTGCGAATATTTGACAAATTATTTAAAAATTCTACTCCAACATGTCAAATTAGGTTAATGCCTCATTTGTCATTTAAGTGGACTCAGTCTTGACTGTGTGCCTGAGCTTGGCAGGATATCAGTGTTTGAATACGCTGTGATTGAGTTTTACTGAGAACAGAAGTGGTTTATAAACTATATTGAGTTCATCATAGCACAAATACTCAGATTTAATTTGTTTGCAGAGCAATGAATTTACATAAGTAAATCTAGACATAAAAGTTTACAAATCTCACCATGGCATAAATGTAATTTACAGCAGTGGATTTTGTGTGGATTTGTACTCAAGTAGAAGTTGTCATTATAATTTCCTTAAACTTTTCTAGAATTGGGCCACCTGTTGTATACTGTGTGTCTTTCTTTTCCTGATCTCCACTCAGTCAGTCCCAAGGTGGTAAAGTAGGGTAGAATCGTTCAGCAACCCAGAAACTGCAGTAATCTGGGCTAGCGTCAACATGCAGTGCCTAAATGTCCTCATTTTGAGACACTAGCCACTTGCTGATTTCTGGTCCTAAGAGACAGTATCATGAACTTCTAGGATGTTGGATAACATTGTAATTCATTGTTTACCATTAGTTATTTTTTATTGATGACCACTGACTTAATTCATACACTAAACTAATGTGTATTAATACTTTACATTTAATTTGAAATCAAATAAAGCATATAGTGTGTGTGTGTGTGTGTGTGTGTGTGTGTGTGTGTGTGTGTGTGTGTGTGTGTGTGTGTGTGTGTGTGTGTGTAAATGTTTATTTATAATCAGCATTCCTCTCATCTCATCTGCAATCTTAGATTTATTTATTTTTCAGAGAGCTTTTTGAAAAAAATGTGGCTAAAATTAGGTATCTTAAGAGACAGCACAATTAACCCTTAAATGCATGGGAATTTCACCAAACACTTCCGACACTTATATCTATCACAGATGGATCTACAAAATGCCCACATAGTGTCAAATTTTCAAGACAGTAAATAATAGAAACAAGTATCTTGATATATTTTGATGTTTTATTTTCATCTATAAAAGAGAAAATTTAGCAAATTAGGACAAATCTTGAACAGGATTCATTACTTTCACACTTACATTTTACCGTAGACTTTCTGTCAGCTCAAAAATCATATATATAAATATGAACTAGCTGTCAAAAACATATTGAGCTACACATAAGACACAAGATAAACATACTGTAAGTTGCACATACACAGATGAGCCAAAACATTATGATTGCTTACAGGTGAAGCTAATAGCGTTTATCATCTCCTAACAAAGGTGCATGTCAAGGTCTGGATAGATTACATGGTAAGCGAACAATCAGTTCTCGTAGTCAATGTGTTGGATGCTTGTGCGCCATTTACCTAGGAAAGTGATGGCACCAGTATGCACTGTGGGAAGACGACCTGCCAGTGGAGGGAGTGTGATGCTCTGACCAAAGTTATGCTGGGAAACCCTGGGTCCAGCCATTCATGTGAATATTAATTTGACATGTGCTACTTACCTAAACATCGTTGCATACCAGGTACAGCCCTTCATAGCAATGGTATTCCCTGATGGCAGTGGCCTCATTCAGCAGGATAATGCACTCTGCCACACTGTACATATTGTTCGGGAATAGTTTTAGTAACATAATGAATAGTTGAAGGTGTTGCCCTGGCCTCCAAATTCCTCAGATCTCAATTCGATTGAGCATCTGTGGAATGTGCCGGACCAACAAATCCGATCCACGGTGGCTCCACCTCGCAACCTACTGGACTTGAAGGATCAGCTGCTAATATCTAGGTGCAAGATATGACTTGACACCTTCAGGGTTCTTGTAGAGTCAATAACTTGGTGGGTCAACATTGTTTTGACTTTCAGAGAGCCCCGTTCGAGCCCCTAGTCAGTCGAGTTAAAGGACGTCTCATTAAAGACCGCCCTCCTGACTGTGCCCCCTTGAAGGTTCGAGCACACTCTACAAGGAGTATGGCATCCTAGTGGGCACTGCTATCTGCAGAGCAGCGGTTTGGGCAACACCCAATACATTCGCAAGATTTTACAATCTCCGGGATGAGCCGATTTCGTCCCATGTTCTTTCAGGTACGAACAGGTAGAGTTTGGTAACACGGAACAGCTGGCCGGGTGTATCGCTTGTGTACAGTGCCTTTCCCCTCCCCTGAGGTAAAAACATGCGCTTTTACCCCCAGTCGAGTTCACAAAGTTGTGGACCCTGGATGTCCTTCCTGCCTAGCCCTGTGGCTCGTGAATTTGGCAGAGGAGATTGCAGACCCACTACGGGTACTAATATGCCCTGTTCTGGGATAGGTGCTCCACAGGTGCTGATTACTCCAGTAACCCACTGTGATGTATTTTCCGCGTTACGGTCTCCCTGTTGGTAGACCCGCGTCTCCCTTGGGCAGAGCTTTCTCTGCCCCCGGTCGCTGTGTTTATAGAGCTCTTCCCCTTCGAGGCAGGACCTACCACCGCGCCTCTTCCATGTGTAGCTTGTGAGCCCATGTGTCGTATTGTCACATATTTACCTCTCCTTTTGGTTAGGATGTGGTCTCCGCGGGGTCTTTTCCCCATGAAAGAATAGAAAGGAAAAGAACACCTTCCCTGATGTGCGTAATAGCGTTAGATGGCCCCAGCCGAATCTATTACTCTGTGGAAACAGAGAGAGAAAAGGCCGCTGCTGGCTTGGCCTGCTCCCATGCTAATTATGTCGCTTCCCCCCCTCAGTGATGTGGGGAACTAAATGATGTCTTTTGGGACATTGGGGGAGGTTACGTTCAGTCTGATGCACCTGCTATTACGCACGCAGCAGCTTGCTTGCACCTGCATTTGCAGTTCACGTAACATGGTTCAGCTGTTGTGGCGTTATTCTATAGGGAACCCTAGTGTCACTACATTGACACAACGTTGAGTGAGTGACAGAAGGGGAATGGAGGTTACGACAGTAACGTTTACTTCCATGTTGCTTTCGTCATCAAATCACTGAAACAACAGTGCAACCTTGAGTAAGAAATAACAAGTGTAATATGTATGTGTAAAGGCAGAGAGATTGAGGTTTACTAAAGAGGTGTGGGCACAACTCCAAAAAATGGATGAGGCACAGGGGGTGCAATGAGGTCCCGGGTCACTAATGACCCAAGGTATGCATTTATGGGTTAAATTACCTGATACAAACATGAATTAAAACAAGTTCAGGATGGACACTGATTTTAGATTTAAGCATCTGCTATAAGTGTCCTGTCAGAAATGAGCCAGCATAGATGTGTGATAGGGATTGCAGCAACTATATCTTTAGCTTGCAGCATCACTTGGTGCAACTCTTTCTCAAGCTCTGTGGATCACATACAAATGAGACAAGCTCTCAGATTTCTCATTTAGGTAAAAGGCTACAGAGCTCAAGTCAAGTAATTTTTATTGCATTAACAGAAAGTGAAACTGTAAAATATATAAAGTCTTGAGTCATCATTGTGTAATTGTAAATTGTGTATAAAAATTAAATAATAATTGTATTTAGAACCCCAGTGACCAAGCCGAAGGTGACTGTGGCAAGGACCACAAAATTTCATAAGCTGTTGTTTAATGGAGAAAAATAACCTTGGGAGAAACCAGGCTCACTGTGGGGGCCAGTTCCCCGCTGGCTAAACAACATGAATATATTGCCAATATTATTTATTTATGTACAGTGCTAGTCATATTTAGTAAACTAAGTAAGTGTAATGGGCCAGTGTTTATACAAAGATTTTGTATGAACTGTAAGATTAATGACTAATGTCTTTGAAGTCCATCCTGGATTAACTGCATAAGTTCACATAGGTGCATTGTCATTTGTTAGTTCGCTGATAAAGGTTTTTGTTGGCAGTTAATTGATAGTCTTTGTATTCCATTTCAGGAGTGTAGTTCATCATTAGTCCAGGGTGATGCAGGCAGAGATGAGTGAGATGCATCTCAGTTCAACCGGCTGGTCATTTCGGTGTGGTCCATCCTAAATCCAAGGTTCAGAAAATGGCATATAAAGTATCCCATGTCTTATGGTTGGAATTGGCATCAGTTCATCTTCTGAAGTACATCGTAATAACTAGGGCTGCAGCTATCGATTCTTTTTGTAATCGATTAATCTAGCACTTAATCGATCGATTAATCGAGTAATCGGATAAATTTTTTTTGGTGTGTTTTTGAACAACCAAAACAAATTATGCATAACAAAAATTATGTGGCTGTTAAAATGATCAAGCATTTGGCTTTTATTTCTCAACAGAGGTATTTATTTCCAAGTCCAAAAGTTTATCTCCAAAAGTTAAGTGCCAAGTTGGCATTGCCAACAATTATATAACATACAGTTAAGTGAACTTACTGTAACATGTATGAATACAAACTTAATATGAATATAAACTTAGTTTTTTGTCTTCTTAATACACAACATTACAAAAAAAGGATTGCACCTTCTGCAAATTTAGTTAAGTTAACCTGAGCATCTAAGCATATTTGTGTATTCTGGTAGTTTAACGCTGAAGAAGAGCTGTAACGTGACTTGTTGTTGAACACGCAGTAAAAGCTGACGCACTTTTTGTTCCGTGTGTTTTAACTGAAAAATGAGTACTCCGAATCTTTATTAAAAACCAACAGGCTGGGGAGTTTAATTTTTTGTTGTTGTCTGTAACTATTTGGCAGACGTGAAATACAAACAAGGTCTCGCAAAGACTGCAATACAATATTTGTTCCTCCATCACGTCCCGGTGTGTACAGTGAATGCATGCTGAAATTATTGTTGCGTGGCTACATAAAAGTTTAAGCATATGTGATGCATTGCTGCAATTGGTCTGACTGGCGTGTGTGTGTGTGTGTGTGTGTGTGTGTGTGTGTGTGTGTGTGTGTAGGGGTTCTTTTTTTAGGCTATACTCTCTTGCAATTGAACGTGATAGTTACGTTTACTACTTAAAAATGTCATCAAAGCTAAAAATCATATCTAGTCAAACCGCATCACGACATCGCTACAAATACTGTATGGGATTAAAATCAGCGAACATCAATAGGCTTAGACTACGTTACCTTGTTTCAGCGATGCTTGGTGAAACAGCATGGAATGGATGTCTCCTGTTCAGATGCTGAATCATGGAAGATGTGCTGTTGTGGTATGCCAGCTCTATTTTGCAGTAGAGACACTGCACCTTGTTGTCTTCTTTATTAAATGTGTAATGATCCCACACTTTAGACAATTTCTGCCGTTTATTTACATATTTATTCTCCGCCATCGCGCCAACTAAATTCAAAATATATGCTTCCTGAACAGGTCCGTGTGAAACAATCAAATCCCTGCGCCGCGCGTATAGTGCGCATCATTGGAATTTAACGAGGCTTCGAGGCAGAGTTTTTGCCTCGAGGAATTTTTGTAATCGAGTAACTCGAGTAACTCGAGGAATCGTTTCAGCCCTAGTAATAACTGAAGTGATGTCTGCCTAGCACCAGCTGCATTTAGTCATCATCATTCAGAGACATTAAGTAGTGGAGTGCGACACCAAGCATGAACAGAGCTGGATCTGGCTGGTTCTGATGACCTCGGTATAGGAATCCCGAGGTTGAGACGGATACAAATAGTATAAGATTAGCATAGATGCCAGTCAATTTTTTGCAGTTATTGATCATGATAAATGTTTCTGGTTCCAGCAGACCTAACTGAAGCAGTCTAATTGTGAGTTGATGGATAAATTAGGTGTATGCCTGGCTAAATAGATCAGTCTTTAGTCTAGACTTAAACTCAGTGTGTGTGTGTCTGCATCCCGAACAGTATTAGGGAGACTATTCCATAGTTTAGCTCCACTGTGTGTGCCATTTCACCAGTGGTGGAAAGAGTAAAAATCTTTGCTTAAAGGGTTAGTTCACCCAAAAATGAAAATCCTTTCATGATTTACTTACCTTTAAGCCATCCCAGATATGTACAACTTTTCTTTTTCAGCAGAACCAAAGTGAAGATTTTATAAGCACATTTCAGCTCTTTTTTTTGTGTCCATACAATGCAAGATAATGGCTGCCATTAGACTGCTGGCTGTTTGACGTTCAAAAGTCAAATTTAGTCACCATAAAAGTAATTCACATGCCTCCAGTCGATCAATTGATGTCTTCTTAAGCAAATCGATAGGTGTGTGTCAAAAATAAATAGATTTTTAAAACGTTATTAACTTTAAAAAAATCGGAAGCACATGCTTTGTATACAACAGAGGAAACGGATGTCACGCGAGTTAGGTCATTGCAAACAGCGAATCCAGCGGTGGGTGGAAACAACAATTTAAAGTTAAAAACATTGTTGCATGAGGCTTAGATATTTCAGGTTACAAAATCATCAGGTTATAAAAATATTATTCATATTAATATTATTAAAAGTATAGTTCACCCAAAAATAAAAAAATATGTCATTATTTACTCACCCTCATGTCTTCCTTGGAACACAAAATGAAATATTTGACAGAATGCTAGTGACTTACTGCCTTAGTCACCAGTCACATTGTTTGTAAAAAAAGATACAGTGAAACTGAATAGTGACTGAGGCTTTCATTCTGCCTCAACATCTCCTTTTGTGTTCAACGGAAGGAAGAAAATCAGATACAATTTTGGTGAGTAATGAGTTTTTATTTTTGTGTGAACTTTTCTTTTAAGATTATTAGAGGATATTTTATTTCAGCACTTATTTTATTATTAGTCACTCATGAGTTCAAGTGCTTGTGTTAAAATTACTCTTTTATCTGTTCTGATTGTACTTGGAGAAAGTATCCTCTTGTACTGTGAAGTGGACAGAGCAGCTATCTGTAATTACATTATTCATGATATTGTTGATGCCAGTGCCACTATTACTTTGAGATAGGCCCCACAGTAACTACAGTATTCTCTGTGTTTCAGAGGGCACTGGTGATAAAGTTTTAAGGTAAATGGCAATCCTATGTGGTCTGGTTTGAAAATAGCTGTTGATGTGTATGTGGTTGTTAGATAAAAATCACTCACACTTGGTTAGTGATGGACTCTTGCTCAACTCTTAGTATTCTGCTGATGGTTTAATGAGAACACAAAAGCATCATATTTGGGACAGTGATGACTTTATGATGTATGTAACTACTCACCCCTGTTATCTTTCTAGCTGTCTGTCTACTGCGATAGCAGCATAAGCTGCTTCTGTTGCTATTTATCAGACTTAGATTCGATGTTTGTTCATTAAAGGGATAATTCACCTAAAAATTACAAGATTGTCATCTCCATAAAATGTCGAATCCACTATTTTCCATACAAAAAAATGTATCTGTGATTTTAAATTATTTTAAATAAACTTGACTGATTGTAATGTGATACATGTACTGTAAAAACATGACCACAAATGATATTTTCTCCTTGCCATTGTCACATTTAGCTTGCTTACTGGGGGTTTTAAGGTATTATTCTCTAAAATGGCTTTGGGATAATATTTATTGTGACAAGTGCCATACAAATTAATTAACAATGGACTGAAATTATTTCTGTTTATAAAGGGTTGATAAAATATGCTTTCAACTGAATACAAAGTCAATATTTTCCTTTTAATATTTTAATAATTACTTTGGCACAATCACAATATAAAAGCTAATTATTTGAAGCTAATTACTTCATATCATATTTACTATTTTCTAACACAGTAGGAATGGGCCATTATACTTGACAATACTGTATATAGCTGCTCTTTTTTCACCAGTTATATGGACTACTTATATATATATATTTTTTTTTTTTTTTTTTTTTTTGGAGCTTGGCATTTCAAATAACTTATCAACTTTTTTTGTATGGAAAAGAGCTTCTTGAACATTCTGCCGAAGATACACTTTTGTGCTTCACAGTTGAAAGAAACTGGGATGTAACAACATGAGGTTGAGTAATTAATGACACCATTTTATTTTATGGACCTCTATAGACTGTATTCACAGTAGCTTCTTGCTTGTTTTTTGACGTGAATGAAAATGAGGCTGTGAGGGGTAGACTTTCAGTCTCTTCAATGGCATGCATTGTATAAAGCTGTATAAAGTTCCCAGTTCTAACTCGTGTCTTATGGATTTGTTTGTCTACTGACATTTTTTAGAAAGATTTCAATGTTTCTTCAATGTAGCAATCCAAAACACTAAACAGCACACCCCATTGATGAGGCTGTAAGTCTATCCCTCACAGCATAATTTTCACTCCTGTCAAAAATTCAAGATAGCACTACTATGAATATTGTCCATTACTGACACAATTTTAGAAATTAAACTTCCACGTCTCATCCATCTACTGTTCTCCGTTCCTCCATCTCCTTTTCTGTTACTTACTTACTCTGTATTAATCTGTTCCTTGCATTCTTTCGATGATGTCAAATATGTCCTGTCGCTCTCATTCTGTTGCACTCACCCTGTTATCTTATTTTTCCAATCTCTCCCAATTACATTTTATTTTATATCTCGCCATCTAACACTTATTACATTGGCAGCCCAATGCAGAATGCAGGTGGTAGGTAACTTGGTTGTGGACATTAATAGAAATCCCATTTTGCTATTAAGGAAAATGTGTTTGTGTGTGTGTGTGTGTGTGTGTGTGTGTGTGTGTGTGTGAGAGAGAGAGAGAGAGAGAGAGAGAGAGAGAAAGGGGGAATGGAGGGTGGTAGAGGGTTGAAGATGGGTTTCCCCCTCCCCCAGCTACCATGTTCACACACACATGCTTGCTCATATAGACACTGTCTCCATGACAACGCCTACCATTGTCACGATGCTAGTGGCCAGCGATCAGTAGAAGACCCTCCTGTTTTTAGCATCATTGTGATGCTCTGAACTCACATTGGGACAACACACACTTAATTTCTCCAAAAAGCACAACATTTCTTTTTTTTTTCTTAAACTGTTTTCATATTTATGCATTTTCATTTGATTTCAAGATTTGTTTGAGAAGGTTTTTTGGTTTGAAGAGACACTAAGGTCTTTTGGTGAAATTTGATTCTTAGATCTGAACAAGCGCTTCCATTTAGTGGATCCTTGACCACATAACTCCTACCTTTAGAATACATACAAATCATGTGACCTTTGCTGAAAACCCAAAATTGAAATGTGTTTGAAATATTAAATGCCTTCCTCTACCTCAGTGGCCTTTACTGAGGTCATATCTTTAAGAGAAAAGTGGAGTGTTTTCAATGCAGTGGTCAAAAGGGTCTTCAATCTTCTTAACTGTCCATGAATCTCAAAGTCATTTTGTGGCTATTAAAGGAGCTCACAACCATGATTTATGAGCAGCTCTTTGGGATGATGTCATTCTTTCTGGCAGTGCTTTGTGAGAAGGCTGTATGTTGCTGATATCTGAATGTTCCCAGGAAAAGAGAGGGATCAGTATGGCCATCTGTGTGCCTTTTGTGTGTCAGCAGCAAGCACACAAAGAACCTGGCACCATTATCACACGTGTTAGAGAGAGAGTGTGTGTGTGTGTGTGTGTGTGTTTATGTGCCAGTCTAATCATAGAACAGCTACTAATTGTAGGTGCATGTAATAAAACAGGTGCTCTATTGTAGTCTTTTCCTGTTGAGATTCTCATCTCCATGGCAATTTCTATGTCATCTCCAGTACCATGAAATTATAGCACAGAGTGTTATGCTTTAATGCATGATCTCACCGTAGTTACATGAGAACAGTCACACTTCCTGTGAAGCAGTGCCTTATAGTTGCATCAAAGCTCCTAAATGATACATAATTGATCATATTCCTTCTGTCTCATTGTCTGATTACAGTGAGCAACCACTTCCTGCCCTGGACAAGCTGTTTACACTGTCTAATAAGCCATGATTTCCACAATGCCTTTTATGGCTGATGCTCTTATTCTGTACCTATTACTTCATTTCTGTAACCAATCCTGTAAATGTTGTTAAGGGATTCCAAACAACTGCATTAGGTGCATATTATATAGTCCCTATATAAATGGAAATGTAGCAAGAGCCATCAAGAAAGTGGGCACACCGCCCAATAATAGTCAATTTCAGTTTATTCGGAAATAATTTTTCCTTGACATGCTATTGAGTTCTATATACCGTTAATTTTCTTTTGCATATGTTCATGTAGCTGACACTTTTCTCCAAAGCAAGGAAAAAATTAAAACACAGAAAGCGATTAATCATAAAGAGCCAACAATATTAGCAGTGCCGCAATAAACTATAGCAAAAGTAGACCAGAAATAGTAGTAGTTAAAAGGAATTAAAGGTGCACTCAGTAATGTTTTCCTCATTTAAAAAAGTTAATTGTCATTTTGAAATATATGTAAAAAATCACGAGCACTCACATGAGATGAAGACAGTCAAACCAGTAACCTTATAAAAGCTGATTTAATCTACATGGAGAGGGTCCCCTCTTGGGGGCTGCCATGTTAGGATCACATTACCAGCCAAATACTACTCAATTACTCTCAGTAATCACACTGTTATTGGACAACTTTACTTATGGATTCAATTAATCATGGCTGACTCTGAATAGTGAATTTCTACAATGACATTGGTAACTTAAAACTATTGCGTTTCAATAATGCTGCATCCACACCACTAGGTTGCAGTGTAATTCCAAGATATCATATTTAAAGAGTGCACCTTTAAAAGACCTAATATCAGATATTATATCTGTTGTTCATAACACCAGGTAGTTTTTTTTTCTATTTTCATGCCAATGCAATACATAGACATTGAAGTGAAACAATTTTTGCTTATTTTGACCATGTTATGATAGCTAAAAGGAACAAAAAACAATAAATAAATAGATAAATAACTAAATGACATATTGACTAATAGAAATAATATGCTTTTGTGACACTTTTGGCCACTTAAGTCATAAAAATGTATAAATGTCACACATCTAATTCCATTAGATTATAAAAATAAGCAATGTTGTAAACAAACAATCTGCAAACAAATTATGCTAGAGCATTTCTCAGAACTAACTTTACTTTTTGTAGCTTTTCATCAATTTACAGTAAAGCAGATTTCTTAATTTTACCCTAAATAGCCTATATTTAATTAGAAGTTGTGTATTAACTGTTACTTATAAAGCCTCAGGCAAATATAGCTGGAAACACATCACTGGATTTGGATGTGGAGAACCATTCATCATCTTAAGGAAAAGTGAAATTGTACAGTCTCATAAATATGATGAACTTGCTCCATCTAGTGGTCAGATCACTGATTGACACCTATGAGGCAGTGATTCATGGATCTATGCTTCTCTATTGGTCACTTTTAAAAAATTATTATCTGTTATGTGCATTCATATGAAATGAGAACGATTACAGAGGGGGTGTATAGTGCAAGACTATTCTAAATATACAACATTGCATTTTATTAAAAAAATAAGCAAGCAATAGTGATTAAATGTTTAATTCACCCAAAAATGAAAATTCTCTAATCATTTACTCACTTTCATGCCATCCCAGATGTGTATGACTTACTTTCTTCTGCTGAACACAAAAGATGTATTTCTCTAACTAAAGAGTTGATAGTAGGATTTGAAGCATCAAAACAGACTATATTCAAAACCTGCAAACACTCCAAATAACACTGACTGTCCCTCAGACAATTTTACTTTTTACATTCTACTGAGTGATCATTGTTACTATTAAAGGGATAGTTTAACCAAAAATGAAAATTCACTCATCATTTACTCACCCTCGTGCCATTCCAGATGTGTACAACTTTCTTCTGCTGAACAAATGATCTGCAGATCCATACAATACAAATAAATGGTGGCCAGAACTTTGAAGGTCCAAAAAACACAAAAATTCAGCACAAAAGTAATCCAAATAACACCAGTGATCCATCTTCAGAAGCGATATGATGTGTGGATGAACACTTTCTTATTCTTCTTTTGTTTTTGGCGATTCACATTCTTTGTGTATATCACACCCTACTGGGCAGGGAGAAGAATTTATAGTAAAAAAGGACTTAAATATTTATCTGTTTCTCACCCACACCTATCATATCGCTTCTGAAGACATGGATTAAACAACTGGAATCATTTGGATCATTTTATGCTGCATTTTTGTGTTTTTGGGACATTCACTTGCATTGTAAGGATCTACTAAACTAAGATATTCTTCTAAAATCCTTTGTTTGTGTTCAGCAGAAGAAAGGAAGTCATACACATCTGGGATGACATGGGGGTGCGTAAATGATGAGAGAATTTTAATTTTTGGATGAACTATCCCTTTAATAGCAACAATGATGTCTCAGTAGAACACAAAAAAGTAAATTTGTCTGAGAGATGGTCAATGTTATTTGGAGTGTTTGCAGGTTTTGAATATAGTGTTTTGATGCTTCATAATCCTACTATCAACTCTTTAGTTGGAGAGCAATAGGTTTGACGCATATGCCATCTGAATTCTGTAGAAATCTTGTAATGTTCCTTCGCAATCAGACCTGGTCTACTGATGCCTCTGTTGAAATAATCTTAAATAAAGGGTTTGTAGAAAGTCACAAAGGTATGTCTACTTGTGTTTCACTTCCAAAGATGCATTTCAGAGATTCACCAAGATCTTGATAAAGCCAGATTGTGATTTTTTTTTTTCTTCTTTTTTCCCCAGCACCAGTTTGTTCAGTCTAACTATAGCTCGGGATTTGGTGATACCAATACGTATAGTTAAACCAACCTTGGATTAGATACAAGCCTGTAATCAATAGAATGGGATTGCTTTTAAAATTCACCTTTCCTCTCCAGTAATTTAATATAGGTTGTTCTCAGAATGTTACATTTGTAGGGCACAATTGTGCTAAAAGCCCCCAGGGGTAAAAGGCACTTTTGATTTTATTTTCTCCCAAAACACTGAACAGAAACAAAAACTACCACGGTACTCTCCTAAACACCCGTTTGTCTCAATACACTGCAAAATATTCCTAAATTCCAAAGTTGTTTTTAATGACATTGTATCTTATAATATTTGTTTTTAAATTGTTGCTAATGAGAATACCTGAAATGATCACCTTTATTTAAGACACTCTTTTATCAGTCTCAGTTTTGTTCAAGGTGATTAAAACAAAGGTTTTTAAATAACTGTCCAATGAGAGAAAGGATAGTAGGTGGAGCTAAAGGCCCCCATAAAACACAATGTTTTCTTAAGTGGGGTGAATAGATTTGTTATGAATTGTGGTTGTTATGAAAATATATGATTTATTATGAAAGTGGGCTCACATTGGCTGATCCAATCACAATGGAGATTAGTTTATTTATAGAATACTTAAGATGTTATGAAATGACAAATGTGATTGAAATTACCAGGAAATTGTTAACCCTTTTCTGGATATTTTTAATAAACACTATCTTACTTTGTTACTCAAAAAAAAGCATATTGCTGTCTCAGAAGTATTTGCCTAAGTTGAAAAATGTTGCTCTATAACTATTGTCCCAATATTTACACATTATCACTTTAAAACCCCTGGGGGCCTTTTAACCCCAAATGTGGGAGCCTTTACATCAAGTGTGGGGTCAAATATTTAAATAAAAATAAATTAATTTTTTCAATTTCATGATCCAATTTGTGACCAGAAAAAAAGCTAATTTTCCATAAGGTGTTCCTTTAGCCTATTTTTACCGTAATGCCACAGCTTTATCACTTTTAATAATATTAGTTTGAATAATTCTGAATCTCTTTTATTTTTATAAGGTGTTTGTTAAATAACACAGAATCTCTTCTATTTTGATGCTTAAATCTTTGTATGATCTATGGTGTGTTCAGAACATCAGATGTGAAAAGCACTGCTAATGTTTGCTGTATATCTGCAGATGCTCAGTGATGCAAGTGAAAGGTCTGGTATAACTGGTTTACGCGGCGCATTAAAGGATCACTTTACAGCCTTTTCTTTGTAACGTAAGAGGAACAAAAGCTCTCTCTAGTAGGAAGTACAGAGTTCGATTTTCTCCCTGCGATTTTGACCCAGAGCTCTGCAGTTTAGTGATCACACACGCCCTGTGTTTGCCAGATCAACAGCGCTTCCGATTGAATCTTTAATGAGTGCTTTAGAAATAATGGCTAGTCACTAATGTCCATTTAATGATTTCTGAATACAGCTGGCCCCGCCTTGATGGCCCCTCGTCGGTTCCATTAGGATTTCTTTTAGTATGGTCAAAACTTTGAAAACATCCTTCTGCCCACGGTGAATCATCACTGGCCTCCAGCTTTATTGTTTCCACATTTTAACGACTAAAAATGACTTTTCCTCTTAGAAAATCAACGTCAGGTAAGCATTAGCATCACCTTTCTGTGCTTCTCTGGTGTTTTAAGACAAAGTGTTGGTTAATTACTGATTTTTGCACCAATGTTTTATTTGGCTGCAATTCTTGTTATTTGTCGAATATGGCTCAATTGGATATTTTTGTTTGAACTTTTTTTTTCTGGGAGCTTTTAGCATTGCTTTGGCAGGTGGAGGTCATAACCGATGGTGCTGTCCGAGGTGCTGAACTTCAGATAGGCTACAGATGTCAAAGCGGCGTGTAGTCCTAACATTTTATTACCATTTTCTTTCTGTTATTTCGTTCTAGTTATTTATTTGTGTTGTTATAGATAATTATTTAGTTTGTAGTATGCATTATATATATATATATATATATATATATATATATATATATATATATATATATATATATATATAAACATACATACATACACATACATGTTGCAAACCTCAAAGAATACAAACTTATTAAGCTAAATCAAATATGTTGCTATAATTTCTGTGTCTGAGCTTATAAGAGCTGTGGAAATATTGTGTTGTTAAATGTAACAGTCGGAAGCAGATTTGATGCTATACTTCCATCTACTTATCGAGGCGAGTTGTTATTGCGTTTCATAAATTCATGATTGTACGGTAGATGGCGCTATTGGTGTACATATACTACATACAATATCAGGACCTACTCCACGAAACGCTTCGAAACATGTTGACTAGGGAGGGCAGGAAGCAGTAGGGTTGAGACACCATAGTATTTGCTGAGGGCTGTTCTACAGTCAGTAATTAAACAGGGATTGTTTGACTAATTGTTTTTGCAGAGATTAATTGAAACTCACAGATCAGGGAAATTGCATTATACATGGCATCCTAAATGTTGTTAATCTATGTTAAGAAATACGTCTTTTGTTTCAAAATATCCTATATAATAATGATAAAAATAACATTACCGTTACGTATTCCATTTGTAATTGTAATTAGTCGATTTAAATTAGCCTTCGCACCTCCAGAGAGTTGTACAAAAAACTTAAAATATAACAATAATGTAGGCCTATGTGTGTAGGCTTATGCGGTGCATGTTATTGCTTGAAATTATGAGTGGGACAGAATATTGTTGTGTTGTGCCCATGGTTGTGCCACGCATGCAGGAAACTCACTACCATGGCAACCAACACCCTTTACTCAGGACGGAATTTGCGACTGTGTTGTATCCACACGCTCGTGTATGTTGTAAAAAAAAAGAAATATAAAACACGTATATGACTTTTTATTAAAGATTCCTGTTCAGCAGCTTTAATTATTGGAGCACCAGCACACTTACCACAGTCATGTTATATCGTGATTCTCCAGCGGGGAGAGGCAGCGCGAGATTCGTCTCCCTGAAAGATATAAATTAGTCTCGCTCATTAGCCACCACCCGGTTCACACTGAAAGTGTTAAAGATACTTGTAAATATCAGAACTAATCTGGTTCCATATACCTCACTGTAATAGTGACATTATATGGATACTCCACTTAATTCAAAGGCGTAGTCGAAGCTTGTTTTGTTTGTTCCACACGAGCCTCCGCCCCGAACTGACAGCTCTTTGATAGGATGCGCTTTTGTTACACAATTGTTTTCCTTTTCCGAAATATTCTAGTATTATATTATATTAACAACTGCGTGTAATTTGCCAATCTAGTTGTTTATATATACATTACAAATGGATTAAGAAGATTAACTAAAAACATACAGTCGCGCTCGTGCCCGCGCGCACTCGCTGACCGCGCTCCTGCGCTCTCTAACAGGTGTTTCACTCACATGGCCGTGTGCTGTGACTGACTGTTTCATTGAATACTGCGAGACGTGTGTTCTGTCTTTGGGGGACCATTCTCTCCGTTATAAAACGAAATGGCCAGATAGTGACATTATTTGGAGACAGATGCGGTAAGGCTGCAGCTGACTGAATGTAGATTCATTCAAAGGCTCTCCTCTTGAAGAAAAATGTAACGAGATGCATGTATCATTGCCTACGTAACTGTATTTTGTCTCTTCAAATTATATCAGTTTACAACTCTTTGCACGCGGGTCTCTCATTTTGACTAACGAACAATGGCGGCGACTTGTGTATGAAGACTTGGATGTGAGCTATCAAGTTAAAGGTTTCCTTCAAAGAAAATCCTGATTTGGACGAGGCGAGGATACGAATTTCGTCTTCTGAAAGTTTTGGGTGTCACACCGTCAAACTGGCCATGGCCGCGGCGATCGCCAGCTCCCTTATTCGGCAGAAGAGGCAGGCGAGGGAACGTGAGAAATCAAACGCCTGCCGCTGCGTGAGCAGTCCCAATAAAACCAAAGGAACATGCGAGAAACCCAGTCGGCTGAGTGTTTTCTCCCGAGTCAAGCTTTTCGGGTCTAAGAAGCGCAGGAGGAGACGACCAGGTCTGATGTTACCTGTGTTTTTTATGGTCCCATCTTAATATGGTCATTATAACTGTAGCACCATTATCATCATCATCATCATCACACTTTTTGAGTCTCTACTATTCAAATATAGTTATTTTGTATCTTTAACATTTTCAATTTAGATTTGTTTCTTCCATAAAGTACACGGAAAACCCATCATATATATATTAAATGACTTTATAATTCAGTTTGTGTGCTTTCTCACTTTATTGTGACTTTTCATTCAAATTTAGCTATTCAACAACCTTATAGCACTCTTTGGGCATCCAGATTGGCAAAATAGTATTTGTGAGAGAGAGAGAGAGAAAAAAACAACAACTTTCAAGTATATGTAACTTTTGTAATTAGTCTGCAGACATGGTTTTTCAGTGGAGATGATGAGCAGTCCTTTTTCTGCACTTGTCCTCTAGTATGTTTAATCCCAGTGGGGTCAAAGGGACAATAGAAAGCATACTAAGTAGGTTATTGCTTGACACAAGTTCTTGGACAGCAGCTAACTGTTAAGTTTGTTGTGCCCTTGGTGATTCTCACACAGTGAGGTCATATAGAAATATCCTGCAAATATTGCAGTGCAATGAAACCTGCTGTTATGAATTTTTCTGAAATCAGAATGAGTTTGAAAGCTTTTATTACCATTCTTTTAGAGAAAGTGACTTAAGATCAGTTAATCGTGCATAAGAGATGCTGCTTCGAAGTCAGTGGAAATATTTTCCACATGCTCTTTAAGACACTTAAGGCGTCTTTATACAGACGAATTAAGCCTGCTCTGTGCCTTCTCAAAATTCTGTGTAAAGACGCAATGCCGCATAAACGTCAGACTAAATTAAGACTGCTCTGTCCCACCACAGCCCAGAGTATCAAAGGCAATTTTTATGCTGCTTTGGTTCTGTGTAAATGAAAGGCAACATCAGAGCAGCCATAAAGGAATATTTCAGGTTCAAGTTAAGTTGAATCGACAGCATTTATGGGATAATATTGATTAGCAAAAAAATATATTTTGATTTGCCCCTCGTTTTCTTGAAAAAGTTTCCGGTGATGCGCATACAATAAATGGGGCCAATCTAAAAACATTTCAACTGTTGAAATACACTTAAATGTCACTTCAGATGCAGCTTCTGCTTACCTTTGCAGTGTAAAGATGGGCTAAGCCCTTTAAAATGGTGAAGCACACCCTAAGTGACATTACTATCAAAAGGTTGTCAAGTTTATGAATTCTATTAAAATTATAGCCACAAGATGCAAACAATATGCTTGTCGTGATTTTAGCATGATAAAATTGCTTGCTAAGTTATAGCCAATTTTACAACTTTGTTGCCATGACGATGTAATTTCAATAAACCCTAAAATGATGATTCAAACTACTTCACAACTCAAATAAGCTTTAACAGAGTAATTCATATAAGTGCTTTTATAAAATTATAAGATTCACATGTCTGCCTTTAAACCATCCAAAAATTGGCCCCATTCACTTCCATCGTAAGTGTAACTTTGATCTTTCCTGTTTTTTAAAAGAAAAGGATGGACAGGTCAAAATAATATTTTGTGCTAATCAACATTATGCCACAAATGCTGTCGTTTAAAATAAACTTGTCTTGAACCTGGAATATTGCTTTAAACTTTGTTGTTGTCATTATAGAGCCTATATTTAATAATTTAGTTTCATATTTAAAAGTATATTTTTATTCAATTCGCATTTCTATACTTATCATTTAAAATGTAAAACATTAATCTCATAAAATATTTTATGCAATTTTAATTGCTGTTTAAAGGCATTTCTGAACAGCATTAAACAGTCTGTATATATACACTTAAATGCCACTTCAGATGCAGCTTCTGCTTACCTTTGCAGTGTAAAGATAGGCTAAGCCCTTTAAAATGGTGAAGTACACCCTAAGTGACATTAATACCAAAAGGTTGTCAAGTTTATGAATTCTATTGAGGTTTTAGAAATGCGACTCGCCACTAAGCTTCTTTTCCATTTTCTCTTTTACTGTGAAATTATAGTTTTATATCTGTGCCTTTCATTGTAGCCATAATTTCTTTTGTGATTTTACACACAACAGATTTTGAAAATAAAGCTTAATAGAGTTGTTGTGCAGATTAGACCAAATAAGCAGTACTTCATATCTTTTACAGTTTCTTTATCTTTCTTTCTTTCTTCAAGGCTGTAATTCTTTCTTTATTAGTCTTATGATTAAATATCTTGGTCACAAAAACAGATGATGTTCTTAGCAAAGAATTTACCTACTGTTGAGCAATTTTAGGAGAGCCTAAATGTTTTCATATCATGCTTTCCATAGGTCTGTTATCAACAGAGGTATTGGGCTTGTTTCTATTTTAGTAGAAAATCAATGAAAATTCACACGCTTTTTCAGCTGGTCATCCTGTACTGAAACAATACCATACAGTATACCTATAAATTGGTAAAAATCAACAAGATATTCAGAACCTCTTTTTCTCATGACTGTAATTTAGGATGTGCATTACATTTAAACAGTTTGAATGGGAAGATGTAACCTAATTGCCACGCATTATTTAATCTCCTATGATAAATGAAAGTTAATCAGTGTTAATAGCCTGATCCACCAACCCTCTAAGCCTTATTAACTACAGATCTGCTGACGCAATCTGGTATTTTGTACTGGAGAGCTGTTTTAGATGCTATAGTATGTCCTGTATGCCTCTTTGTCCCAGTAATGAAAATCAAATCCACGTAAGGTGATATGGCTCCTCAGCAAATGTACATGTTTTGCATGAATTCTTATCTTGGGCAGCAGACTGCAGTTGCCTTACAATTTGTGGTGGCTCTGGTGACTCTTAAATAATTATTTTGCTACTGTTCATCTGATACTGTGGTCTGATTTTTTGTTTGTAATTTAGGCGCAAATCTGTAGACCATGGAAAGCTCTGCTAAGCCAGGAGCTTTACAGCATGTTTAACCATCTCTCTGTCCTTTTCTCTTTCTCTCTCTCTCCAACTTCTGTCTTCCTCTATGCAGAGCCCCAGCTTAAGGGGATCGTAACGAAGCTGTACAGTCGACAGGGTTTTCATTTGCAGCTCCAAGCAGATGGAACCATTGACGGCACTAAAGAGGAGGACAGTGGTTTCAGTAAGTCAGCTAGAGTCTTACTCTGGGTTTCTGATTTTCTGTGTTCTGAAGTTTTCAACCTATGCAGGTCCAGCATGGGGTTCAAAGTTGGAAAATAAAGGGAAGTTCAATCAAGCAACTATCCTTTGATATGTCTACTCATATGTCAGTGACAGCTGTTGTTATTGTGTCTTCTGCAGTAACTGTATAACTGTATATTTCTGCTTTATACCTACACTTATAGGGTAAAATCAATAATTTTGCTTAAAATGCGAATATGTAAGGAAAAGTGTATATTTTAGGTGGTGTAACTGGTCACCATTTCTTTTAAAGGGATAGTTCACCCATTTTATTCAACTTTATGTAACAAATATAAATATAACTTTTTTCTGCTTTGGCAACATAAAGGAGATATTAGGCCCAATGACAGTCACTATTCACTTTCATTGCATCTTTTTTCATTCGATTATAGTGAGTAGTCACTGAGGCCATGTACACACTAATATGTTTTAGTTTAAAACCTTTTTTTTCCATTTCCTAATATTATTGTTTTCCAAAGAATCCATATTAGAGAGTGTTTTCAAAAGTCATTTTTGGTGGAGGAAAACATTGTTTCAGTGTGAAAACACCTTCCCATAGAAAGCGTGCGTTTGCCGTATGGTAAGTGGCTCACGAGTCAATGCACCTTTGAGCTGGTCTGCCATCCGCCCATCACGGGTGAGAAGAACTAACCACTTGACAAGTCTGCAAAACAAACAAGACAAGCAAATGAGTTCTCTAGGGAGCAGATCAAAAAAATAAATCTGATTTCTCTAAAAGCTGCCTCAATGATTTGTTGTTTATTTTAGAAAGAAAACATTCAAGACACTTTCACAAACTATTCCAGTTCTCCTGCTGGACAAGTTGACTGGCAGTGATTAGAAATAATAAAATTAATGTTTAATAAAAAAAAAAAGAAAATTATAGCACATATACATCTCCGAGATGTCTATTTTAGATCTTTTAATTTGTAAAGCAACTCAATCTAATAACATCTTAAAAAGATGTCATCCTCTGAATGACTTACTTACATCCGAGGCATACTATACTATTCACATACGTCTAATTGATGTATTCCAGATTAGAAAGCAACGTAAAAAATAAGTTTTCCAATTGGAAAAACACATCAAATAGACATCTGGCTGATGTACATGTGGTATCAGGGATAATTTGGAACTATACTGATTAAATGCAACTGACGCTCATATTCTATATACTGTAAATCACTGCATAATGCACACTCATTATGACTGTTTAAACAAATATCATCATCTTGTGATATATTAGCTCAAAACCCAGCATGTTACTAATTAAATGTGACAAAGTTTAAACACTCCAAGAGTCTTTCTAATGCAAGCAATAAAACAGATCTCACCCAACAAAACAGTCTGACCCACTATTAGATACTTTAATACTTTTAAAAATTGCACAGCAAGAATGGTTTTGTGGAGACACTACCAAGTGATTTGGTATACAAAGGCATTTTGAATAGAAATACATAAATATACTGCGCTGCAAGTCACAGCAATAGTATTAACATTATACATATTTTGTGATGAAAAACAATTAAGATCTGTAAAGTTGTTTATTGAAAAAAGGTGTTAAGGCAAAGATGCAGTGATATTTATATTAAATTAGAGATATAAGAGGACTCGTGTAAGATTAAATGCAAAGGCAAAACAATGCAGCAATATGAAATGAATGATAAAGACAGTCCACATAAGATCAGATAATTTTAAATCGTATGCAAGGCAGTGGTGCAGCAATATTATTTATATGTTAAGAGAACCCATGAGAATTTAAGCCATTATATACAAATGAAATACACATCCTCATATCTTCCCCTTTTAAAAAAATCTTTGTGACCGTGTTTTGGTGCGAATGTTCACTCCATGTGAGAATTCTGTTATTGTTTTGATTCTAAATGTGGATCATGGTAAAATATATTGTGTTCTGTTGAAGAAAGAAAGTCATACGGGTTTGGAACAACATGAGGGTCAGGGCTCCAGACTAAAAAAAAAAATCTATGGAGCCATTGGCTGAAACATTTAGGAGCCAAATGGCTGTTTTTGTTGAAAAATTACAGAATTGCTCGATTTAGATGTTTGTTCAGAAGCAAAATAGAAAGCCAAACAAGATAAAGACAGCTGATAATGATTAATTGGTCAATACTTTTAAAAATAAAATACTGTATTATACTATATTATTTATTTATTTATATATATATATATATATATATATATATATATATATATATATATATACACACAGTTTACTGTATATAATAATTTGTGAAAAATATTCTGATTTGAGAAAGTGGCTCTCATTCAAACAGCTAACCAGAGCTCCTGAGTTGAAACCCGTTTTGTAAATATTTTTGGCCGATTCATTAAAAAGATGTTCGGAAATTGGACATTATGGATTTTGCTTTGTTTGTTGTTGCATGCAGTGAGCACATGTCTATATAAAGGGTGAAAAGCAGCGTAAGACACTAGCGCTGGCTCTAAAGATAGCTCACATGATGATATCTGACAAAAGCACACAGCACTGTTGGAATTTTGGTTGTATACATGCACACGGTATGGATTAAAGTGTCTGGGTACCTTCACCATAATATATAAGAGTATATGGCAAATGATCAGATAGAAATCTGTATAAAATACTCCACAATTCAAATTTAATTCAAATTTATCTCACAATTTCTATTGTAAGGAATCAGGTATTCTAAGAGAATTATGCTTAAAGTAATCAGAGTAATACTATTCTCATGGCTTTTTTAAAATAATATCACATATGGTTCGAGCTTCAGAGTGCAGATTGTAACATCTGAACAGGCTCCCGTCCACCAGAGGGAGCCCTCACCTGAATATTGAACTTTTGTCACTTCCTGAAAATATTGGCAAATGGAATACGTCATCCTTACAGAATATTTCACCTAGCTCGGATCCAGTGGATGTTTCTCAACTCCTTTCAACCGTCGGATATCAAAATGAGGTGCTCAAGTATTTTCAACACCAGCTACTAACACTGCAAGCCACCAATGACCAGCTAACTCAATATATTCGGTCTCATTCAGCACCACGCCATGATCCGGTAAGATTCGCTCACCTATCACAGTAACAGCTGTCGATGATGGTCCCATCGGGAAAGGTCATATTACTCACCAAACTCTTCCTATAAAACTCCAAGTTGGTCTGCTTCACATTGAGGAGATCACTCTGTACGTCATTTCTTCCCCATGAAACCCAGTGATTCTCGGATACCCCTGGTTATCCGTTCATGAATCCCAGTTCACATGGAAGAACAAAGACTTAATTCATTGGTCTCCTCATTATCTTCTCCACTGTCTGGAACTACCACATAAGTTTACGGTCTGCACAACTCACCTTGCCAAGGAACCCCCTTCATTGCCAAACAATGTCCCCAATGTGTATGCTGACTTGGCAGAGGTTTTTAGTAAAGTGAGGGACACACAGTTACCTCCTCATCGATCCTGCGACTGTGCCATCGACCTTCTTCCTAACACTTCTCCACCCAAGAGCCATGTTTATCCATTGTCCATCCCAGAGACCAAGGCCATGGAGGAGTACATTGACGAGGCTCTATCTTATGGATTTTTTAGACCCTCTATTAATCCTTCTGCTTCTGGATTCTTCTTTGTTGGCAAGAAAGATAGTGGCTTAAGACCTTGTATTGACTATCGTGCACTCAACTCAATTTACTGTCAAAAACCGCCATCCACTTCCACTGATTCCCTCTTCCCTGGAACAATTACGAGAGGCCAAGTTCTTCACTAAACTGGACCTCAGGTCTGCTTACAACCTCATCAGGATACGAGAAGGTGATGAATGGAAGACGGCCTTTCTCACCACCAGGGGGCACAATGAATACTTGAATCAATATGTGATAGTCTACATAGACGATAGAATTTATAAATCCTAGTTTATTCACGATCTATGGAGGAACATGTTTACCAAGTAAGAAATGTCTTGTCACGTCTACTCCAGAACAATCTTTTTGTCAAAGCAGAGAAGCGTGAATTTCATATATTTTCCACCACATTCTTGGGATGTAATATTAGCCACACAGGAGTGGAGATGGATCTCAACAAAGAGCTGTCATTGACTGGCCCACACCCACCATGGTAAAGGAACTACAACGATTTCTAGGCTTCGCTAATTTCTACTGTAGGTTCATCCGTAACTACAGTACTATTGCTGCACCAATCACCTCTCTTCTTAAAGGAAAACCCAAGAGGTTGGCATGGACAGAAGCAGCATCAACCACCCTGGATTTAAGTCGTTTGGATTTGCCTGCCACTTATCGGATCTCTCCTTCTTTCCATGTGTCCCTTCTGAAACCGGTCCACGAGTCACCAAGTCCTGAGCCTACTGACGAGGGACCCCCTCCACCGCTTGAAATCGATGGAGCTCCTGCCTACCTAGTTCGGGAGATTCTCAATTCTCGCAGGAGGGGTGGTCAACTGCAATACCTCGTGGACTGGGAGGGATACGGCCCAGAGGAGAGATCGTGGATACCAGCCAAGGACATCTTGGACCCATCACTCATCAGAGACTTTCAAGCCCATCTGGACCACCTGGCCCCCAGACCAAAAGGTCGTCCTAGAAGAGAAACACCTAGAGGTGTTTTTAAAGGGAGGGAATCTGTAATATCTGAACAGGCTCCCGTCCACCAGAGGGAGCCTTCACCTGAATATTGAAATTTTGTCACTTCCTGTTCTTGCCACATCAGTTCCTGTTTGAACATTCTCTGTGTATATAAGCCATATGCTCTTGGTCTATCTTTGCAAAGTATTGCCAGTTATCTGTAATACCAAGCATTTGTTTCTCTGCACTTTTGACTATTGTTATGACCATTCCGTACGTTTACTGGATTTACCTCTCTGGATTACTGTTTTGGATATGTTTGCCTGTGGACTGATTTATCAGTGTTTTGACCCAAGCCTGTGACCAGATTATGATTTAAGGAACACACTATTTGTATTGTTTGTTCAACCTTCCAATAAATATCCGTAAATGGAATCCACTCAGCCTACATCATCCTTACACAGATCTTGGAAAAATCAAGTGATGAGTTTATTTGTCAGCATCAAATTAACTTTGAATACAAACAAGACTTTATTACTAATCTAACATAAAACTAACTAACACATATAGACAAACATGTAAAACAGTTTATAAGTGAACTGAACAGAGTAACTTGATTTGTAATTAATGTACAGAGAAAATGAACTTTATGGAGTCTGTAGACAATGCCTTGAGAACCATATACCTGTATACTTAATTCAGTCTAACTCAATTCACAACTGGGTAACACAAATTATATTAAAGAGGCACCAGTACTTTCAGCAAATTCTGGAGATGCACTTGCATTTCCTTTGTTTCCTTGCATTGCTTGGTTCTTTGGCTCTTTGTAGAAAGTTTGGGTTGTTCTGCCGATGTTTTGGAATTCTGTTAAGATCGTGGATGTCGGGTTGTTACTGGAATAATGAAGCGGGCTTTGAAGAGAGGCCTTCCTCCAGGAAGACTCACGAATCCCCTTCAAATTTTTGAGTCGTAGCACAGAGAAGAGAGAAATATTTTCAGAACTTTGTGTTCCTAGCTTCCTGAACTCTACATTATATGGAACTTGAGCGGCACTGTAGAAGGCTACAAGCCACAAGGGCAAGAGCACAGAGGATGAAGAGAGCTGAAGAGAGAGAAATTCTTCCTTGATGGGGAGGTTTTGTTGAGTTGAGGTTGGCCACACCCCAAAGGTGCCTTGAGCCAATCAGAAGTGTTTTCAGATACCATGTAATCATCTCTCTGTCCCTCCTTCTGAAGTTGATTTACAATTCTTAAAAATCTCCGATCAAAAAAGTACATTTTCTAATCATATATTTTACATAATGAAATGGGTGTAAGAAATATGAAATCTGTTAACATCAACATTCTCTACATAAATGGGCAGGCATTTACATATGAAACATGATATATTTTACCTTTATGGTTACTTCACAACACAATAACATTTTAATATACGTTATTATACATTGTATAATTGAGCACTAATGTATTCTTTAATTCTAAAGGCACTTTTCCACTGCACGTTACGGTTCGACTCGCCTCAACTCTACTTACTTTACTTTTCTGAGCTTGCATTTCCACTGCAGTTTAGTGGCCCTCAATGTGGGTGGGATTATAGGATGATCGTCATAGTTGTGCTGCCTCTACTGCCGTGACATCATCTTAAACACGACACAAACTGACCAAAACAATAACAAAACCGCTAGCTGTTAGCTACTATCTCATTGTGCTGCATAAAGCAGTTCTTGCATGGTGATTTTACACAAGTGTAGCAGTTAAATTGGCCTGGTTGTTTTAGAAGCAAGCTTCCAGTAGCTGGTCAACTAAATAAAGCGTAGCTTTCAAGTAGCGTATATTAGAGTTAATGTAACACAATGTACCATCCTCCATCGTGGCCGAGTCCAGGGCACTCTCCCTCCCATTGCTCGCTGGTTTAGATCGTGTCCATTTGGTCGAACCACTTCCACTTTTCCTTGATGGTAGTCTGTAGTCACTTAAGTTTTTTTAACTTCTCCCTACTCTGTTGGTAGGTCCGGTGGTAGCTGTGTGCGGCCAACAGCTGAGACAATTCCTGAGAGACTTTTTCGTTTCACTCATCACTAACAAGTGGACCATCTGCACCTCGTATATTAACCACAGTGTGGTTTTGCGCACAGCCATTTCTTTTTTCACATTTTGAAAGCTGCGTGAACAAATTATACTGTTATTGCTGTTGTTAACTTTAAAAGTAGCAGGTTGATGTTGCGTATCGGAAATCCAGTGATGCTGGTAGAGACGATTCTCCTTGACCAATCAGTGATCTGCAGGATTTTGATGTCACATTTAGTATCGACTTGGATCGCTTGGAGGTGGTACTAAAAAAAGTATCTGGCACCAGGTACTATCCACTTTGGAAAACCCCCAAAAAGTGAGCAGAGTCGAGTTGTACCGTGTATTGGAAAAGACCCATAACCACAGTCAGGCATCATGTGATGCATCTTAGATTATTAAGATTAGGTTATGTGCATTCAGAAGTGTAGAATGAGTCTTTTTATAGTGTTATAGTTAATAATTTATGTATATGCATTGGAAAAAACCCAAGAAAAGTTTATTAGAGTTCCTGGATTTAAGAATAGTTCAAAGGGATACTTTCAAAGACAGTAAGACAGTTTTCAAGCTCTCTCGTCTTGTACAGAGCTTTAGCATGTGACACAGGAAAAGTCTCATTTTAAGTGTGTCAAATTGGTTAAATCGAAGGACAAAAGAGTGTCTTAGCTTTCCCTGTGGATTTTTTCAGAAGATAGCCTTGTAGGTCATGTATATGATTAATAACCTGAGGGTTTCTGGTATGTGCTCTTCTGGACAAGCTCCCTTTGTTCGTTGACAGTTTTATTGGCCAGATGCAGATCAACTCGGACTCCTTGGCTCCTGTCCGCATTCCTGATTTTAAGTCATTCAGCATGGATATATGTAAGATTCTTCTTCCCACAAAATGTTCCTTGACACTCTTTAATTATTTCCACAATATTTATTTTTTGCAACCATTTTAGTTGAAGTCTGGAGCCTTGAGGATGAGGAAACTCAACTACTGACATACATTTTTAAATCACCTTTTTTCCTTCACTAGTTCATTTTAAATATCCTGCAGTGTGACACATGATGTTTTGTATACAGATATTCCATGATGTGTGTCAATTAATATTGGGTCCTATAAACATCATGCATAATAATTATACAAGAATTTAAAAAAAAATCTATTTAAAATAGTTTTAAATGGAACATATGTCTCAACACAGGACATGTCAGCTTTCCAAAATAATTAAATATCAACTACCAATAGGCAGTTTCAACTTTATTTTTCACTTTTTTTATTTACCTTTTCATTTCTCAGTTGGTCGTGTTGAAAACTCTAGAGGCTCAGTTCTTAATTATACTGAAATGGGAAATTTTGAAAGAGCACTCGCATAAAAGAAACTCAATTTAAGACAATTCTTCAGAGAGCACAGTCAATGGACCTGGAAAGCCCAAGTACAATAATTTTTTTTTTTAGCCAGATGTAAATTGTGGCAGAAAATTTTTTTAATAATTTCAACTGGAAATTATTTTGTGTCATTTGCTTTTAAAGTCCTCTTGCTGGGCACCTGCAGGTGTGAATTATTTAGTCTGTAGGCAAGTGCGGTGTCACTCAGTCAGTGTCTGATCTATACTGCGCCTGTGAGTGAGGATAGAGCTGGCTGGCTGGTTGGCAGGGCTCTAATTTAATATGTGCTATATCTCACTGACGTTAAGTGTCTGTGGCATTCTGGAGCCTGTAAATTAGCTTGAGTCTATTCAATTAGTCATTGGGTGAAGATGACGCTCCTATCAAGCAAATGAGCACAGACCATGAGCTCAGTTTGTGGTAATCCAAGGCATTTGGAACTGTTATCACTCAAGTCTCCAAATTCTCTTATGGATGGAGATATAAAACAAGCACATCCTGATTATCATTATCTAGTATATATACACAACTTATAACTTAAATTGAAATACCTAAAGCTGAATCAAAAAATATCACATTCAATATCTCACAGGAGTGTGGAATTGCACATTTGAGTGTCACTATAAGATCTGGTGGTCTACTATCTTTTATATAAACTGATGCACATTGTATTGGGCTTCAAGATATTTGGTATCATGATTCTGTGAGATCTCTCAGTGGTCATATTCCTCTTAAACTAGAGTATATTTGGTTTCACCTAAATGCTTTAACTACCTGGAAGTACCCCCTTGTGTGGTGGCACATAAACAAAAACCTGACCCATACAGACTGTACTAGAATAAACTATAACTTGACTGTGTGCTAGATACATCTTGTGGATGTGCTGGGATGCATCATCAGTGATGTTACCTGGGGTCTTCAGGTGTTGTTGGTCTTCCAACATCAGACACCCTTGCCCAGGTGACCCAGTCAACATTGATCAGACCCTGACTTGCGTCCCAGCAGCAACCGCCCACGGCCGAGAGCAAAAACCACTAATCATGACCATAAGAGGTTACCCCATGTGACTCCAACCTCCCTAGCAACCGGACCAATTTGGTTGCTTAGGAGACCTGGCTGGAGTCACTTAGCACACCCTGGATTAGAACTCACGACTCAAGGGGTTGTAGTCAGTGTCAGTACTCACTGATATACCCTGGCCCTCTGACCTTGATTTTGGTAGTAGATGGGGTTTCTCACCAGCTTTGATGAAGGTGATGGACTTCATTGGGGCGTGATTGTTTTTGCTGGTACCAATGGTAGCGGCTATAATCTCTGCAGCTGCCTTGAGCACCTGGTTGTGGCGCCAACGATAGCACATTCCCCAAGGGCTTTTGGGTAGCTGCTGAGGAGATGCTCCTGAGAACCCCTTCCAGGACATCGAGGGCAGGAGGGTGTCTCAAATTTTCCCCATATATTAAGTTTTGACAGGTTTGGTTGGGTGTCATAGACCATCTGAACAAGGAAACGGACACAATGGAAGTCTGCCTGCATAATGTATTCCCAGGTAATCCTGCATTGCAGTATGCTTTCCCAGCTTGTCCATGACCACTGCTGCCAGAGCCCCACCATTGTGCTTGCTCGATCTTCCTCCATGCATGCTCAGACTTCTTCCTGGATTAAATGGTGCCGTTCTCTGCCCTTGGTCTTACCTGCCTCTTTGGAATGTATCCCAAACCTTCTTTGCCTGTTGCCACTGTCCCCACCAGAGCCCTTTGCCTCAGACACTGCTTCCTCCACTCTCCATTATTGACTAAACTATGACTAGACTAATACTTAGACTGGCTACAATATAACATTTACAATACTTGACCAAGGACATTGGCAAACATGAGGACTTAATACAGAGACAGGGGTTAACAAGATAACATGACGAATCAAACGAGACAATGACAAGGCATGACTAATGTACATAATAACGAGACAATGACTATAAATCAATGAGAACAAAACACATAAAACATGAGGGTCAATAGACAAGACAGAATTACAAGAGGGGAACAGGAAATCACATGACATGAACAAGGAACATGAAAGTGAATGCTAAACATAAAGACATAAACAGAAGAACATGAATTAAAACATGAACAAAACACATGAACCTGACAGTATGTCTCCTTAAGTCAGACTTGATGAATGCAGCGCAAGACAGCGCGTTCTGACATGTAGACTGATGCTCCTGATCCTCTACAATTAAGAATGCTGCTGAAGCTATACCCTAGTCTCCTGGTATGCTCTGAGACTTACCAACAGGTGCTTTGTGCTTGATATCAGCATGACTGTAATTTGGCCATTTTAGACACAATATTGACAATTATTTGGTTTATTTTTCATCCACTAATGAAAAATGTTTCAAAACGAAGTCAAAGCATTATCAACCATTGCATGTTGCAGAGCAACGTACAGAATGGCAGCCTGTCTAGAAACCCGGGAACAGAAACAATCAGAGTGATGCAAACAGTAAAGCATTCCAGTGCTGTTATAATAAATATCAGAATGCTCAGATTAAAGAACCTAAACTAACTGGTGTATAACAGTGATTATTTAACTCAAGCATATACTTTTTTTACTCTGGTACTGAATCTGCGACACTGCTGTGATGGCCACACCTCTTCTCCTTGTTTTCTCACTGTATTCTTTCCCTGTGCAATTGTCTGCAAGATAGAATGAGTTATGTAGGGGTGAGATTACATAATAGCTGACCTGCTTTTCCCACCATACTCCCTTATTTTGTGGAGAAAAGAATGAAAAGCTGTAGCTGGAGAGGAGAAGTGGGAAAACACGGAGCTTCTATCTCACACACTACAAAAATAGAATTGTTAGGAGCTTGGTGCCCTTGTCTCCATAGCGACAGCAGTGCAGTCCTCTTGGCTCTCCTCTTGGTGTGTGTGTGTGTGTGTGTATGTGTATGTTAGATAGGGATGAGGGTCTGCTCAAATGCATGTTTCATCAGCGTGAAATCTTTCGGAAGGCTGCTCACTGCACTTCTAATCATGTGCTGAGCAGTGTTAAGTTTAATAATGTTATCTGGTTTCTTTTTTGCTTTGGTCCATGTGTTATCTTTGTGTCCAATCTGTAGGCTACACATCGACAAACTTCACTTAAAGCAAATATAGGCATTTAACATGTACAGTCTTTCTGTTCTGGGAAAACTGATAAAAAATATTGGTGACTCAACATGCACTAAACATATTTTTGTCCAATCATATGCTCTCTTGAATAAAAATGTCCCTCCACTTAATACCACAGCAACCAAGTAGAAAGTAGCAAATCATGGTTCATTAATGTGGCAAGCTCTTTGTTATGTCCCACTAGGGCTGGGAAATAAAACATCTTTATTTCTTTTTTGTATTATTTATTATATTCTATAATTTTTTTATCCCCTTTTCTCCCCGATTTGGAATGCCCAATTCCCATTACTCAGTAGGTCCTCATTGTGGCGCGGTTATTCACCTCAATCTGGGTGGTGGAGGACAAGACTCAGTTGCCTCCGATTCTGAGTCAATCAGCGCATCTTATCACGGCTTTCTTGGCTTTCTCAGATTATATGAAGTTGCTAACTTTAGGCTGGGTCATGTCCGAAAGAACTAGGTCGCAAGCACAAGCGGCCAGAATGGGCTTCCTCAGAAGGGTGGCGGGCTTCTCCCTTAGAGATAGGATGAGGAGCTCAGTCATCCGTGAGGAGCTCGGAGTAGAGCCGCTGCTCCATTGCGTTGAAAGGAGTCAGTTGAGGTGGTTTGGGCATCTGGTAAGGATGCCCCCTGGGCGCCTCCCTAGGGAGGTGTTTCAGGCACGTCCAGCTGGGTGGAGGCCTCGGGGAAGACCCAGGACTAGGTGGAGAGATTACATCTCCACACTGGCCTTTGAACACCTCGGGGTCCCCCAGTCAGAGCTGGTTAATATGGCTCAGGATAGGGAAGTTTGGGGCCCCCTGATGCTGCCCCCGCGACCCGACTTCGGATAAGCGGTTGAAGATGGATGGATGGATAAATTTATTTCATTAGATAAAATATGGTGTAAAAGATTTCAATGGAAAGGAGGCAGCGAGAACCGGCTTGACAATATCAATATTTTAATTATAAACTTAAAGTAAAGGACACAAATACCCACACAACGGACATGTCCGTAAATGATCTCTCTCTCCTGCACCATCCTCTGCAGTCGGTCATTATCCCTCTCGGAGGCTTGATTAGCCTAATACGGGACCGGGTGTGTAGGATCACGACCCGGGCCGGCCCCACCCTCCGCCCTGCCACATATGCATAGGAGGTGAAAAGCAGACATTTAAAGATAAAGACCTAATTGAAATTCAGCCTTTCCATCTCCACTCCAACTGTGATGAGGTCTTGGGGGAACAAGACAAAAGCTCATTCTGGGCAGTAAATGTCAGGTTAGACTGCTGTATTGGATTATGTCTCTATGTGCAGAATTTTAGAGTTTAATTCAATTTCTAATCAATGAGTCTTGGCAGGTGGCCTTTCCCTCCGTCAACATTAGGTTTATCTCTGCTAACTCATCTGCCATCTATAGAATGCTCCATCCAGGTGCCTTTGAGCATGCTATTGCTTTAATTTTCAGTTTAAGAGATTGTGTAACTTGCAAAAGATTGGATCTGCTTTCACATACATTCTCAAAATGGTGCCATTTTACATGTAGATAAAGATTGGAGTTTTATGTACTGTAAAGTCACATGACCTCAGTATTTGCCAGGACCCCCTTTTCAATAATGTATCCTCCAGGATACAAAAAACTTTATAGGGTTAAAAATACAATAATCATCATAAAAATATAGTGCATGAGAGTCCATGAGAGCAGTAGCAATGTGCGATAATGTTCAGACCTGTTTTTTGAATTGGATTAACCAATTAATTAAAAAGACCAGGCTCAGAAGAACACTTTGTTCATGAGAGTTCATGAGTGAACAAATTAAGAAGAGACAACTTTCAGTGAAATAGATTTCTGTCTGTTTGTAGTATAACATCAGAAGACTTGGAATATAGCACACACGTTGTATGGACCACTTCTATGTTCATTTAATGGTTCTTTTGTGTCCTTTTTAAAGCTCGAATGCTCCATTAATTGCAAATTGAAATTTTCTCCTTTTTTTTTTTTGTTCTATGAATGAAGAAAATAATAATGGTTTGGAACAAGATGAGGGTGAGTAAGTGATGGAAGAATTTTTATTTTTCCTATTCCTTTAAAATAAGTTTTAGGAAGATATCTCACCCATATTTTCAGGGATAGGTGCTGTAGGAGAGACTCTTTTACAGTATTCTGGTCATTTCATGGCCTTTTTGCAGAGCAGATATTCGTGCTTTCTTGATCCTCCCAGATCTCTTTGATTCTGTGCTCAGGTGCTCTATTAGGTGTGCGTAATTGAGTCTCTTCTCCACAACTCCCATCGGCAAAGCTCTGGTAATCCCTCTGAAATGAGGTCTGCCATAACTGTGTCTATTTATATATACCGACCATGTGTGTATGCCACAAACAAACAAAAAATAGGATATTAAAACTTATCATCTTCCTATTATACTAATTTATTTATGACCTCATTAAAGGATCTGCAGTTGCCAATCAGAAACTCTTCATCTCTGTGGCTTTGTCCAAGACTTGTTTCCATACAGTTTGCAGACAGAGCGCAGAGGTTCAGAGAAAAGAAAAAGGCCTTGCTGTAGGGTTATTGGAGACTGTGATATAAAATAGCACTGCCATCAACTCAGCTCTGTTGGAAATAAAGAATATTAATCAAGACCTCTCATGTTTATAATGAAAGGCAAAGGAAAAAAAATAGAACAAGTAAAGGTTTATATTCTTTCTCCATAACATGTGAGCAGGGAAGTGCATTGAGTTAAGAGACAAGGGAGGGATATTTTAGCAGCACAATACAAGTAAGATGACTGTTGTGCTGAATATCAGCTATTAATAATCACAGTCATGCTGATATTCGTGGCAGCATCACAATTGTGTGTGATGTTGCTTTTATACAACAGTTCTATAAACAATAAGTTAATTGTCCAATCAAATTAGAGGACCAGAACTAGTACACTGCAATTTTTTCTCACTTGCCAGTGCCACAAGACAAAATACACTTATATTCAATATAAATTTTCATAAAACAAGTCTAAAAAAATTGTAAGCAGTGTTGCCTATCATGTGTATTTATCTTTATTTAAGAATTGTAGATATTGTATAACACTTTAATATATAAGGCTCCATTTGTCAACATGCTCAGTGAAAGTTCATGTTAGTTGGTAGTGCATTAACTAATGTTAACATATACAACTTTTAATTAGAAATTTGACTACATTTTTATATTAGGGCTGTCGATTTAACATGTCGACAGTGCGATTTAATTTTATTAAATATAACGTGTTAAAAAAAATTACGCAATTAATTGCAATGCCCCCTGAATGTAATAAGGAAGATTCCTGAGAAATGCAAGCTTGTAGTACCACCTGTTTACTCCAGAGTGCAGTAATTGAAATTTCAGCTGTATGGCAATGTGCAGTTATACAGTGAAGAAAACAACACTTCACCAGGCAGAAAAACACATATATTCGTTACGTTCTTGCATTCACTTGATGCGCAAATTCGAACTAAGTGATCTCACGATGTGTTAAGTATTAAACACAAGCATGTCTGACGCAGTTGTAAATTGACGGATCCTTAAACAAGCCCTCATAATAAATCTGGAACTGATTGACAAATTCACTTGTGAAATGGATTGCTGTGAACTGTATGCCAATGATTCGCTTATGTTCAGTAAGATGGTAGTAAACAATACATTGTATTCTAAAGCTGCTTTTTGTATTGTCTTATTAATGATGAACTCTTCTGCCACAAGAATGTAATGCACTTTATCTGAATATCTTTTTTATATATATATGTAGCGCCCCCAAACAGTTGTTTATGGGGGAAAGCTAACCTGAGTCCTTTTAATTCTAATTTGTTACCTTACTTTTAATTTGAATTCTTCAAGTTATATAATTATTTTAATAAGAGCAAATGATTAATCAGGTTGCAGTTGTTCTCAAATAAACCCACAATTATAAAATGGAAATGAAAATGACAATAGCAACAACAATTGAAACAAATGGCCAAGCCTTTTACTGAATATAAAATAAATAATAACACCAAAATATGAATTGGCAAACAATCAAAAGATGATGGACAGTGTAACTCCTAAACTAATAGCCGGCAAAAAATAAAATATCCCAATACCAAAAATACCACAGTTCCCGTCGCAGGCCTGAATCGACGCTCGGGTTCGTTGTAGCCTAAAACTCGTGGCTGCTTCACTCCGTGGAGCTAAATCAAATCAAAGAAATACGCTCACCATGCGTGTTGCGCAGCAGCACTGTCCCCGCCGATCGCGCACGCTGTCTCCGGCCTGGTGCGGCTCTCTCGATGCAATCGAATGTCCCCAGACTGTAGCTCCGGTCTGTTTAGTCAACAAACAGGCAGTCTCTCGTCCCCGTCGATCGCGCGCTAGCCGTCAGCAGCTCGCGTCAAACTCCAAACTCTCTGTAAATAACTGAATTGAGCTCTTCGTCAAAGCACTGTTCAGTGTTGAGATGTCAACCGATAGTTCGTCAGGATTAGTCACCCTAAGCTACCAGATGTTACCAGATAAATATGTTATTCACATATTACGGTCGCTATTCCTCGTGCTCCCTGCACACTGTTCTCTTCCTCGTCTCCCTGCACACTGTTCTCCTCCTCGTCTGACGTCATTTCTCTCTTCTTCCGCAATCGCACAACACAACCAGTAAGCCTATGTAACTTTCACTTTATAAAATAAACATCTTACATGTCAAATAAAATAATGTAAAATTCTTTTTACAGAACTGGAAAAATGTACAATATGAAAATAAACGAATTTAACAACCCTCTGACTCAGGTCTGATTTATTATATTACCCATTTTTTCCCCAGGTTACATATATTATTTGTAATTTTTTTTAGATTTAAAGATAACTATATATAATTATTTAATCATTTAAATATTGAATAATTTTTATATGAGGTGCTTTCTCAGCAAATATTTGTATATGCGATTTAAATACGATTAATCGCGATTAATCTGGACACCATGTAATTAATTTGATTAAAAATTGGAATTCATTGACAGCCCTAGTTTATATCAACATTAACCAAGATTAATAAATGCTAAAAGTGTTTTTCATTGTAGTTCATGTTAACTAATGCTATTAACTATTGCTAACATATACCTTAGTGTAAAGTGTTACCACATATTGTTACTAATAAAAACAAGATTCATATGAAATATTAAAGGGTTTGTTCACCCAAAAATGCTAATTATCCCATAATTTATTCACCCTCAAGCCATCCTAGGTGTATATGGCTTTCTTCTTTCAGCCAAACGCAATCAGAGTTGTATTAAAAAATATCATGGCTCTTCCAAGCTTTATAATGGGAGTGAATGGTACCTTTTTTGGTAGCCCAAAAAAGCGCATCCATCCATCAAAAAAGTAATCCATATGGCTCCAGGGTGTTAATAAAGGCCTTCTGAAATGATGTTTTTTTTAAGAAAAATATACATATTTATAACTTCATAAATTATTCACTGGCTTCCGGTAATGGCCGTCCTCGCATTCACGAGAGAGTCGAGTTCCGGCGTATGACGTAGGTGTAGCATAAGCTCCGGTGAGAAGTGATAAATGCGAAAGCGCAGAGGATAGAGCTAAACAAAACATTGATTAAATCAAATCAAATCACTTTATGGTCACACTACTGTGTACACGAGTGCAACAGTAGGTGAAAGTCTTGTGTGCAGTTCCGAGCAACATTGCAGTCATGACAGTGACGAGACATATACCAATTACAATAAACAACATATTTACACAACACAATTTACATAACAAATGTACACATAATTACACAACAATTTACATATCAAATGTACACATAATTACACAACATAGTACTACTATACAATGTACAGTAAACAATACACACAATATAGAATACACATACAATAAAAAAAATTAAAAATAAGAGTATATAAAAATATATATACACTAGTTGAATTGGGGAGAATACAATTATGACAGTCCAGTGTGAGATAATAGATTAATAAAGTGCAGTGCTGATTGTTGATCGTGAGAGATCAAGTGTTCAAAAGTCTTATTGCTTGGGGGAAGAAGCTGCCATGTAGTCGGCTGGTGTGGGTCCTGATGCTGCGATACCGCCTGCCTGATGGAAGAAGCTCGGGTGGCTGGAGTCTCTGATGATCCTCCGAGCTTTTTTCACACACCGCCTGTTATATATGACCTGGAGGGAGGGAAGCTCACCTCCGATGATGTTTCTGGCAATTCGCACCACCCTTTGCATGGATTTGCGGTTCTGGGCGGTGCTATTGCCGTACCAGGCGGTGATGCAGCCAGTCAGGATGCTCTCTACAGTTCTAGTGTAGAACCATGTGAGGATGTGGTGGTTCATTCCGAACTTCCTCAGCCGTCTCAGGAAGAAGAGGCGTTGGTGAGCCTTCTTCACAACGGCCTCAGTGTGGACGGACCATGTGTGTTCCTCAGTAATGTGGACACCGAGGAACTTGAAGCTGCTGACTCTCTCCACTGGTGCTTTTACTGATGTTGAGGGAGAGTTTGTGCTCCTGACACCAGCGTGTCAGAGTGTGCACCTCCTCTCTGTAGGCTGTTTCATTATTGTCAGTGATCAGACCTACCACCGTTGTATTGTCAGAAAACTTAATGATGGCATTGGAGCTATGTGTCGCCACACAGACATGTGTGTAAAGGGAATATGTGTTCAGTGGACTGAGAACACAGCCCTGCGGGGCTCCAGTGTCGAGGGTCAGTGATGAGATGTTGCTGCCCATTCTAACCACCTGATGTCTGCCTGACTGGAAATCCAGGATCCAGCTGTACAGCGAGCAGCACTATGGAGGGCACTATGGTGTTGAATGCTGAGCTGTAGTCTACAAACAGCATTCTCACATATGTGTTTTCTTTTCCAGATGGGAGAGAGCAGTGTGTATTGTAGATGCAATGGCATCATCAGTGGAGCGGTTGTTGCAGTAGGCAAACTGTAATGGGTCCAAAGAGGTGGGCAGAACAGAGCAGATGTAATCTCTGATTAGCCTCTCAAAGCATTTGCTGATGATGGGGGTCAGAGCAACAGTACGCCAGTCATTTAAGCAAGTGATTTTGGCTTGCTTCGTTACAGGCACAACGGTGGATGTTTTGAAGCATGTGGGGACTACAGACAGGGAGAGGGACAGGTTGAATATGTCCGTAAAAACACTAGCCAGTTGGTTTGCGCACGCTCTAATGACGCAGCCCGGAATGCCGTCTGGACCCGCGGCTTTACGGATGTTCACCCGTCGAAAGGATCGGGTTACAGCCGCAACAGAGATGGAGAGGGAACCAACCTCTGTAGTATCGGCCACGAGTGTTCTCTCTGCGAGGGCGGTGTTATTGTCCTCGAAACGAGCATAAAATGTATTGAGCTCGTCCAGGAGAGAGGCAACGGTGTTCATGGCGGAGTTTTTATTCCGTTTGTAGTCCGTGATGGTGTTAATTAACTGCCACATACTTGTAGAGTCAGTGGTGTTGAACTGACCTTCAATTTTGTGCCTGTACTGGCGTTTGGCTGCACTGATAGAGTTACGGAGGGCATAACTGGCTTGTTTACGCTCCTCCGCGTTCCCGGAATTGAAAGCTGAGGTCCGCGCAGTAAGTGCCGCGCTGACATTGCCGTTAACCCATGGTTTCTGGTTGGGGTAGATCCGTATTGTTTTTGTCGGAACAAAGTCCTCTATGCACTTCCTGATGAAACACGTTGCGCTATCAGCGTAAACCTCGATGTCGTCATCGGAGGCAGACCAGAACATCTCCCAGTCCGCGTGATCAAAACAGTCCTGTAGCATAGAGTCTGATTGGTCCAACCAGCACTGGATCGTTCTGAGGGTGGTGCTTCCCGTTTCAGTTTCTGCCTGTAAGCGGGCAGAAGCAGAACGGAAGATTGGTCGGATTTGCCAAATGGTGAGCGGCGGAGGGATTTGTAGCCATCCCGGAAAGGAGAATAGCAATGATCCAAAACCCGGTCCCCTCGTGTGTTGAAGCTGATGTTGGTGGTATTTTGGTGCTATTGTTTTAAAATTGGCTTTGTTGAAGTCCCCGGCAACAATGAACGCGGCCTCAGGGTGCGCGGTTTCCTGCTCACTTATGCTCCCATACAGTTCCCTGAGTGCCCGGTCTGTGTCGGCTTGTGGGGGAATGTACACAGCAGTGATAATGACCGCTGTGAATTCCCTCGGTAGCCAGAATGGTCGACACAGAAGCATGAGATATTCCAGATCAGGAGAGCAGAAAGACCTGATAAAATGTACGTTCCTCTGATCACACCATGATTTGTTGATCATAAAACATACACCACCACCTCTGCTTTTACCTGAGAGATCTTTCGCTCTGTCCGCTCAGTGCATGGAGAACCCCGCGGGTTCAATGGCCGAGTCTGGAATCTCCGCAGACATCCATGTTTCCGTAAGACAGATAACACAGCAATCTCTCATTGGAAAGAGATCCGCGCTCTCAGATCGCAGAGCTTGTTGTCCAGTGACTGAACATTTGCCAGTAGTATACTGGGTAGCGGAGATCGATTTGTGCGACGTCTTACTCTGATGAGAACGCCGGCTCTTTTTCCCCTTTTCCTTCTGTGTTTCCGCGGCCGGGCAGCCCAGACAAAGGGCTCCGCTGGCGTGTTTGTAAACTGCGGGTCGGCATTGAGGAATTTGAAGTCCGTTTTTCGGTGTGTGATTGCCGAACCAATGTCCAAAAGCGTTTGTCTGTCGTACACAATAAGGCAGACAACATCCAAGACAAAAAAAAAACACAAAACTGTAAACAAAACAAACAATAAACTGCAGTGTTTTGACAGAGCCCGCGACGCAGCAGCCATACTCGGCAGTTAATTAGAAGACATATCTTGCAGCTAATTAGAAGACAGAACAAGGATTTTTACAGAAAAATGTCAGAGGATTTCAATATAAGAGAAGAGGAGATTGAGTTTTTTGCCCAGCCCTATTTGTTTGAACCAGAGTACACCAATCTGGAACTCCAGGAGATGGAGGAGGCTGCAGCAGCGGCACAAACAAAAGAATCTGGTAGACGGAGAGAACGGGAGACGTGGTGGTGCTCATGCAGGAAATGTGAGGTAATGCTAACAGAGGCTGAGAGTGTTTACAGCCATGAATGGACGATTGGAATGACTGGATAGATGCACGAACGCACCATTTTAAGACTAATACAAATCTACAGTTTACAACAAAGGAAAACGGCAAAAAGAAGTTAGTTATTTTAGCTATACAACACATGCTTCGGCATTCGTCACTTCTCACCGGAGCTTGCTATGCCCACGTTATACGCCGGAACTCAAATCTCTTGTGAACGCATGGGCAGTCATTACCGGAAGCCAGTAATTATAGTTTATAAAGTTATAAATATATATATATTTCTTACAAAAAAGCATCGCTTCACTTTAGAAGGCATTTATTAACCCCCTAGAGCTGTATGGATTACTTACTTGATGAATGGATGTGCTTTTTTGGGCTTCAAAATCGAAGTTACCTTTCACTCCCATAATAAAGCTTTGAAGAGACAGGATATTTTTTTAATATAACTCCGCTTGTGTTTGGCTGAAAGAAGAAAGTCATATACACCTAGGATGGCTTGAGGGTGAGTCAATTAAGGGATCATTTTCATTTTTGGGTGAACTAACTCTTTAAAGATATAATTTGTTTTTGCAGTGCAACTGCTGTACAATAGGATGAATTGGGGTAATCTTAGACAATTTACTGTGACTTTCACCCTAATAATTCAGACCAAGAAATGAGACATTATGACATAACAACCCAGCTAGAATATTGTAACGTTAGATTGCTTGTGACGGAGCAAGAAATTTAAACAGAGCTCATCTCAACTCATACCACATTATCCAATGTCCTTAATGTACCCGAAGTAAGCTATTGCAGACCCAAGTATATATTCCTAAAGCACAAAACATTGTACTTACATAATCACATTGCCATATGAATGCACTATACCTTTGGAAATATGTACCAGTCCATTGATCTAACCATAAAGCTAATGCCCACATCTTAGATTGTTTGTTAGCATTCTCACACACCCACCAACACACTCACACTTCTTGAAATTGTCTTGAAAAATTTGTAGTTTGATTTTTTTAATATTTTTTTTAAAGGAGAAAGCCACTTTACAACAACTTCTTGCTTTGTTTTTTTAATCAATTGCAGTTACATAACTAGCAAAATGGCTCACACATTTTGCCTTTCAGAAAGCTTGTGCTTTTTTCTCCAAAGCTTATGTTTCTCACATACTCTCAGAGTCAGGGGTGGTTGGCTGGCTGCTTCACTCTTCCCACTGGCAGAAAGAGACCGTGTGGATGGGAGAGACTGTCAGCTCTATGGCTTACGTGGTGACGGAGACAAAGGTGTGAGGCGAGTTGGCACAGCCAGTGCAACCAAGCAGACAGAGCCCCGTACAGCTCACTAACTCTCTTAACAGAGAGAGAGAGAGAGAATGTGTGAAAGAGACAGATGGACCAGTGTGAATCAGAGAGAAAGAGAGATGGAGTAGGAAAATGTGGAACTACTTATTAAAGAGGTGGTGGTTCAAAGAGAATGAAATATACAAGTAGCGCATTTGGAAGCACAAGTTTAAATGGTGTTTAGATTAAGCTGAAACTTTGCCCCATTTAGATAAGAATAAATAAGTTTAATGTGCACTAGATTTAGCTATAATACACTTGGAAGTAGATCCTTGCCAGGGTTCAAAAGAAAGTAATTTTATCAGAATGATTCGTCAGTGCACTGTTCTCTAAAAAAAATTTCTGATGATATTACCTAAGGCCATGTGGGCAGGGAAAAATAATAGCATAGCATAACATGTGTCCAATCAAATGCAGACAGACAAGTCCTGCACCACATTATTTGCTGCTGAATGTTTAACATAAATGACTGAAATATGGCACATTATGGACATTAGTAAATGTGTTAGTAAATGTGATGCAAATGCGCAATCTAGGGTGAGGGGTAAGTTGTGTCAACCCATTAAAAGGTACACAATTTTTGTCATGCTTTATGCGATGTTTAGGAATGTTTCATCATATAAAGCTGCCATTGATTGACAGGAGCACATTATAAAATGTGATATGCATTTTTTTCTATGCTGCAAACTTTTTTTTGCATGTCAAAGTAAATTCCCTACATGGCATGTAAAATTAGTTTTATATCAAAGCAAACTTATCCAGGTAAAAAATATATTTATCATTCATGCTGGTGAATTGACAATGAATGAAACCACATAAATGAAATGGCTAAAGATTAACTATGAATTATTAAATGAAGTGTTGACGTAGGGGTTAAGAAAGTGCTTCGGGGTAAGCTGTGCCAATGGCTGAACTAATAGTGATAAGAGTTTTGCATCCAAATACAATACATGAAATACTATTACATTGGTCTCTTTGAGAAACTGGACACTTTCTTAAAAAAAATAAAAATGACAGCATAACCCACTCTTCCCTTCATTTTTATTGGGTGATATCACGATTAGAGATTTATTCAAGACATGCAGTGTTTATCATGAATATCTAAAAATATTAATGTGACTTTCCTTTTTTCATACACAGCCATGTTCAACCTCATCCCAGTGGGCCTGCGAGTGGTGGCCATCCAGGGAGTTCAGACTAAACTCTATCTGGCCATGAACAGCGAGGGCTATCTGTATACATCAGTAAGTAACTGCAACTTCCTATTAAATATAGACCTTTATGTGCTTCACTCCTGCTCTTTTGAATCAAGAGAGAAGGTCAAACCATGCTACTGCTGTCCAGACAGACAGCACACTGGAGGTTAAGTCATTCACTAAATAGGGAGCAAGGGAGCATCATATAACTCTCTATGCTGCTAAATGCATTCAATACAAACTTCCTATCAAAAGTACAGTTTCAGGCAGCAGATGATGGACCACTACAGCTGATGTAATGTTTGTAACATCTCAAGATCATGAATAAACAACACTCCTGGAAACATAAACAATTTGATTGAAAATCGATATATATTTCTATAGCTTGTTATTTAAAATTTTACTTCTTAGTCCTGCTGGCCACATGTGTAGCCATCAATTTTTAGGATTTTTTTTTTTTTTTTTTTGCATGTTTATTATTACTTGTTTTTACTAGTTAGGGCTACTAGTTACAAATCAAAAAGGGAAATGGAAAATGCACACAGCAGTCACACTCAGGTCTTAGGAGGTTAATTTTGAGAACTACTTTTAATGTGACAATTTATCTTAAAATGCAGTGTTCGTAGCATAACAGTCAAATATGTCCATCTAGTGCATGTGCACATAGATCATCAATTAAAAAATTGAGCAGCAGATCACAAGAATATGTCCTGTGTGAACGGCCCCTAACTGTGCCAAAAAATCCATCTCTCCCAAGAGCGTCACATACTATCCAACAGATATGTCACAGATTTAGCCATATAAACAGATGATGCCTCCTCTGTGAGCTTGTCACACACCCTCTCTCCATATGGCATGCTGTCAGGAAATGAGTAAAGTTACAGCTGTAATTGCATATCGGGTCTGGACAAATTTCTCAACAAGATGTTTTCATAACCTCAGTGCCACACTACTAGTTTAGATTATACAAAGCCCTGCTCACTAAGTGGCATCATTTCAGGGTGGATGATGGAGAGATGTTTGGTTACCGGCTGTGGTTGGGCTGCCCTTTGCCCACCTCACCCCCTCAAAGTCTTGACCTTCTGCCTGCCTCCACCAGACGAAATGTTGGTGCTCTGGTATTCGTCTTGGTTACTATGGTGATGCAGGAAAGGCAGTATGTGGGTTGAGCAAATGCACACCAGTCCCAATCATTTTGTTCTGCTTCAGAAACACATATATAAGACTCTCTGCTTTTACAATATCCCCTCCAGCGCATATCTGATACCATGTGTGAAATCATCCTCAATTAGCATCATATCTTGATATGGAGGTACGTTTGTATTTGTTAAAAGTCAATTGAAAATACTATGACTCATCTGTGTGTGCAGTTATCACTATTAAAACATGATTGTATGCTTGGAAGGTTTTTAGTCCTTGGTGGATAAGTTCTTCCCTGTATCTCTGAAATAGGAGAAATAAATTAGTTTTTCCAATACATGAATTGAGCAACATGCCTTGTAGTATAAAGATGAGTTATTGAAAAGCTGAAACATTTAGAAACAAAGAGCCCGTGAAAATTTGCTGAACCGGCAGCTTGCAGCTCAACATTGATTGATAGCATGAAAACATGAATAATGTAGCATGAACCTGCCAAACTCCTGCTGCAAGACAAATATTAGAATTTCACGTGGATGACATTACTGGAGCCCATACTGTCTGACATGAGAGAGTTGGTGCAAACAAATACACATACTCACAACAACACACACACATTTTATTCAATCTTGAGGCTGGCACAAATCCTCCATATGAATAACAGTGGAATAAAATGGGGCAGGAAGCAAAGAAGGCAACTTCTGAAACATATGAGAGCACACAGGAAGGGATAGGGATGAGCACGAGTACTAAAGTACGTGACAGCAATGATTGATTATGGAAATGCAGTTATTGTGTAACTTAATCACCTTAATAGTCTTTAAAAGAAAATACAAATTTAAGAACCATACACAAACATGTCAAAAAGGGGCCTTATTTTTATCTTTGTGATTGTTTACTGCATGATTTTTGTTGACACCTTGCAGTTCAATTAATCAAACAGCAATATTGGTCAACACTGTACACCATCTCTTTCAGTTCGGGTTATCATTCAATATATTGAGTGGATTAGAGGGCGTTTACACAGGACACATTATTTCTTTTAAATAGTTAGATGGAGTGCAAATAAATGGAACAGAACACAGGATCTTGAGATGCATTAAAAAACAAAAACTTTTTGAGACATTTTTCAATCTGTTAAAGCTGGTTTGCTAGTCTTCGCTGGTCCCCAGTCTGTTTGATGGTTTTAAAGTGGTTTTGGGCACTTTGTCAGGCTGGGAGATCATCTGTCTGAACAGCTAATCCAGCTGAGGACCACGTTGACCAGGCTGGGAGACAAGCTAGACCAGCTCAGGCTGATTTAACCCCATAAAACCAGAGCATGACTGCTGTGTGCATTTTATATTCCCCTTTTTGATTTGTAACTAGTATCCACTAAGAAAAAAAATACATAAAAAAAAAATTATTATAGTTTTATTATTAGTTTTATATTAGTTTAATTATTAGTTTTATATTTAATTATAGTTTTCCTAAAAAATTGATGTCCACATACAATATGTGGACAGTGGGACTAAGTTGTGAAATTGTAAATAATTCCAAACTATAAAAAGTCTGATTTTTTTTTTTTTATCAGATTGTGTTTCCAGGAGTGTTGGTTATTGATGTTTTCGAGACATTACTGACATTACATCAGAAATTAGCATACATAATTCTGATTAAAAGTAATGGCCAGCATCGTCCATTCACTGGCAACCATGTTCAAATAAAATTGTATATTATTATATATTACCATTGTCCCATGTCTGCACATGAGTGTTCCAAACGTCATCTGCAGCCTGAAACTGTACTTTTGATAGGAAGTTTGGATTGAATGCACTTATCTGCATAGAGAGATGTAGGATGCTCCCTTGCACCCTATTTTGTGAATGACTTGACCTCCAGTGTGCTGTCTGTCTGCACTGGTATCAGAACAGTTTTAAATGCACCTTATTTTCATCCTGAATATTTATACAGCCACTGAAAGCAATATTTTCCAGCTTTTGGAAGAATCCTTTGATCCAATATGATTATGCACAGTGAATTTAGGATATGTTAAATGAAACTGAGCGTACAGTCCATTTATGTGGTCATTGTGTTTAACAGTGTGCCGTTTTGCTATGAATCGCTAAAATAAAATAAAAAATAAAAAAATGTCATTGTATGAAACTAGAGACTGTAATCTTTTGACTCAAACAGGTATAAATGTAAAAACTGTATTAGTTTTCTTACCAAATGTAGTTTTGTTGGTGTTTGAACCAAATAAAAACTCGACGTCATGTTGTTTGGTCACATGTTTAACCCATTACTGACAGCATAGAGTCTTCTGAACTGAGATCAGTCAGATAATTAAATTATGTGTTGCATATAGCAAAGCCAAAATACAATGTCCAATGTGGACACATGGTCACATGAGGTTAAGCTGTTAAATCAGCAGGGTAAAAGGGCTCATTTTTTTATTTCACTTAGAAATAAAAATGTGACACTCGTGGCACGAGACACTTAAAATTAAACAGCGAGACGTGATGAAATGACTGAAGATGTCAGTTGAAGTATTTGTCCATAGAACAACTACAAAATATTGCAAATGGGATGTCCCCCACCTTGAGTATTTCATTTATCTGTCAAGACAAAATGGTTGTTATAACATTTGATGGGTTCACCAATCAAAGCAGTTGGTATTCTCCTTAAACAATCATAAGGTATGGAACACATGGTGCTGTGTATTAGTGAGACTAGACAAAATGACCAAAATGCCCATCCATAGTCCAGAATCAGCTTTTTTCCGGCAGCTAGCTCATCCTGTTTTGTGGCTGTGGACTGTTCTGCCTCCAAACATGTAGCTTGCTGCAACAAACCTGTTACTGTCTAATCTTCTGCGCAATGCTGTTTGTCAGGAAGACAATCAAGACAGCAGACATTGGGAGTCTTGCATGAACTCTGACAAAATCATGTAATCTGATCAGGATGTTTGGTATAATACAGCCCAACATGCTCAGCGGGAAACTACCAAGCCTGTGGGGACTTTAGGGAAGCAATGGAAACCAAACTCACTCACACAAAACACACATGCACTTGCTAACCAGCAGTTTTTTGTTCCCACTCAGTGACTTTAATGATGTGTGCCTTAGCATCTGTAATTAAAACATATGTGCCATAGTGCTCATTAAATTAAAGCTCTGTTCTCCACAACACTAACATTGTGTTACCTTGTGGCATCTTGATCGACAGCAGAAAGGAGGCTATATTTAACTCTGAGTGACAGAACAGCAAGGTTCTGTAGGTTTTAATATTTTATTCCAACTGTAACTTTTAATCTGGAGGGTATTAACACACACACACACACACACACACACACACACACACACACACACACACACACACATCTCCGAACATTGATTTTAATTCATACCCTATATTTCCATTTTAAAAGCTTTCTCTGCAGATGTGTCCTCACCATTGTGAAGCACAACTGTAATTGTCTAATATCAGATCTCTCTTAATTTTGCAATATGTGCTTATAATATGAACATGAGTGGTATTTTAGACTAGAGGGTTTTATCGGATGAATTAAGAAAAAGTGTGTTGATGTTATCAAATACAGTGCAGCTTGTGATGAAACGATCCAGTGCTTACACAGTGGTGGAGAGCTTTCAACCAGCATAAGTGGATGAAGATTAAAAGTGAAGGATACTTTTCATCTCATTCGGCTTTGGTTTGGGGGGCGGGGGGTTGGGGGTGTTTGTGTGTCTGTGTGTGTGTCTTGTAGGGATGTACAAGACTAATCAACTGAATTAAGAAAAAGTGTGTTGATGTTATCAAATACAGTGCAGCTTGTGATGAAACGATCCAGTGCTTACACAGTGGTGGAGAGCTTTCAGCCAGCATAAGTGGATGATGATTAAAAGTGAAGGATACTGTTCATCTCATTCGGCTTTGTTTGGGTGGGTGTGTTGTCTTGTCTGTGTGTGTCTTGTAGGGATGTGCGAGACTAGTCAACTAAATGGTTCTGATGCTGCTAGTCGACACTGGAATTACTAGTCTGTTAATAATTCCCCCCATTAAACTGATCATAATTACATTTAGCTTTATATTTTTACAGAGGCTGCACTTAAATTACTGTCATATTAATGTTGCATGTTTTAAATAGAATTAATAATACAAATATAATTTTAAAAAGAGGATATCTGGAGCAGATACATAGTTTAATTTCACCTCAGACTGCGCATGCTTCTTCCCTCTCTCTCACATTCACGTCGCGTGCAGGAAAATGTCAACTCACTAGACAAGCAAACTCAGCATGGTTATGAAATCACTTCAGTGGTGGTGCGGGAATCGGATTTCCAAAGGTTTGAAAGTCCCTATGATGTTTTTTTGAGTCGTCTTTACATCTGTGCATGCTTGTACATTATTTTCTGCTGTGCAGGCTTTTTCAAGCGCAGGATAGCAGCCTCAGGTGAGTCAATTCCAGTGTTTCACCGGACCATGACGACGTGTCAATTTTGCTTATCAAAAAATGCATGCTTTTGAGTAAGTAGCTTTAAAAATTACTGTTTATTTCAGCGAGTGCTGACTGCTTAAAAGGTTAAACTATCTTTTGTTCTGTGTAATGTTTAAAAAACATTAGGGTTATTGTAGGCTACATCACAGGCCTATTTTTTCTATCCTTTTACATCGTAACTGTTATTTATGAATGTTCTTTACTGAACAGCTGTCATATTAGAATTATATCAATGGACGCGGGTGAATACTCAGCTAGTATTGACGCTGACTACCACCCCTGGAGTCGCGAGTTCGATTCCTGAGTGACTTCAGCCAGGTCTCCTAAGCAACCAAATTGGCCCAGTTGCTAGGGAGGGTAGAGTCACATGGGGTAACCTTCTCATAGTCACGATTAGGGGTTCTCGCTCTCATTGGGGCATGTGGTAAGTTGTGTGTGGATCACGGAGGAAAGCATGAAACCTCCACATGCTGTGAGTCTCCGCGGTGTCATGCACGGCGAGCCATGTGATAAGATGCGCGGATTGACTGTCTCAGAAGCGGAGGCAACTGAGACTAGTCCTTCGCCACACGGATTGAGGTGAGTAGCCACGGCACCACGAGGACCTACTAAGTAGTGGGAATTGGGCATTCCAAATTGGGAGAAAAGGGTATAAAATAAATTATTCAAAAAAATGATTAAATCAATGGCTAATGCACGACTGCATGTTATGAAATACACGCAACTTTTCTCTCAGATTTGCTTAGTCTACATGTTAATTATTTTCAACATTGTCATGACTGTTTTAATATGTTAAGTAACATTTACGTGGTGAATTACATTTAGAACTGGCTGGGTTGCTGTATTGGTCCTGCACTATTCATCCAATTGTTTTCAATAAATATGCTTGTTGAATATTTGCTAACGTTGATTCACTGTATCAGTGTCATGTTCTATATTTAATATACAATGATCATAATGCCAGGCGTGCACGTCACAGATTAATGGTGCTTTTCATTGGAATTTAGCTTTGGATTTGGTATAGATTAACCTGTTAATACACAATCGCCCACACGTGGTGTTTTGTGTACTTACATTACATTTAATATATAATTTACCCTCTATAAATGTAATTAATGTTAACAAATTATACATCTTTTCAAGGTCTGATGGTTCAACATTGATATCCGATCTCTGTTTCACGATAGCAATGCTCCAGAAACAGCAATTTAGTTATTTGTGCCAGGAGTACAAATGAAAACATGCAATATCAAAACGGGACTTCATACCTTTTTTATGAAAACGCGATCACCAGATGAATCCAGTTCGCCACACTTGGGTCATTTTTCATGACAAGTGCTCAATGACATACATAAAAGTGATAAATCTGAGAAATATTGATATATTCTCCATTGTTTACATGAGATCTGGCCTGAAAGGATTACCCTTCGTCATCATTCTTCAACAAACTATGCAATCTGAGCAGCATTCATGTTGTAAAACTGTATATGATCTTATATATTAGAGTCTCATGAACAAAATGAGCCTGTCTCCAAAGTCTATTTTTAAAAATGGGGTGTAGTTTTATTCATAATAGCCAAGCAGTGCAGTCAGATTTTTTCATCTTGAAATTTTATTTTTACTGTGTTCACGCGCCAGTGATTTAACAGAGAAAAAAAGCTTGCAGGAACCTAATTTTTTGTTCATGTTATATAATCTTCAAATTTGATACATAACTACTTTTAGACTTGTGGCTTTGAGAACATTGTATTTCTGGGTTGTCTAAGTATTTTTTAGATTATAAATACATGTTCAACACAAAATATTTCCATTTACTATAAACTTTAAAAAATATTTAATATAATAATTCTGAAACTTGGGAAATAAAGCCCTGTGTCCATACTCCAAAGGGTCCAGTAAATACAACCATTTAAGTTCAGGTACGTAATTTTCATGGTTTGTGCTCAAAAAGGGGGTGCTATCAACAGGTTAAGTATTTTAAATGGGTTGAATAATTTTTTTTTGGACTGTTTTCTGAAGCTTGGTTTCATTTTAGACTAGTCGACTTCAAAATTTCCATTTAAACATCAGTGAAAATAGTCGTTCAGCACATCCCTAGTGTCTTGCCTGCGTAAACTATATTTTGAAGTCGTAATGTTTTTTTCTTGATGTGTGTATGTTGGAAGAGTATGTGGTATTCTGAATTATCTTTTTTTTTTTTTAATGAGTATATGCTTCTGTGGTGTCTGATCCCCTTTATTGGCTTTTTGCGTCTGCTGCTATGGAGTCACACACTGCCTGAGCCACTCAGTCAGCCAATCAGACACCTGTAATGTTGGGAAATCCCCAATCGATGAAGAGTAGGCAGTGAGTGATGTATGAGGTTCTGTTTTCCTGTGCTGGTGGGTAGGTTGACTCTGTTTCTTTTTTTTTTTCTTTCTTTCTTTTTTTTTTTTTTTTAGATTAATACTTTTTATATGTGGAGTATTTTGACTTTTTTTTATTTTTGAACAATTTGAACAAACTCTGTAACATTTTGCTACTTTTTCCAATGAATGAAAGATACCTCAAATCATGGTTTACTATTGCATTTCTAAGGCCAGAAACATACTTAAGATTGTAGATGCGAGCACATGGCCAACTTGGTCTGGTTGATCATACTTTACATTGGGGTGATAGTTACATTCAAATGTCTGTGTCAATAAGCTGGATGTATTGATATTCAGGTAATTTTCTATCAGTATATTGACTTAATCTTACATTCTAAAAAATATTATGTTCAGACTGCTGCTCTGCCATAAAATCTTAAAAAAGATAACTCGCTGCAGAAGCAGAAGGTTCAGACTAATGTCCTCTGCAGTGGCCCTTGCTGCACAGCTGCAAAGCGTCTGCATTCACTTACTTGTCAGAAAATAAAATCCCATAGACTTATTGTACATTAAAGGAGCAATCTGAGCCATATTACGGGATCTTCAGCATTTCCTCGCCGTCGCATTTCAGACAATTCAAATGAAGTATAATTACGTTAATAAAAGCAAAACAAGATGTTCTCTTCAAGCGTTTTTTATGTGGAGTTCAAAGTGGCAAATCATGTAAATACAGCTTCACGATTGCTGTAGCTAAGTGGATAGCCACAATTAAAATAGTTAAGGTTTAAGAGTTTAATGTTCATTGCGATGAAAAGCAAAACTACAGGGACTATGTGTGTTAACCTCCCACTTAGTTTTTGGAAACGATAATTCATTGAAATGCCTTGAAATGGGGGGAATTTTGGTGGATTTCTATCTTTCTACCATGGAAGGCTTTGTTTGGAAAATGTTAATTAAACATTCTTTTTTACATATTGTTTTTTACATAAGTATGCGTTTTGACAGGAAAAGAAGTATGCATAGAGAGTCCAATTTAAGCACTTTCAATATCTGTGATTAATCATGATTAGCTATGAAAAATTATGCAATTAATCATGATTTAAGTAGCACTAGAGCAAATGTATCCATCAGTGTTGACAATAAGTGTGACAAGGCAATCAATTAAATATATATTATTTTTTTTTTCCGTACGCGCTCTCTTTATGTTTCGCTAATGTAAAGCACAGCACCATGTGCTCCAGTGTTGCAATACCTTAAGAGAGTGTTTAACAATAATGCCTGCTGCTTTGATCAGTGAATACATCAAATGTTAAAACAACATAGGGAAATAAACAATTTAATAACAGCATATTAAAATTGAACAGTTGATCAGATTACAGTCAATGTGCATTGGTGCATGCAGAACGAAGACTATGTGTGGGCTGTCCTGTGAACAGCACTGCGGGTGCGTTTAAAGTTGGAAATCAGTTTATTGTTGGGTCATTAGAAGCAGGCAAAGACAGAGGCTTTCATATTATACTCCCACAGAGTACAGAGAGCGAGCACAGACACTTCCTCTGTCATGTGAAGTGGCCATAACCAGCACTTTGGAGAGGGAGAACTCGGGCAGTGCTGAATTACATATATCCTCGTTTTAGAGATGTGTGTTTATAAATAGAGGAAAATAACAGAATATGGCAAGTTGCCATGATCGTTATGGATCATGTTTATTTGGTGAGCACATTGCGGTTATTTCATGCATAATTCCTTAAACCTGTGCACACACGTACAGTTTGCCTACAATATTCCAATTATGAGTCAAATATATCTCCCAATTATAACCCCTGATTATAAATAAAATTGACCGATTCAAGCACTTCTGTCTTGATATTACTGATGTAATGGTTGTCACTGTTGTTGTGCTTTCCAGATATGTGATATCACACAATGCTGATGACATAGATTTTTGTTCTCATATGAATAATAATTGCCAACTCCACAATAAGATAAATCAAATCATTTCAATTCAATTATTGCGCCCTTTTCCCTTAGGATAGGTTTAAAATTCATGAAAGATGGCTGTAGAGCAACAAAAATGGTTAAAGTTAATTTTGTATTACTTCAGTCATGAAAAATTGCATAATTGAAATAATTATTCCTGGTTGCATGTGTTTTTGTAGGGCTGTCATATTAAAATGATAAAAAATATATATTTTTTTTTATTATTTAATTTAGTATATTGTTTTATTTTTATTAAATAAAACTGGGGCAATGCGGGATTTCCACCGTCAGAGGAAAAGATATTAGATACGAATCAGTGAGTTGGCAACAGCGTGACTGCAGCTCCTAAATATAATTCAACGTGGAGATAGAACCTGCTCTCTTTTCAGGGTTTGCTTTATATACAGCCTTTAGATTTTCTCTATGGATTTTTAGATCTTCTCTTATTCTGCATCCATTTTACTACACCTGTGCAGTAGATTTTATTTTTTATTATTAAAAAAACATTTTTTAATATTATAATTATTATTAATATATTATTTTATTAACTTGTATTGAACCCTGAGTTTAAAAAAGAAAACCAAATAGAAGTCCTCAGTCGTCTCAGTAAAGTTAATGCCATCAAAAGTGCGGTTTGCTCATAGGAGATATTTCAGACAGATTGAGCTTCAATGATAATTCAATTATGAGGATGAGTGGTTAAGCCAAAGGGAAAATGAAGTACAGGTAAATTGACCTGGTTTAGAGAGGTCTTATGCAGCCGTACAGCAGGAACAGCCCCTGATTGGAATATATTCTGTTATATTCTTCCCCATTTAACCTTTTCCTTAAATGGAATTGGAGTTGGAAATGTGTGAGAGTGAGAGTGGGTAAGGTAATGAGATACATCGAGTTAGGGATGATGACGGAATTGTGGGAAGATATATAGAGGCCATGAGGAAACTTAGAGGAAACATTTACAAGATGGTGGAAGAGGAGCAAATAAATAATGTTAACTGTTGAAAAAGTCATTGAAAGACAGGTGAGAATATTGAATGAGGGATAAAGCGAAAAAAGCAATAAGGGAAAAAATAAAAATAAGGAGGGTAGAGAAAATATTGGCTTAAAGTGGAGCTAAACTGATTGGAGAGAAATCACTAGAGAAAGTGGAAACTATTTACTTCTTTCTACTTCACCTGTACACACAAGTTAAGTTTGGTCTACATTGCAAAAAAACTTATGTGCTTTACTCCTAGAAGTTGTGTAAAGTCAGCCAGCCAGTCAGATTAAAGCTTGCCAAATTGAGAAAGTGTTTTATGCTTTGTATCAATTGGTAATTATAGGCATGAGACAATCAGTTGAATGGACTGCAGGCATTCCATCAAGGCTGAGGCAGAGTCTATTCTGTCCATTGCAAGCACACACACTAGCATAACAACACAAACCTCTCCTTGTGCTTCTCTGCTAGGGAGGGGAAGCCCTTTGGGAAAGGAAAGGAGAGCAGAGGAAAGGGAGGGGCAATGCGGGATTTCCCCCGTCAGAGGAAAAGATATTAGATACGAATCAGTGAGTTAGCAACAGCGTGACTGAAGCTCCTAAATATAATTCAACGTGGAGATAGAACCTGCTCTCTTTTCAGAGTTTGCTTTATACAGCCTTTAGATTTTAATGGCACACTTGTCTTATTCTGCATCCATTTTACTACACCTGTGCAGTAGTTTTTTTTTTTTATTATTATTTTTAATATAGAGTAATATAGAGTTTTGATGAGAGATTTTTTTTTTTTCTCCTCCCATCACTGGATGAGATTTTGTCAGCTCATGCACAATCCCAGAAGATCATCAAGCTCTTCACCTTTCTTATTCTCATCACAGATTCAAGTATATTTGTGATATTTTATTATTGCCTCTATTCTCCACAAGACATTAATTGATGCCAAATAATCTCTGCTGTATTTCCATGTAGATAGCTTTTCCCCATCGCTTTTAAATGATGCCAACTCTTGCTGCAATTTGCATCAGTGTTGGTGATGAAATGTTATGGACAATTAGGAAAATGCCGTTTCTGCACAGTGTACATCTTTAAACACTCCATCTGGAAGCAGTATTGCAGTTTGTCACGATGACACAGATATTAAGAAGGGCTCCTTCTCTTTGGGCACAAAGGTTTGATACAATACTTGTGCTGTCAGTCAATTCAACTTAGTAAGCACAATTATTCACAGATTTTGAAAGTGCTGACATTTGACACTATATATATAATGTATACTACTTTTCCTGTCAAAATGTATTTCCAATGTTGGAAATTTAGTTGATGTAGATGTGCATGGTATGGATTAAAGTGCCGCAATTCTCCACCATTATATGTAGGAATGGTATGTGTGAGCTAGGAATTTTTTTTTAAGGAAATTTATAATGGAATTAGTGGCGTTCGACAACCATTATAAGCAAGATAAATTACAAATAATTGGATTATTTGTCTGAATAAAATTCTCCACTATTAAAATCACAATACAACGTCTCATTGTATCTGCTCACAATTTCTACTGTAAGGAATAAGCTTTAATAAGGGAATTATGATTAATTCTCTTATTGGAGTAATATTATTCTCATGGTTTATTGAAAATAATATCACATGTATTTAGGTACAGCATTGAAGCTAAATCTTTTAAAAAAAGGGATGAGATTTCTGAAAATATACTACAGTCAAATTATCTTTGAATACAGACAAAATTTATTGCTATTCTAAACATAAATCGAATCTAACACATACAAAATGAAACACGTTGGTTAGTGACAGAAAGTGAAGTAAATGATCAATACAGAGAAAATTAACCTAACATCTGTTGACAATGCGTTAAACAATGAGTCAATATTTTGGACTCCGTTATGATCACGGATAGTTATTGTCTGGATTAAGCAAGGCCTTCTGCAAGGGGGACTCGCTACTCCCGTTGGGTGTGTGAACCGTATAGCAGAGAGTGAGAGGCAGCATGATAGCCGAAGAGGAGAGACCAAGCGACGGTTCAAAGAGAGCATTGCAAGAGAGAAATTCAGCAGAAGAGGAAGTTCCTCCTTGGGTAGGAAAGTTTTGAACTGAAATTGGCTGCACCCCAAAGGTGGCCTGAGCCAATCAGAAGTGGCTTTTCAGAGTCACATGGTCGGCTGGTCTGTCCATTTGCAAAGTTGATTTATGATCCTTTGTGGAGGATTCTTACAAATGCTCTAAAATAGTAGAATAGTATGCTAATAGTAGCATGTTTAATCATTAACTTTTATATCTTGACAACAGTACAATCCTCTACGTAAACAAGCAAGCATTTACATACTAAATATGTATGAACATTCATGAATATTATACGTGTAAGTAACAAAACATGAAAATCACACTGATTACAAATCATACTGGTTAATTCATTGGTTTTCCAACATGGATAATACGTTACATGTTATGAGAAACCTGATTGTCAGGGTATAATATCCAGTTGAATAGTTACCATTCTTAGTAGAATGAGATGAATCATACCAGATTAAAGATTATAATCATCGATTTGTCAGTTATAAGTGATTAGCAATCGCTACACATTTTAAAATGTTTGGTATGGTGTATATTTTATAGGGTTAAAACACAAGCACTGGGATGAGGATCTCACAAGGAAAAATCTGCTTTAGCTCTATGTTGAAGTTCAGAAGTTCATGCTGAGGGTTTAAGTGTGTGGAACAAAGAAGAATCTTCTTTATTGGTTCATTACAAACCCAAGTTAGAAATTAAGCAGGCATAGGAGAGACGGTCTCCTTCAGCAATTTAGGCACCATGGATTCGTTTTTATGACTCTCTAATGGCTCGGTGGGGGATCACTCTGATCTATGGAATGTGATGTTGTGTTCATTTGGTGGCTTTGTTTGTGGATAATCCTACACCATATTTTGAATAATGTGACAATATGAAACAATATAATGCTTTATTAAAAAGCCTTCCACAGCATAATGATAGAAATACCAATTCAAGTAACATTAAAGTTTTCCTAAGTCAAAGTGGGAGTTTGACTAATTGAAAGAATAAGTCCCCATTGGTTGCATTTTCATTGCAATGGGCATAAAATCTCTTAAACTCTCATCCTTCACAATATTAATCTGCCAGTAGACTGTGGCTATTCGCTCTCCTACATCATGAATTATGAAGCCGCTTTCATGATTCGTGTTAGGGCATCAATGCCAATGTCAAGTGCCACACTGATCTTCATGCGAAAGCACAGGCAGAAAAAACTGTTCTCATTCAGCATTTTGGTGAAGTGTACATCAGTGTAATGACTCTGGGCAGACACATGACAAAGGTCCTGCCCTTTCAAAAAGTGTTTATGCTGCATTAACGGTAATGACTTGTTAAACTTTTTTAATTACCGCATGAGTTTACACATTAATTCTGACAGATCTATACAATAAATGTACAAAATAAATTTGTTTTGTGCATAATTTTATGGTGCTTCTAGTCTATGATATCAATACTTACCGTGTTTAGTTAAAGAGCACTTTGTTACACCCTACAGTTACAAATGTTCTGACCTAGTATAACAGGACAGTACAGTAACATGCCAAAAAAGGCTTTTTTGCTGAAATCAAACTACACCTTGCTCATTATAACTTCTGTATTGATGCAGAATGGCCCAGTTCCCAAGGTGCTAACAAACCATCAAAAAGAATTACGCTTGAAGTGGATTTATCTTAAAGAGAAGTGGAGAATCATGATGAATTTTAGTAGTAACTGATGAACTTTGCAGGAAGCCCGCACACTGGAGAAAAATACACAGGTCACTTATTGCAACGTAATGGGTTTTACTTAAGTTACAGGGGAACCATATAACATTTTACATGTCACAAAATTTTTGTGTGGCATGACACAACCATTAAAAAGAATACAAAATAAATATGTATGTTTTGTTTCGCCTAAATAATCAATAATTCATCAATTTGCACTCTCTGAAATCTTTTACTAGATGTAAATGTGTCATTATTTTTGCAATTATATTTGTTGTTGCTAATGGCACAGAAACTACACAATTAAATTGTGCCAGTCTGTTGTGCAAAGATCAACCCTGTAAAGCATTGCGTTAATTTAATTTATGGATTCGGTGAATGGCTTGTGGCACTTATAAACACAGGCAATCATTTAGTTTCCTGCCCTCACCCAACCATCTTTTGTTTTTGTTTATGTTATTATCATAATAATGATCACTCTGTTCATTGGCTAGCCATGCCCTAGCAACCATTTAGAGCACCCTAGCAACCAGATTTATTTATTTCAATTACAGTAAGATATCTTCGGATCAGAATGTCCTAGAGACATGAGAGTTTGTTTGTTTTAATTGGGTGAGTAATCAGTCTTCAAGTATCATCATGGAAACTACTTAGCCACGCCCTAGCAACAATTTAAAGCACCCTAGCATCAAAACACCATTGACATCCATTCAAAATCACTAAGATATGTATCTCAGGATCAGAATGTCGTAGACATTATTTCAATCAGGATGGAAAGTAGCCTTGATAATTATCACCCTGGTAACTGCCTAGCAACCAGATGGGTTTACCCTAGCAACCAATTAACCAATCATATATCTCTGCACTAGAAAATCATAGAGACTTCCGGGTTGACTTATTTCACTCAGGATACCAAGGAGCCTTGAAAAGTATCACCCTGGTAACTTCTTAGCAACCAAATGGGGTTACCCTAGCAACCAAGTAACAAATCACATATCTCTGCACCAGTACATTGTACAAACTTCCTGTTTGGCTCATTTGAATAAGTGTCATGCTAGCATCACCTAGCGAAGTGCTAAAAACATGTTAGCATCATGCTAACACATGATAGCATCGCCTAGCGAAGTGCTAAAACATGATAAAAACGTGCTAGCATCATGCTAACACACGCTAGCATCGCCTAGCGAAGTGCTAATACATGCTAAAAATGTGCTAGCATGTCTCGGCCACAATACTCCTACCTAACTGGAGATGCATCTAACAATCTTCTGTAAATCAATTTTGGTGATGTTTATCTCATGCAAAGTATCAATCCCAGATTTGTCCCAACATCCCAGGATCTGACATGTAATAACAAATCAGACAAAAGGCTGACATAGTGGCAGTCCTTACAACTTCCTTCCCTAACACTTTCTGTTTCCTGTGTTGATGATATGTAGTTTAGGACAAAGCTGACAGCCTGTCTCATGAGAGATGCAAAGGCATGGCCGCTGTGTGACATCAGAAATGTTCCTGTCAGTGTGTGTGGGTGCTTAGTGTATGTGTGAGTTGTTTATAACAGATCAAACGACTCAAGCTTGTACATCGAGCATTTAAGCTTTCCTGTTGGCAAGAGGCCGGCAGTGAAACAGTGTTGTGGGATGTAAGTGAGAGTGGAGGACCTTTTCGAACACATGATGAAGGACAATCTACTGTATGTATGTTTTATAACAGCATGTATGTTTTTATTACATGTAAAAAATGTAATCCATGTAAAAAAAAAAACTCAGTCTAAATTGTCTATACAGTGTTCCAGTCATGCATCAATCCACAACATATTAACAGCTACAGTATGATGCGAAACTCCATGTCACTACACACCGGGGCGCAACTACCGGGGGTGTATGCAATATCAACTTTGGCACCCCCTTGACTACTGGTGCTTTCACATCATGTCAGAATTACCGTAATTATGAGATTCTGGCTTGCATAATTAAAGCATTCACATCTTTGGAGAACTCGTAATTACAAGTTGTAAACTCAGAATTCTATGAAAGCTCCAACTTTACAATCATGACATCCAAAATGTCAGCAGATTCAACAGTTAAAGGTGCTTTAAGTGATTTAAAAAAAAAAAAAGAAATTTAAATGACACATGGAAAACATCCCTATTACCTGTCAGTTATCACTGAAATATGTGCAAATAGGCTTTTGTAAGTCTTGTGGAATTTCTAGAATGGCAAACACATGCCATTAGAAATGCCAATTTATTATGCCATTGTTACGTAGAGCACTTTCTTTATTCTTAAACATATTGAAAGGACAAATAGAGGTGAATTAATGCAGTGATAGATATTTTGCTGTTATCAACAACAAAGGGTATTTGATGTTTTGAATGTTGCCATAAAAATGGATAACTGTCAAGGTCCAAGGACATGAACAGCTCTGATTAGAATTCCCAAGTTGCCCTCTGAAATGAATGTGACTGCAACAATCTTCTAGCAAATGGCACTTATTGAATTTGCTTTGTAAAATGTTGTTTTAATGAAAATGTGTGTACTTAATATTGTTTTATGTAATAATCAATTTATGAAAGCAGGCATTCAAGGCAGTGGAATATTGTGAAAATTGTCCTGGCTAAAGGCCAAAATATACTTCGGTTGTCCGAAATGCTGATCAGAACGCGCACAGTGTGCTTGATGAAAATTTAGTCATCAGCACAGTCTGCGGCTCAGATTTTCTTGACATGCAAACAGTCCTCATCTGTCCTTGCATGTGCTCTACTAAAAGATTATCAAAAGTCAGTCTTAGTGCGCATGCGTCTAAGATATTCTGTAAAGGGATTATTGGAAAGGAGGCGAGAACTGGCTTGAGAATATAAATAATATTTTAATAAGAAACTTATTGAAAGGCAAACACACCAAGGTGTCAGACAGCTGTCCACAAATCTCTGTCGGACTGCCGTCTTCTGTCGGCCCTTATCCCTCTCAATGGCTAATTAGCCTGATTAGAGGCCGGGTGTGCGGAATCACAACCAGGCTCTGCCCTGCCACATATTCGTATGCGTTCACAATCAAAAGCGTATACTTTGAAAGGCAACGTGGTCAATTGGTCATGAACATATCTGGAATGCATAAAAACAAAGTATACCCATGCTTTAAAGAGGTTGCAAGCACTACACTTTGTGTCGTACCTAACAACTTTCACCCTTCAGCATTGACCATATTAACAATATTGCACAGCCTCTCGAACCTTATTGCTTAATTATACCATCAGACTTTTGCACATTTGTCATATTTAAAGAAACTATTGGCATAATATGCATGTGCAGACATACTTATGTAACTCTCGCAGTGAGCTTAAGGAATAACTACATTTGCTGTTGCTTCATATGCTGTTTCCCCTTTAAATCTTGTGCCTGCTGTAGATCTAACTATCGAATTCATCAAGCTCTCTGAGTTAAAGTAACTCGTCTCCTAGTGATCTTTTCAGAGTGACACTAATTATTTACAGTTTCTTTTTTCCCTTGGCTCTAATAAAAACATAATTTGATTTACTGCTCTCTCTGTAATATTCATTTTCCACATTCAAACAGTAAAGATTACAGCCACAAGACCCTGAGGTTCTGTAATCCATTTTATCTCCGTTCAGTTACTGCAACAGCAGCCCAAAGGCTCAGCATGGATATTAATCTAAACTCACCTAATGACTTTCTGTTCAGATTTACTTAGCTCCTACATTTGGTAGGAGCTATGGTACAAGCATTTGGATTTGAAAAGCCAAGAATAATAAATTATAATAATTATATAATCATACTGACATGGGTTTAAATACACAAATAAAGTTTTTCATGCCATCCAGTCTTTGAAAAACAGTGGGTGTGTTATTGTGGCTTTCCAGTGGCATTGATCAATTCTGAATGCTTTATTGAGCAGGCGAATGAGCTAGACACCCCTTGAAAAGAATTAGTTAGCAAGATAACATATGAAATAACAGAATTTGTTGTTACTTTATGTACCGCCTCTCATCTTTTCACCCTCTTACACTGTTTGCAATATCCTAATGAAGAACTTAGTCAATAATAGATCAGACCTAGTGAAAGGCAAGTTTTTATAATGTCTAAATCAAGTGCTCACAGTGCACTCACACAAATTCAATACCACCAGATCCATAGACTTGTTTATGCAACAACAGGACATATATTGGTTTTTGAAGTGCTAATGTGAGAGTGTGCGAAAGAGTGAGCAGAGAAGACAGGGTAAAGGATTTTTTAGAAAAGACAGGAAAAAAAGAGAGGATGTAGTGATTTTAACAAAAAATAAAATTGTACCCTGGGACCAAATATTGTTAAATACATTCAAGTGAAAGCACTATTTTGTGGGTAAGAACTGTCGATATAACTACATAACCAAAAATACTGTATGTGTGCATCTACGCACCACACATGTGCTTATATTTCATATTTACTTTCAAAGCCAAGGGCATAATAAGGGGTTGGATATCCTTTAGCTGCTATAACGGCTTCAACATTTCTGGAAAGGCTTTCCACTTGATTTTGTGAAGGATCTGAATGGGATTTGCTCTCATTCAAACTCAAAAGCATCAGTAACGTCAGGTGCAGAAATTGAGCAATGGGGCCTGACTCACATTCGGCATTCCAATTCACCCTAAAGCTGTTAAATGGGGTTCAGGTCTGGGCTTTTTGCAGGCTAGTCAATCTCTTCCTTCAACTCAGTAAACTATTTCATGGACCTTGCTTTGTGCACAGCAGCATTGTCATGCTGGAACAAAAAAGGTGTACCCCAGTCTGCTAAAAATGTTTGTCTTCATAGACTGGATGGCTATTTGCTTGCTTTTATGCACCTGTTGTAATGGATAGGTCTGAAATAGCTGTACGGGTACGTCTGAAATAGCCCAAAATCAGTGCCTGACCTCACTGATGCTCTTTTGTCTAAACGGCAGCAAATTCTTGCAGCCATGTTACTACATACAGTATAGTGAAAAGTCTTCTCAGAAGAGTGCAAGCTGTTATTGCAGCAAATGGGAACTCACAAAAGTAACCCCCTTAGTGACATCATCTAGTATCGGCCATTTTTCTTGTGATGTTGTTTGCACCTGTGATTCAATAGCAACAACAAAATCAATAACACTGATGGAGGATGCCAGGACTGGAGCTTCTCTTTTGTTAGGACTGTTTTACATTAACTTTGGCTGCATCCGAAAACTTACAGTTTATGTTTTTTAATCAGTTAATGTTTTAAATGACAGTGTTTTTAATCAAATGGAACTCTTAAGGAAACTGGTCTTAGAGCAGTTTATAAAGCAGCTTACAGTGCATCTGGAAAGTATTCACAGCGCTTCACTTTTTCCACATTTTGTTGTTACAGCCTTATTCCAAAATTGATTAAATTCATTATTTTCCTTAAAATTCTACAAACAATACCCCATAATGACAATGTGAAAGAAGTTTGTTTGAAATCTTTGCAAATTTAAGTATTCACAGCCTTCAAAAAACACTCAAAATTGAGCTCAGGTGCATCCTGTTTCATCCTTGATATGTTTCTACTACTTGATTGGAGTCCACGTGTGGAAAATTCAGTTGATTAAACACGATTTGGAAAGGCACACACCTGTTTATATAAGGTCCCAAAGTTAACAGATCATGTCGGAGCACAAACCAAGCCATGAAGTCCAAGAAATTGTCTGTAGACCTCCAAGACAGGATTGTATCGAGGCACAGATCTGGGGAAGGGTACAGAAAAAATTCTGCAGCATTGAAGTTCCCAATGAGCACAGTGGCCTCCATCATCCCTAAATGGAAGAAGTTTGGAACCACCATGACTCTTCCTAGAGCTGGCCAAACTGAGCGATCGGGGGAGAAGGGCCTTAGTCAGGGAGGTGACCAAGAACCTGTTGGTCACTCTGACAGAGCTCCAGCATTTCTCTGTGGAGAGAGGAGAACCTTCCAGAAGAACAACCATCTCTCCAGCACACCACCAATCAGGCCTGTATGGTAGAGTGGCCAGACGGAAGCCCCTCCTCAGCACTGTCACATGACAGCCCACATGGAGTTTGCCAAAAAGGCACCTGAAGGACTCTCAGACCATGAGAAACAAAATTATCTGGTCTGATTAAATAAAGATTGAACTCTTTGGCCTGAATGGCAAGCGTCATATCTGGAGGAAACCAGGCACCGCTCATCACCTAGCCAATACCATTTCTACAGTGAAGCATGGTGGTGGCAGCATCATGCTGTGGGGATGTTTTTCAGCGGCAGGAACTGGAAGACTAGTCAGGATTGAGGGAAAGATGAATGCAGCAATATACAGAGACATCCTAGATGAAAACCTGCTCCAGAGCACTCTGAACCTCAGACTGGGGTGAAGGTTCATCTTCCACCAGGACAACGACCCTAAGCACACAGCCAAGATAACAAAGGAGTGGCTATGGGACAACTCTGTGAATGTCATTGAGTGGCCCAGCCAGAGCCCAGAGTTGAACACAAGTGAACATCTCTGGAGAGATCTGAAAATGGCTGTGCACCGACGCTCCCCATCCAACCTGATGGTGCTTGAGAGATCCTGCAAAGAAGAATGGGAGAAACTGCCCAAAAATAGGTGTGCCACGCTTATAGCATCATACACAAAAAGACTTGAGGCTGTAATTGGTGCCAAAGGTGCTTGAAAAAGTACTGAGCAAAGGCTGTGAATACTTATGTACATGTGATTTTTTTTTTAGATTTCAAACAAACTTCTTTCACGTTGTCATTATGGGGTATTTTTTGTAGAATTTGAAGGAAAATAATTAATTTAATCCATTTTGGAATAAGGCTGTAACATAACAAAATGGGGAAAAAGTGAAGTGCTGTGAATACTTTCCGGATGCACTGTATTTCATCATACCACCTTATACAGCCTCCAAAGGCAGCATTTTCCAGTTTTCGGACGCAGCCTGTGTCTTCAGGTTACAGTTGAAACTGGGTACATGGGCAGTGCATGTGGTGCTCCGTTCTGCAGCTGAAGTGAAAGATGTTTCGGTCTTTAACAACACTGAACTCAGCAGACAACATATTGAAAATGCACTATAAACCAATTTATCTACATGATCTTTTAAAATAAAGGTTTATATGACTCAACATAAATTACTGTACTGAACTTCTCTCTCGTTGACCTTAAAAAGACATCTTGATGCAAGTTAACCACATAGTAACAGGCTCACAATACTTCCCTCATGTAAACTAGATTTCATGACAGTTTAGTGTATAATAGAGTTCAATTACCCAGTCTCGATAAACATATTATTATTTATATCCATCAGCCCAGGATAAATTTGATGTAGTAATCCAGAATTTGCTTTATTTTCCGTTTGGTCACACAGGACAAACAGTACACATGCGATGAAATCTCAAAGCATGTCTCCCGTTTAAGTCACTCAGCAGTTCTGCTCAAATGCGCGCACACACACACACACACACGCCTGTGAAACAGATGATCATCTTTGCACACTTTGTTGGTTTTATGTTATTTCTGTTAAGGGAATTGTAAAATTAGCGCAATCCTCTGACTAGCAGGTTAGCAGCTACAAGTATGTTTGCAAATGATGGGTGTCAACTCCTCGCATCTCTCATTGCTTTGTGCGTCATGGCATTCTGACCAATCACAGGTTACAGAACCTCCCACAGTCCATCTACGCCCCCCAAAAGTACCTTCCCCCAGAGTAGGAGCTAAAAATGTCCCTTAAAATGGCTTTGAGGCAATATTGTTCCTCAGGTGCGAAAACAACAAAAAGTATTAGTCCTGGGAAAAAGTACCTAAAATGGGCTTTAGTCCCTGCAGTGGGAAAGGGCCTATAGTGTACTTTTGGCCTGTTGTGTATATGTCTGTACAGTACAGGTTTGTGTGTGCAGGGCTCGACAATAAAGACTGCCCGAAGGTCCGGGACCTGAGCGGTTCGGGCCAGTTGCAAAAACTGTCACTTGCCCAATCAGACCAGTGCTGCATTTATAACATTAGTGTTAGCAGACAATGAGTGAGAGAGCACAAAAATACACAAAGTAAACAAAGCCTTCTAACCGAGCACTCGGAGACGAGAGAGCGTGATTATATTTAGCTTTCAAAGACACGCAAGTGCATATACTGGAAGCTGTGAGGAAAAGTCTCATGAGCGCACAAGCGTGCAGATATGGAGCGTGTGCTCTCCTAGAACTGTCCTCACTTCCAAGTGTCTTAGCAGTCACCATCGCACTATTAGGCCTTTTTTAGGAGTGCTTCAACCCCTAAAACTAATCTCAGCCCCCCTAAAATTCAGTGACTTTGCAATCAGCACGTTCTAAACACGTTCTAAACAGCTGCAGCCGCAACACTGTGCTTGTTTGAATCATAAGGCACTTTGGTTGCTTTTCCGTAAAGACTGACTGTAGTGTGAGCCAATAGCATTGGTGTGTGGGCTGTGACGGGGCATATCGTTGGTTTGAGCCATTGAACTCGTATGCCCCATTCATATGAGGAGGATCAGCATTTTATTATGACCAATTGACAGAGGAGGCATGTCACTTATTTAGTTCGGCAAAAAAAACTCTGGAGAGATAGGAGCTGAAAAATTGACTAATGACATCTGGACGTAGTTAAAACCTTTCAGGCTATGTTGTCTTTTTTATATATATATATATATATATATATATATATATATATATATATATATATATATATTCATATTCTTTGATGGTTATGCACATCAGTTCACAAAATGATATGCTTTATTGTCATTTGCAGGGAAAACACTTATGATATTTAAACACTGATAAAATATCTTAGACACGCTGGTTTGAATAAAGTATAATTAGACTTGTTTTGGCCTCTGTGCTTTTATCAATGGTTTAATGACTCAAAACACATGTAAGATGTTGATTTGCTGCCATCTAAATGTGATTTACAGAAATGGTTATTTGAATGAATCAGTAAATAAATCTGAACAAATCTTGAAATACATCTTTTGATCTGAAGGTTATGCTTAAATGTTTGAAATTAGTTTTATAGACAAAAATAGAATTGTGACACCATATTAATATATTTCAATATAAAACTAAAAGTTGGTTAAAAAAAAGTTTTTGAAATCGATGTCTTGGACCAAATAATAAAGAAAAGCAGCCAATAAGTGCCCAACACAGATGGGAACTCCTTCAGTACTGTTTAAAAAGCATCCCAGGTTGATAGCTCAAGAAGTTGGTTCAGAAAATGTCAAGAGTACATGTCTGCAAATTCTAGGCAAAGGGTGACTACTTTGAAGATGCTAAAAATATAACACAGTTTTGATTTATTTGGGATTTTGTTTATTCACAACATAATTCCCATAGTTCCATTTATGTTATTCCATAGTTTTGATGACTTTACTATTATTCTAAAATGTGAAGAAAAATAATTATAATAAAGAATGAGTAAGTGTTTCAAAACTTTTGACTGGTACTGTATATATAAAAAATTAAATAACTTTGGACACAATGTTTTTAAAGCCATGATGTAGCCTCTCTTTTTTATTTCTGTTTTGTGGCCAGTGAAAATTTTGGCAGGGCAAGTAAAAGTCAGAAGCACTGGCCCGACCGGGCCAGTAGAAAAAATCCGTAGCATTGAGCCCTGGTTTGTATTACCAGTTCTTATGCTTCTTTACACAATCTACACAATTGCTCTTACAAATAAATGACTTTTAGTTTGACTACAATCTAGGCTCATTTTTATCTCTTCACTCCACTTGTTCTGCAGGAACACTTCACACCAGAGTGCAAATTTAAGGAATCAGTGTTTGAGAACTACTACGTGACATACTCCTCCATGATCTACAGACAGCAGCAGTCAGGCAGGGGCTGGTACCTGGGCCTTAACAAGGAAGGAGAGATCATGAAGGGTAACCATGTGAAGAAAAACAAGCCAGCCGCACACTTCCTTCCCAAGCCTTTGAAAGGTAATTCACCACATTGCACCTGTCTTGACTCAAACTTGCTAGCTTTAATATTATCATTTTTGTCAAAGTTCATTAGATTTAGCTTTAATGATATTAAAGACAAATCTTATGAACACTGACAAAACGTATGTGGTTATTCCAAGGTACAGTGATAGTACCAGATGGTAATACTATTGTTCTTTGATATACAGTATATATGTATATATATATACACACACACACACACACACACACACACCAACACACACACAGTGGGGTCCACATTGAAAATATGGGATTTAAAATCCAATTTAAACCTTGAATTAGTCAAGTTTTGGGCTTTTGAAAAATGTAGAACAAAGACAATGCTATAGAATGAGATTAAAAAAAAAAAAAAAAGATTTTGCACCGTTTCTAGGTCAGTAATGAGATCTAAGCAAATTTGACAATATTATTGACCTCATTAACTTCTTTCAACAAAAGGTAGATTTCTAATTGAAGCACAGGATATGCTCTTTAGAATATTCTCAAATCATACTGGGATAACATGGATCATCAGGTTTTGTACAAACTTTTGGAACCAATGCTTGCTCGAGTGAATGTTGTCAAGCCAAAATAAAAAAATTTTTTTAATTCATGTCAATTTATAATTAAATGTTTCGCTCAAAGTGTTTTCAAAGTGCCATGTTTTCACTAGTGATTTTATACAAGGGAACTCACAGATTTCTTGTACTTGGTCCATGGTAGCACTGTTCTACATTTTTGTTTGTGCCACAGAAAACAAAAAGTGGCTCACATGGCATCTTACTTTTGTGGTTCTTTTTCCATTGTAAAAATACAAACCCCATTTCCAGAAAAGTTGGGACATTTTGTAAAATGCAATAAAAACAAGAATCTGTTTTTTTTTTTAATTCTCTTAATCCTTTATTTAACTGACAAACGTACAAAGAAAATATTTAAAATGTTTTCACTGACCAACTTAATTATATAGCGCTTTTCACAACACACATTGTGTCAAAGCAGCTTTAAAGGAAAATTAAACTGTAAATATGATTGTAAATTGTGTATAAACATAAATAATTAAATAGTTAATTAGTAATTGTATTTAGAACCCCAGTGAACAAGCCAAAGGTGACTATGGCAAGGAACATAAAATTCCATAAAAAAAAAGAAAAATAACCTTGGGAGAATCCAGGGTCACTAAACATCATGAATATAATGCCAATAATATTTATTTGTGTGCAGTGCAAGTCATGGTTTAAAATGTGTAAACTAATTAAGTGTTTAAGGGCCAGTATTTAAAACAATGATTTTGTATGAACTGCAAGATTAACTGTCTTTGAAATTCACATAGATGAATTGTCATTTGTTAGTTGGCTGATAAAGGCTTTTATTGGAAATTAATTGATAGTCCATGTATTCCATTTCAAGAGTGTAGTCAATCAATAGACAAAGGTGATAAAGGCAGAGATCAATGAGGTGCATCTCAGTTCAACATGCAGGTCATTTCGGTAAGGTTCGGGGGTCCATCCTAAGTCCAAGGTTCAGGCAGTCCCAAATGAATTATCCAATGTCTTACAGTTGGAGTTGGCATCAGTTCATCCTCTGAAGTACATTGTAAAAGACTGAAGTGATGTCTGTCTATCACCGGCTGTAGTTTGGCATTGCAGTGTAGTCTGACACAAAGCAGGAACGGAGCTGGATCTGGCTGGCTCTGGTAACCTCGGGATATGAATGCCAAGCTTGAGACAGGGAAACAAATAGAATAATATAAGCATGGATCCATTACATTTATTTCAGAGATATTGATTATGAGAATTGTTTCTAAAAAATGTTTCTGGTTCTGGAAGAACTAACTAAAGCTTGAGTTGATGGATAAATTAGGTGTATGCCTGGCTAAATAGATGAGTATTTAGTCTAGACTAAATGTGATTGTAATGAACGTGATGGAATATAGTGTGGCAGAAGTTCACTTAAGTACTGTGGAGCTAGACCATTCAAAGCTTTGTATGTAGTTAACAGAATTTTTTAAATAAAACTTAATTTAACATGTATTCAATGTAATGATGATAAAATTGGGCTAAAATTATCCTATTTCTTGGTTCTAGTCAGCAATCTGGCAGCTGCATTTTGAACCAATTGAATTTATTTATTGAACTTACAGTACATCCACCCAGTAACAGAGAGCATGTCGTAACACATGCTCTCGTGTGTCGAGGTAGAAGATTGCTGTTCAACAAACACTGGAAATTAGATTTTGAAAGGACTGATTGGTATAAAATATAACACCCAAGTTCTTCACTAAGTTCTTTGAAGTAACAGTATATCCATCGAGAGTCAAATGATATTTTAGTGTCTTATTTTTTAGTGGTTTTTGATCCAATAATTAGTACCTCTGTTTAATCAGAATTGAGTAGAAGGAAATTTCTGTCCATCCAATCTTTGATTTCATTGATGCAATGAATTTGGAGAATTGTGAAATTTCATTGGGTTTAGAAGAAATATAAAGTTGGGTATCATCGGCATAACAGTGGAAACTTATTCCACAATTCCTGATAATATCTTCCAGGAGAAGCATATATATGGATAAAAGCAGAGGCCCTAAAACTGATCCCTGTGGCACTCCATACATAACTTTTGTTTGATTTGACAATTACTCGTTTGCACATAAAAAGTGTTAGTGGTCTGATAAATAGGACCTGAACCATGCTAATGCAAGTCCACTAATGCCAACGTAATTCTCCAGCCTATTCAAGAGAATGGCGGGATCTGTGTGTGGAATGCAACACTAAGATCTAAAAGCACTAGAAGAGAAATGCAGCCACAATCAGATGATAGTCATTTGTAATTCTTATAAGTGCAGTCTCTGTACCTTGACTGAAATTGTTCATATATATACACCATTTCTCTGTAGAAATGAACAAAGTTGGGAGGACACTACCTTTTCTAGTATTTTAGATTTTTGAGATTTGAAATCAGTCTATAATTAGCCAATTCACCAGGATCAAGCTGTGGCTTCTTAATAAGCGGTTTGATAACTTCCATTTTAAAGTTTCTTGGGACATTTTGTCAGTAAAGAAATTCATGAAGTCATTACTATTGTGCTGCGATGGAATATCTGGTTCAGTCAAGGTTTTTTCCTAACCAGTTTAGCCACAGTACTGAATAAATGCCTATGATTGTTGTGGTTATTTTCTATGAGTTTGCTCAAATGTGCTGACCTGGCAGCTTTTAGTGCCTGTCTGTAGCTACAGACACCATCCTTCCATGCACCGCAAAATACCTCTAATTTTGTATTCTACCATTTTCAGAGCTGCTCTCTTGAGAGCATGAATGTGATCATTGTACCATGGAGCGGGGCTCTTTAATTTTCATTCATCGAAGGGGCGACACTATCATGAGTGCTAGAGAAGTTCTTCTAGACTTTTAATAAATGTATTGTGCAATTATGACAGCTTTATTGATTATAATGAGAGTTTTGGGGAGAGTGCATTACTCAGTGAGCTTGCGTTTAACTGAAGTGATTGAAAGTTTCAGTGATTATAAATGGAGCGTGTTTTGCTCGCTTTCTGTATATAATTTAATCAAAATTTAAATACGTTTTATTTCATGCTGCCAAGAAGAGGATCACTGTAAAGTTGTCCATTTGATCACGGTCTTAATTTAGGCTACTAATGAATAAATATAATTAATGAATTCAGGAACACAGTTCTCAGCTTGTTTGGGATGTGTAGCTGTACAAAATATGGTAAGCAATAAAATTATAGTAATAGATCTTATTAATAGCGCTAAAAATATCAGGGGAAAAAATATTTAACTATGATTTAAGACATCATTCAGCCCAACTCCCACCAATAAAGAACACCTTACAACGTAACAAGCTTTTTGGTCATGCAATTACCCCGAGTGAAGTCACGGCTTCTACATGTTAGATGTAAACATAAATGTTTGCTTTGTGTTGTTAAATAGAAAAAATAAGAAATAATAGTTCTTGCACTTACATTCAAGTGATGAGATATGATGCTTGCAGACACATGCGGTATGACCGAGGTAGAAGTACTGTGCATGCAAATTCTCAGTAATGGAATAGATGCAGCGCTAACTAGTGGCTGAAATAATAATAGCAATTAGTGAACTGGTAAATACACAGTGGTCTTGACAATCAAGACCATAGGCTGAGACCGAGATCCAGAACAAGACTACGTTTATATTGTCTCAAGATGTCTTGAGACAAAGACCACAAGATCCCACCTCTGGTTTGAGATCGATGTGGTTTGATGTGAATCCTGATCAGCAGAGGTTTGTGACTGATGCAATAATCCATGTAAAACACAGAGGAGAAAACAAATGCAGAAGTCAAGACACAAGATGTAGACAAGCGGAACAAAAAGAGAGAGAAAACAGTGCGAGCGGTAAAATACACACAGCTGGTACAGTAGAAAAACTGAAAAAATGAGCAGTGTCTCCAAATATAAACAAATTTTGAATTTGATGCCTGTAACACACTTTTGTAGCACCTTTCGCTGATAAAAGTCTGGATAGTCCCTTTTGACTTTGGCAAGGAGATCTCAATGTCTGTTCCCAAGAAACATGGACTCATCTGATCACAGCACACATTTCTGAACCATCTGAAATGAGCTCAGGCCCAGAGAACTCTGTGGCATTTCTGCATAGGATTGATGTATGGCTTTCTCCTTACATAAGAGTTTCAAGTTGCATTTCTTTTCTTTTTTTTCTTTTTTTGGATTTTCTCATCTTTTCTACCCAATTTGACTTGGTGCGCAATTCCCAATGCGCACCAAGTCCTCGTGGTGGCGTAGTGACTTGCCTCAAACAGGGTGGTGGAGGAAGAATCTCATTTGCCTTCGCGTCCGAGACAGTCAATCCACGCATCTTATCAAGTGGCTTGTTGAGTGCGTTACCTAGCAAGCGTGGAGGCTCACGCTATTCTCTGCGGCATCCACAACTTGCCCCGCACCCTACGAGAGCGAGAACCACATTATAGTGACCACGAGGAGGTTAACTCAATGTGACTCTACCCACTTTAGCAACCGGGCCAACTAGTTGCTTTGGAAGCCTGACTGGAGTAACTCAGCACACCTTGGATAAGAACTTGCGACTCCAAGTGTGGTAGTCAGTGACTTTATTTGCCGAGCTACTCAGGCCTCAAGTTGCATTTCTTGATGCAGCGGCGGACTGTGTTAACTGACAACAGTTTTCCAAAGTACTCCCAAGCACATGCGGCTATATTTAAAACAGTAGCATGACAGTTTCTTATGCAGTGCAGTCTGAGTGCTTGAAAGTCACACATATTCAACAGTGGTTTCTGGCCTTGCCCTAAACGGACTGAGATTTCTCCGGATTCCCTGAATCTTTTCACAATATTATGTATGGTAGATGGTGAAACACCTAAATTCTTTGCAAGCTTGCATTGAGAAATTTTATTTTTGAACTGTTTGACAATTCTCTCACAAAGGTTTACACAAAGTGGTGAGCCATAACCCATCTTTGCTTGCAAAGTCTGAGGCTTTGGTGGATGCTCCTTTTATACCCAATCATGATACCCTCACCTGTTACCAGTTCACCTGCTTATTGTGGAATGTTTCAAAACTGTGTAACTTGAAAATTCTATAAATTTTTCACTCGTATTTTGCCCATCCCAACTTATTTTGAATGTGTTGCAGGCATCAAATTAAAATTGTGTTTATATTTACAAAATACAATTAAGTTGGTCAGTGAAAACATTGGAAATCTTTGTACTTTTGGCAGTTAAATGTTCAAGGGAATTAACACATTACAGATTCTTGTTTTTATTGCAATTTACAAAATGTCCCAACTTGCTCTTCCATTGTCACAGAGAAACAAATGTTTTCTATGATGCATTATTTTTTCCAACTGCCAATGGAAAACGCTGGTCCCAGGCTCTGTGCTGAGAGGTGATGAGGTGTAGATAGTGCTGTAGATTCCTTAAGGACCGCTGCAGACGCCAGCACAATCAGACAGTTTAAAGCATTGTCTGTGGCAGAATGCTCTGGGATGATAAGGCAGTCTGCTGGTCTTTTGAAAACAGAGCAGAACCTTTCCATCCAGGCCAAGGCAGCCATCTCAGAGTGGAACATAACAGAGCTTTGATCAATGGTGAACGTTCCACATGACTTTCATCTACAGGCAGCATACTTCACTGTCAACAAACAGTGAGAGAGTGATTCATCCAGACAGGGCGGGGCAGCTATGTTGGAAGACTAAGAGAGGGTTAGAGAAAAAGGAAGGTAGAGGATTGGGAATTACTCTTAAGCATAACTCAGTGGGGAAAAAACTGTTTTGTTGCTATAAAACACTTTCACTTTCTAGTAGGCATGTGAAATATCAAGAGAATGTCGTTATTCATAATGAGAAGGTCATCAGAGGACTGCTATAGCATTGCTCTCTATTACTGCATACTTTGGATAACAATGACGAAAGGAAAATGAACAGAGTTTTCTAACAAAAATTATTTCAAGGAAATACATTTTCATTTAAAAATGCATCCATTTTGCTACGTTTAGTCTTCTTATCCACACTGAAACAGCGTTTTCCTCCACCGAAAAAGAAGACTTTCAAAAACTCTCCATAATCATTTACTTTGAAAGAGGAATTACATAATTTAGAAAACTGAATATGGAATTTTCAGTCTTAAAGGGATAGTTCACCCAAAAATGAAAATTCTCTCATCCCATCTCAGATGTGTATGACTTTCTTTTTTTCTGCTAAACACAAAAAAGAAGAGTATCTTAGCTTTGTAGATCCATACAACGCAAGTGAATGGCAAACAAAACTTTGAAGCTACAAAAATCACATTATGGCCACATAAAGGTAATCCATAAGACTTTTTAGATTCTTTAGATTAATTTGGTTAATTTGTTTTCTTGTTTTTGTCTCCAAAATAGAATAACCAAATACCGACCATTAACTCGTGTTTCCTCTAGAAAGAAATTGTCAAAATTTAGAATATCTTTTGTTGTTGTTGTTGTTTTTCCTGTTTCATATAAGAAAGAGAAAAACAAGTATTTAATTTAATTTATTTATTGTCTGGGACAAAACACATGAATCAAATATCTCACTGATATAAATGTGTCAGATTTAGCCAATGGCTCATTTTCATCTCCAATTTGGCTCAATTTATCTTTTTAAGTGCAAAACTTGATTATTTGATTTGCTCATGTAGATGGATGTGAAAAGACTATTTCTACTGATAGGTAAACCTGCAGTGTCATCTGCTCTTCCTCGTTCCCTTCCCTTAATCTAAAAGCTGTTTCACAACTGATGTGGCAAACGCTAAATCACTGAAACATTATTGCATACATTGAGGCCAGCTTTTTTTCAATGTTTTTTTCAGACAATGTGGTACTCATGTTGCGATTTATGGTGAGCACGTTGCCATGGCTACAATCAGAAAGGACTTGATACAAAAATCCACGAACACTGTAGGCATTCTCCTATCCCAAAGAGGGCTGAAACTTGGTGAATCCCATCTTTAATAGTCACCATACATTGCCTTATTTTTCCCCTGCAGTTATAGGTGTGATTGAATTATCTGATATTAATAATAATACTATCAATTGTCATTAAAAGTCATTTTTTAACCACTCCGTAGATCATTATTAGTAAACTTTCATTTTGGGAAGTCATTTAGGACATCTACTTTGTGCATGACATGAGTAATTTTTCCAACAGTTGTTTACTCACAGATTGTTTCACTTTTAATTGACTATATCACAATTCCAGTGGGTCAGAAGTTTACATACACTAAATTAACAGTGCCTTTAAGTTCTTTGGTATGGGGATGATTGTGGAGCATTTGAAGAAGCAGGGATCATCACAGTGCTCCAGTGCTCTGTTGCAGATGTGTGTGAAGATGGGACCAGCTGGTCATATTTTAGACAAGTTGGTGAAACCAACCTTGTAGTAGGTAAAGTTTTTCAGGCCTCTCCACACTGATGCAGATTTTTTTTTTTCAGCTTTTCAGAATAGTTTCTTTTAGCTTCTCTATTCTCTTTTGTCAGTCTGTATTTGGCTTGATTGTACAAGATTTTATCTCCACTTCTGTAAGCATCTTCTTTGGCCTGACAAAGCTGCCTAAGTTTTGCTGTAAACCATGTTAATTAAGCCCAAGTAGGAATGCACATAACCTCTCAGAAACTGATATATGATGTCACAGTATCTGTGAACTTGTCCAGTTATGTTGCTGCAGCTTCAAAACACTCCAATCAGTGCAGTCAAAGCAGGCTTGTAGTTCCAGCTCTGCTTCATTGGTCCAGCTCTTTACAGTCTTTACTACAGGTTTTTTTTTTTTACTACTTTGTGCATGACATGAGTAATTTTCCAACAGTTGTTTACTCATAGATTGTTGCTCTAACTAACCACACATGCGCTCTCTCTCTCTCTCTCATTCTGTAGTGGCCATGTACAGAGAGCCCTCTCTGCATGATCTGACTGAGTTCTCACGTTCTGGCAGCGGTACACCCACAAAGAGCCGGAGTGCCTCAGCCGTGTTGAATGGAGGCAAAGCTGTGAGTCAGCACGAGTCTACGTAGCCCGGTTTTCCCGGCCCAACCCACTACCTTAAGCCTTCACCAGAACCTCTAAATGCTTGTGACTTCACACAGACTTTTCTCCAAAAGCTCTCAGCGGTTCAGGACAAGATAATATAAAACATAACATAGCCTTGCAACACTTTCCAAATTAGCAACATTTCATTGGCATTTTTTACATTCATCTTTTTCATTTGGATTTTTGTTTTTAGACTTTTCTGTCACCACTATAATAGCCTTTTGCTTACAAAAACACAAAAGTTGTAGCCTGTAATATGATGGGGAATTCCTTTTTAGTTCCTCTCAGACACTGGCACTGAATCAAGGTTAGGCTTACCTTTGCTTCTCATCAATGTTCATTTACTAGCATCGTAGGTCCTGATCAAGTAATGCATTTGTTAAGAGTTCAGGGCAGTAAGTGAGGGTTTAGCTGCTTGGGTGAGGTGGAAAAAGGCACCCTTGTCCTCCATGCTTCCTGTGTAAGTGATAGAGAAGCTATCTGCTCCTGTGTGGGCCAGGCGCTAGCTTTCCTGAATTCTAGTGCACTCGCTTAGAGATTCACTCTCTAGCATGGGAATATAAAACCTACATTCTGCTCACGAAAAGAGAGTTGAGTTGAGACTCTCAGAGCCATGACTTGCTAATTGTTTGAATTAGTTGTGAGCATTTTTTTTTTACTTGTTTCCCCTCATGTTCTTCCCCCAAAAAAGTGTTTTTTTGAGGTTTTAACAGTGTCTGGGAGATCCGGCACATCAAAACAGAACTGTGACAGTTTTCCTGGCGAGCTTACAAACCACACAAGTACATACACCCAAGACAGGAAGGTTTTTGTGTACATTTTTGATTGGGGGGTCTGGTTCTGGTGGTTCAGTATTCTGCTTTAGCTGGACAGCTTTTTAATGTGTGGTCTGATAGGGCTGTTCAGTCCAGTCTCCCCTTCTGTCTCTTGTTTCTTGTTGTCCCTTTCTAAGTTCCTTTAGTCTGTGTGCTTGTGTTTTTGCCTTTCCTACACATGTCTACTCTCCTTTGGTCAATGCTAGTCACCATTACTGGTGATTTTCTGAGACATGGTGGGATCCCACCTGGACTCTGTTTTGTGTAAGTAACTTATGGTGGTGATAATTTTATATATAAACACGCAAACAAAAGAAATACTGTGTAATTTCAGTTGGTTTAAACTTTTTATGGTGTCTTATTTGTAAAAGTGAAAAAAAAAAAAACGTATTGTACAGGGCATGTACAAATCAGGTTGTATATAATAAGGTCCCTTTTTGTGGGCGGCGATATGTATACTGTACTTTCCCTCTGGCAACATAACTTCATACATGCATACAGGGGGCTCTTCTGTTTCCTTCTGGATTTTTCTTATTTTAGATGAACATACAGTATCTGTTGCATGGGAGACTGCAGGGAGGTGAGGAATAGAGCTGCATGATATAGGCTATGTGTATTAAATTCCTCCTTGGATCACATGTTCCAAATTACAAGGATTCAACTGTAAAACAACATGTACGTACTGACTGGCACTCTGCCTGGTACCCTCAAGTTGTTTCTTATTTGTTGTGTACATAAAATGCACTGAATAAAATGTTTATATTAAGATATACTTTTAAAATGTGTCTGTTTGCTTTATTTGTGTACTTTGTTTTCTCTGATTACGCTATGCAGTAGAGGTCAACTGATTTATCATGTTTGCCGATTAATTGCTGGAGATAGTTGTGGCAATTAATGGATCGGTTATCCTCATAAATCCTCCAGTGGAGGTCTGTTATAGATTTTTCCATGGAGGCAAATGTGTAAATCAGTATTGAACGATCAAACCAATAAAAGATAGCAGTCGATTTAAATGTTTTATTAGCCTATATATATATTTCTGCTGGTATTTATGCTCTTGTTCACAGATGATCTCCTCTCCCTGATACCTTAATATAGTCTTGATAACTACCTATGTGTATAATCTTGCCAATCACCAACCCAAGACTTGTCAATACAGTAAACATGCAGAACAAATCATGCAGAACCCAATTCCTTTTACAGTAACATCTACAGTACTTACCTAATACAGTACTTATTTATATATGATCCTGTCGTTCAGTCTTTTACATGTTTAAGATCCTCCAATAACATTTATTTCATCTATATTTTGGCAAATGTGGAAAGTTTCTCATCCTGAAAGCTTATTGGCTTGAATGGTTGCCTCTAAAAAAAATGTTTGGTTATGAATGCGAAAGGAGACTTATTTCATTTTGCCTCTGTTTTGCCTATGATGGCCACATTTTTGACAGAAGCAGATGACGTTGTGCCATTTGAAAAGTGATTTTGATTGGTCCATTTACCAATGACATGAGGCTTTATGACATCAGGAATACATACCAGTTCATACAGTAAAGAAAAAATAATAATAATTAACTTTCATTCAAAGGCATCTAAGTGATGCATGTTAAAAGGCAAATTGATTAAAACAACTGATCATTTGGTCTCTTTTGTTGTAAAGTTAATTTTGAAGAAATATTTCTTCTGACAAGCCACCACTGAGCTCATGGATAGTTTTTTTTTTCTTTGCAGCCTCTTATGGGGACTTGTTATAGCTCGCTCTCTCTCTCTCTCTCTCTCTCTCTCTCTCTCTCTCTCTCTATATATATATATATGAATGTGTGTTTGGGTCTTAAATTAAAATATTCATCCATAATTTGTTCCTCAGTTTAATCCATATTTTGTTATTTTGACAAGATAATCATCAAGTCTTCTAAATTGTAGTAAGGGAATGCGAAGAAAAATACGAGTACATGGAAACGAGTAAATGGTTTTAAAATAAGAATCCCAAGAGTATTTCAGGCTTGTTTATGTAGGTAAAAGTAATTTTATGCACCAAATATTTTGTATTATTACTATTTCTATTACTAGTCATGCTAGTCAAGCTTGCAATCAGCTTTTCCTTTGCATGGGTGCAAGCTTTACTTAAAACCCTCCTCCATCCCCAGCTGCACTTTTTTGCATTTTACAGTTTGCATTTAGTTATGTCAACATCTGTCCTGTTATTTTGTGTTCTTTGTAATTCATACTGACAATAAAATGTCCAAAAAGTTCATTATCAATGTGTTTACTGCTTGTTCTTGATTTACCTACTTGTTACATTTGATGTTCTCTTAAATGTCTATCTAATCCATATTATGCAAATTGTCAGAAATTAGAAAATTGTACACCTTGTAATATAAATCTGCTGGATCTGTTCTGTTACCCTTTGGGGGTTTATTTGCTACGCTCCCAGCTTCATCCATGCATGGCTGTACTGATGGGTGGGGAGTTTGCCCAGAACAGAACAATACCGCCAACACCAACAGATGCTTCAATTGTCTACAAGCCAAAAAAGTATGCAGTCAAGTATTCAAGTTAATAATTCATTTGACGGAAGTGGTCCTGACTGAAAATGGGATTTTGGATGCACATTAAACTGCATCTGGGATTTAATTCAATTTGGACTCTTGTAGCCTCTATATTTGGACTGCTCGTTACAGGAAAGACAAAGAACATTTCATAACACATTCAATATATTGATTTTAATTTAAACTATTTATTGTTTATTGGTTTTCTTACAACACCTTAGCTATCAGTATTTGCAAAATCCAACATCAGTTAACCTCTATTAATCAAATACACTTTTAAATAGATTGAGAGATATATAATATTTTATGTAATACAGATTAATTTCAAAAGCTTAAAGCCAGAGCTCTCAAATCAAGACATTTAAAAAAAAAACAAATGAAAATCATGAAATCCAAATAACTACAGTACTATTACACCTTCAGTAATTGCCACAACTGCAGTTGTGCTTATGTTTTGTTCTAATGTGAAAAAAGCATTTTACAGAGTTCTGTGTTGTGAGAAGTTGACATATGTAGTTGAGCAGCGAAATCCAGCCTTAGCCACTTCCTCTGGACAAAGATGAATGACCCCTTGGAAAAAACATTTTATATATATATATATATATATATATATATATATATATATAATTGCCTGCAGAATCAAAATTCCTGCATAGCATCTACTTTGAGGAGCAATTTAATGCAATTAATCAATATTATTGTAGACAGCCCAGTGACCAAGAGTCTCATGGAATTGTAAAGTGTGAACATTGGAGTGCATATTGGAAAAACATATTGGAAATGCATTTTAATATATTTATATATTTAATATTTGTACAGCAGTCGAAGAACCATATTACTAATTTTAACACTATCATTAGTGTAAATATCTAATATGGCTACTGCAGGTACTGAGAATAATTTTGCAAAACTAATATTTTTAATAATCTTTGGCAGTCTAATCTAATGTCTCCTATCAAATACTGTACAAGGCCTTTAATGTCTCAGAGATCTTTTGTATCAGTGCAGCTTATTTTGTTCAACAGTATTAAAGGATCAAGACTTATTGTTTTAAAGCGTGAAGAGTGTTAGATTACAGAGGTAGTTTAAGGACAAGGAACAAAGGAAGAGATACTGAAATTCCCTTTCATTGTGCTGCTTTGAGGTGTAGTTTGCAGACAGGAGTCAACCGGTGTTTATATGTTACTAGGTCTGTTAGCAAAAATGAACTAATGAGGAGTCTATTATACAGCAGCAGGTTCTACACATCTAATCTCTAATGCTTCTGTTCTTTGCTCTCCCATTATTTCCTCTTTGTGGCTCTTTCTTCTTGTTCATTAGCTAGCACACGCTAATTCATTAACACAGACAGTTCTATAGCATCAGGCTGAAGCCAACTTGACAAGCTCTTATCCTGAACAGACAGCAGCCTAGCAAGACCATCCAGCTTAATGAAGACAAGCCCTCGGGGGACCAGTGTAACATCAACCTCACAAGTTTTCAGCACAGAGACTTTATACACCTTATAGACTAGCAAATCGAAAATTCTTTACAGTACAAGTGCTGTGAACAAAAAGCGGAAAATTTAAATTCAGTCTGTATATAAGATAAAATCTGTAATTTCAAACTTTATAATAATGTACTTAATTGAAATCCAAATGTAATTAATGTAATTAATTGAAATCCAAAATAGAACCAAAGGAAAACTTTGTGCCATCTTTATCGCTGTAATGTCCTGAGGATCCCCAGGTAATTCTTAAAATTGACATTATATGGAAAAGGCAATAAAACAGAGATAGCTCTGTTGTAATTTGATTGAAGTTCCTACATACACAGAACCAATTCAATACCTTCCTATTAGCTATCTATATTTAAAATGAGGGTTTGTTTAATTTGGAACTTGCAGCCAAAATGTGTAATGTTAAAATGCCTTTCTCCTATCCCATCCTTATTTTGCAGGGACAAATGACTAAGTTCAGGCATGAAACTTTGAATGGTGCAAGCTGATAGGTTCTTTGAACTTGTTATCTGCTGGCCAATCAGCTCGATTACATGTGATATGCCAAGCCAGTCAGCTCTCCTTTGACATGTAATCAATTAACTTGTGTACTCTCTCTTTGTCTAACATTTAAATATGCTCAGTTTTCAAGTAAACCAATTTCACTGCAGTGTGCTACGAGTGTTTTCTCTGAAAATGCTGTTTGCTCAAGTAGTTGCTGGTGCTTTTTCTTCTCAGCTTGCATATTAAGATCTGCTTCTAGCTATGACGCATAGAAGCACATCTTTATAAAGGTAAGCCTTGTTGGGGCTTTGTTCAGGAGCAGGTTTGGTTAGTAATAATTAATAATTATCAAAGATAGAACGTTTATTAGAGTTAACATTAGCTTATTAATCTTTCAAAACAACAATCATCATAGAAAAATTTGTAGAGCGGAGGAGCGTGGGGCCGGGCTGGAATGACGCACGCCCGGTCCCCAATCAGCCTGATGGGGCATAGGGATAAAGATGGAGGGTGAAGACAGTTCGAGAGAGAGAGAATTGCGGGCAGCTGCCCTGTACATGTTTGTGTATTTTTATTTAATGAAATATTATTTATATTGTTAAGCCGGTTCTCACCTCCTCCTTTCCCTTTAACCCTCTTTACACTGTGCCGAAACCTGGGAAGGAGGAGGGATGCCCGTTGCAAAGTCCTCGACACTGCCGTCCACCCAGGGGAGCTCCGCTGGCATCCTCCAGGGCACGGAGTAGCCCGACCGTGGGGAATGGCTGCCGTCCATGGGGTGAGTGGGGACTGGACACCCCGACTACCTGGAGGAATGGAGCCGCTGCCAGGGGCGGAGGAGTGCCCTGCCAAGAGAAGACCGCCGTCCATGAGGGAAACGACTCAACGACCACTTGGAGCGGTAGGGTCGAGGATTGTCCCCACGGATCGCAGGGAACACGGAGGGGCGTTCTGTCTGCTGGGGGTCGGAGGTCTGACTATGGTCTGCCAGGGGAGGAGCGGCTGCCATCCGCATGAGAGGGTGGAGGAGTGATCGAGGACCCTGCAACCATGCGATCAGAGAACCGGTGACTGAGTTTCTTTTTCTCTCTCTCTTGTCTCTCTCTGTCGCTCCATGTTGGACTTTCCCTTGCCTATTTTGTTTTTTTGTTGTTTTTTGCCTCCTGTCTCCTCCCAGGTCAAGGAAGGCGGGGATGACCAGCCGGCAGATGGGGCACAAGGCAGGCCCCTTGGCACAGCTGCATGCAGAACAATACTAAAACACTTCTCTTTAAAGTTTAAGAAAGTTTATTGATGCAGTAATATCAAAGAATAACTAATACAATGCAGTTGATAAACTTTCGACATCCAACTACACACTAAACAGTAACATGATTAGTTATGGTAACAGATCAGCCTATAATAAATGAGAGGAGGGTAGAGGTTTGTGTGTGAATGGGTGTATATATCTGTGTGTGTGTGTGTGTGTGTGTGTGTGTAAGGAGTGAATGAGTGCACAAAATGGTGGGCGTGGCTTTTATGGAGAGTGCGTCACGTAAGGTTTCTGCCCAGAGAATGTGGGAGGAGTGACTGGTAAATGGTGTCTGCCCGTTTAACATATATCACCACTGGTACAATAACTTTGGGACAAAGCCTGACTCTTGACTCTTGACTATTGTCAAGTTATCTGTTCAGCAAATGTATGTGCGGGTATGTTTGTGAGGGGTCGTGTATGTGCGGTTAGTATGAGAGAGAGAGAGAGAGGTAGAGAGAGAGAGAGAGAGACAACAGGGTGATGGCACCGATGCCTGTTTAGTGATCATGGGAGAGAAGGCAACCATTAGTTAGATCATTCAGAGACATGGTGAACGGCTTGTAATCTGTCTGCCGCTGTCATTGGATCATTAATGGATAAACTCAGTGTGCTGGTCTCACCTGCGATGGTGAAAATGCACAAACAGCCCAACGTGGTTGGACGACAACACCGCAAATCTCATTTGTGTTAACAGTAAGTTACATAAATACCTTGAGTATTATTAGCAGTACTGAGCGGACTCAGTGGTCTGTAAACTGTACAAGCAATAACCTGAATAACACATGAGTCAGCATACAGAGAGGAGGTGCAGCAGCTAACGGACTGATGTAGAGCCAACAACCTGTCTCTGAATGTCAATAAAACAAAATAAATGGTTGTTGACTTTAGGAGAGCACAGAGTGACCACTCTCTGCTGAACATCAACAGCTCCTCTGTGGAGATCGTCAAGAGCACCAAATTCCTTGGTGTTCTCCTGGGTGAGAACCTTACCTGATCCCTCAACACCAGTTCTATTACCAAGAAAGCCCAGCAGCGTCTCTACTTTCTTTGAAGGCTGAGGAAAGCACATCTCCCACCCCCCATCCTCACTACATTCTATAGAGGGACTATTGAGAGCATCCTGAGCAGCTACATCACTGCCTGGTTTGGGACTTGCACCGTTTCGGAAGCAAAGCCCTGCAGAGGATAGTGAGGACAGCTGAGAAGATCATCAGAGTTTCTCTTCCCTCCATCAAAGACATTTACAAAAAACACTGCATCCGCAAAGCCACCAGCATTGTGGACGACCCACACACCCCTCACACAAACTCTTCACCCTCCTGCCGTCTGGCAAGAGGTACCGAAGCATTTGGGCCCTCATGGCCAGACTGTGTAGCAGCTTCTTCCCCAAGCCATCAGACTCCTCAATATTCAGAGACTGGTTTGACACACACACACACACACACGTGTCCTGAATTGAACTTTAATTATTGTCACTTTATAACTGGCAGCTACCTCAATAACTGCTATGTCCATAGAACATTACCTCATAGTATGTTATGTTTACATTTGGCATTTTTTGAAACTGTCATCTTTCGCACAACTATGTACTGGTCGGCGCTGCACTGTCTCTTACTGTGTCTATTGTCCTGTTCATTGTTAGTAATTTAGTGTACTGTCCTGTAGTTTTTGCACACGTTTGCACGTGCACTTTATATAGGTATTTTATTTAGTCTGTGTAGTCTCATGTGGTTCTGGGTTTGTCCTATGTTGTTTTATGTAGCACCATGGTCCTGGAGGAACGTTGTCTCATTTCTCTGTGCACTGTAATAACTGTATATGGTTGAAACGACAATAAAAAACACTTGACTTGACTTGACACTATAATAATCTATCACTGCCCAGATGTAAATCTCTTACTTGAGTCACGTGAGGATGTGAGAAGAATGTGTGTTCGTCTATCGCATGACTCCGACTCGGTTCCTCAAAGCTCGGGTGATGACTGGAGGCCTTTCCTCTGTCAGCAGGCAGTACAGCGGTTGATTCTTGGCAGGTTGGCAGAGAAATCAACGAAGGCGACTCGGCTGAAGATGGAAGAGTAATCTTATTTCTTCACTTCTGCGGGCAAAATGGTGAGACGCGGATTGCTCAGCTGTCTCCTTTGGATCCGCTAGTGTGCTCAGTGGAACAAGGAGAATCTCGGCTCGTCCAGCCAAATGGAGATTGTATGGCCAAAGTTCAGGTATGTACATTACTTCCTTGGGTAGCAAGGCTACACCTGAGAGAAGCAGGGCTGCAACTAAACATGGCAAATACTGTCGCTGGAAGCAAGGATTAGGAGTAATCTCTGGTGTTTTATACTCTCAAAGACATCATGGTTGAGGGACACGTTCTGTCGTGAGTTTCATTTATTAGGAGTTGAGAGTTTGATCCTTCAGAATTTCACACCTAGGTGCAAAATGAACAGGGCTTGATGGGATCTGCAGTCTGTCTGGTCTCCCTTTGTTTAATTTTGGTGCCGTTTTTTGTGTTATCAGTCTTTGAGTGTTCCTACAGGCCTCAGTCAGGCTTTATGAATGTGCGTAGGCCTGCCTTTGTCTCCTATCTGAGCACATGAGGCCCAACAGCCTTAACCAAATCAGGCACTGACACACATTGCTATCTTATGTGATTAGTTTAAATACACTCACTGAGCACTTTAGAAACTCCTGTAAACATACTTGCTCATGTGATTATCTAATCAGCCAATTGTGTAGCAGCAGTGCAGTGCATAAAATCATGCAGATACAGAGCAGGAGCTTCAGTTAATGTTCACATCAACCATCAGAATGGAGAAAAATGTGCCAGATGGTCTGGTTTGAATATTTCTGTAACTGCTGATCTCCTGGGATTTCCATGCACAACAGTCTTCAGAGTTTACTCAGAATGCTGCCAAAAACAAAAAACATCCAGTGAACGTCAGTTCTGTAGATGAAAATGCCTTGTTGATGAGAGAGGTCACCAGAGAATGGCCAGACTCTGTACAATTGTAGTGACTCAGCATATCGGGCAATTTATTAGGACCATAGTGTTCCTTATAAAGTGCTCAGTGAGTGTAAATCCACATATAGCTTGACTAAATCAGTAGATAAATAAGCTCTGGACTTCCTGGGTCCAGGTACACATTATGAGCCAGGTCACCGGCCATTTAAGCCATTCGGCCAAGCAGTCCCAGGCACACATAGAGATTTAGCTAATGAGAGTTATACCATTTTGCCAAGCAGGCCAAGGTACACCTATCTAGCATACAGTACATTCGGTGCACGTGGCTCTTCAGAGCAGCAGCAGAACAGTCTTGGTGGTTGATCTGCTTGTTTATGTGTTATGCATTTATGCAGCTTCTCTTTTTTGTTGGGGGAATTTTCTTGTCTAATTGTACAGCAGTAGGTCATACATGCTTGATGTAGCATGTCTTTTGTTTTTCTAATTGTGCAGCAGCAACAGTAGCAGCATTATGTCTGTATATTCAAGCAGTAGCAAGTCTCCGTACTTGCTCTGCAGCTGCAGCAGCTAGTGATGGGCGATACCGCTTATTTTCTTTTCAATCTTATACCAATAATTACAAGTCCAATATCGTAGATACCTAAACCAATACAGATACTTCTATTAATTTGTGTGTGTGTGTGTGTGTGTGTGCACGCGTGCGTGCGTACGTGTGTGTGTGTGTTTCATTTCACTGGAAAAAATTGTCTACTATATAATATTATTATCTTTAGTCATAATTCAAGTAATTATTATTTATTTGACATTTGTGAGCATAAACAGAAAATTATTAGACTGTTTTGTTTACCCTTACACGAATTAACCATGGTTTCACTACAGTAACTTTTGTTTAACCTTGGTATTTAGTTAAACCATAGTTACCACACAATTAACCATGGTTACTACTACAATATTACTGTAGTAAAACCATGGTTTCAGGCAAAAAAAATAAAAAATAAAAATACATGGTGGGTTACTATAATATTACTTAAATCCATGGTTAACTATTTTTGTAAATGACTTATTAACACCAATTACACACAAACTCATTATAATAAATGTCACATTTAGATAAGTTGTTATTTTAGCATGAATTTTCTCCAGAAGCTGTTTATCTGATTTTCTATCATTACCACTACAAGGCACTGATCCCTCTTGTTTGAACGAGCGCTGTGACGGCGCAAACTCTTGTGTGCTTGTGTCGTTTAGCAAGCATGTTATGATGAGCAGAAGAAGAAATAGTTCCCATCCTGCACAAGTATTTGCTAATATGGCCTAATCCTTTTTATTTCACTTTGAAGCTTATAATTATTGTTCATGTAACATCAGCAGTAGCGGTTTTAACCACCACACAATTGCGTGGGGCCCCAGATGTCGAGAGGGCCCCCACCCCGGCAGGAAAGCTCAGCAAAAAGCGATTGAAGTGACGCCATTGTCAGTGCTCTCAGAGCGGTTCACGTTCAAAGCTGCCAGTTTCAGGTCAGTAGGACTTTGGGTTTGTAATTTCTGAAAAAATATATAGGCCTTCTGAACTTATATATATTTTCACTCACACGCTCCGATATGTGCAAACAGATGAATTAGAGGCCATTCACACCAAAAGTGTTTTCAAGTGCGTCTCTTCTGTTTTCCTATGTAAACACGCTGGACGAATATCCTTGACTGCTGCACAGTGTCTCAGTGTTTCTTCGGTGTGTCACACAGGACTGGCACATTTTTAGACACTGTTTGAAGTTAATAAGACTTCAGGTTTCAGAAACGTATTTCGAGTAACCTTTATTCTGTTTCATTCGTCGCACTGCGTCTAGACTGTTTTTAGTGCATGTGTCACAAAGATTTAACGTTCAGGTTGCAAAGAGGTGACTGTTAGAATGTTTATCATTATTCCAGATTGTTCTGCACCAAGCAAAGTTTCAGCACTTGATAAACAGCAATGTTTTTTCCCCTTCTGATCTAGTGTGCTGAGGGGCTGCCAGGCTTGTGTGTTTACTCCCAGCAAACAATTTTAGGTTCTGGGAACGTTAGTTTTTGGTTCCCAGAACGTTCACAGAAAGTTCCCTATTGGTGATCCAGGAACGTTTTCTTAACGTAAATAGAACGTTCCCTTAAGGTTAGGGGAACGTTCTGGAAACTTTATGGGAATGTAAAAAAAGACTTTGCCAATCAATGAGCGCTCTCTACTGCCTGATAATGGTCATGTAATTAAGCATTTGATCACTCCTGTTAAAGCAAACATTTGCAACCTTTTAATTTGTTTAAGAAAAATAGAACCTAAAATAACCTACAGGGAACATTCCCAGAACGTTCCTGTTTGGTTCCCAAAAAAATAACCAAATGGGAAGCATACGGGAACGTTCTGGGAACGTTCTGTGTTTGCTGGGCTGTTACTGTTATGAATGTTGCCTACTATGTTTACAAAATATACAGCCTTTTGCAGCATGGTGAACAATACACTGTAGCGTAAAGTCAATTAAATAAAACAGGAATATAATCCTAATATATAAATCATCAAAGTTATAATACTAATAATACTGTATCATGTTATAATGACAAACTGGAAAACAAAAAATACTGTAATTGATGGGTTATAATATTAATAAATACAAATTCAATTCCAAAATGTTACTGGGTGAAGTAGTAGGTTTTTGCATGCCATGTTCACAAAAAAAAGACAGAAAAAAAATATTTTGACTTGGCCCTTCTTTTCTGAAAAAATAAATAAATAAAGCAGTGCACTTATAATGGGATAATGGGGCCAATTTGTAAATGTTAAAATATTCACTGTTTCTAAAGTAAATCCACAAGGCATGCGTGTTAACATGATTTTAGTGTGTTAAATCGCTTACTGGCCTTTTCTATGTAAAGTTATTTTCACTTTGACGATATGTTAACAAACCCTGAAACTCAAAATGACTGTAAAAATTTCAACTTTACATCTCAAATAATACCTGAGTTTTAAAAGAAGAATTAATGTAAGAGCTTTTATAAAATATAAGCTTCACATTTCTGACTTTAAACCCTCAAAAAATGGGTCAAATTCAATTCTATTGTAAGTGCCTCAATATAACCCAAATTTGAACATTTTTAAAGAAAAGGAAGGAATGAGAGAAACTGATTTTTGTTGTAATCAACATTATGCAACAAATACTGTCGATTGAACTTAACTTGTATCGAAACCGGAATATTCTTTTAACATGTTAAATATTCCCAAGAGTTGTCATGACTGAAATATAAGTAAGCAATTTGTAGGTTGATTTCCCCAAAATGTGTAACACTGTGGCTCTGTGATGATATCAACACACTGCTCTTTGCACATCCCAACCAGCCAGGCATTGCAACAATGACTCAATCATTGGAGCAGAACAGTTTGGTTCTGGAAGTAAAAATCCCATTATTTTCTCGATAAACAGAACTACTTTGAGCTCTGAGATGGTTCATTGATGGTATATGCTTAAGTTGAAGCCATCCATCTGTGTTATTTCAACTTCATTGTTTAAAAATCATCTTTAATAGCAGAACTCCTGTTGAACAACTTCATTACCCATGATCCAGCAGAGAAAGCTTCACCAATCAGTGAACCGCAGCCTACAAAGCCTGCAAAATAAGAAGCAGCCACCCACTCCCATGACACACACAGAATGATGCAAACGAGTCGGTCTCCCTGCACTCTCAAACTACTTATACTGTATTGTGCAAAAGTCTTAGGTGCATAAGATATTTCACAAAATTTTTTGTCTTAAGATGATTATTTATACCTTCAGCTTTAATGTGAATAATAGTTTTTGACTACCAAATATTCCTTTTGCAAATAGATTAGATTAGAAGAACAGGGAGCATTGCATCAGATGGCATGGCCCCCAAAAACCCCCCACTGAACATTTAGTTCAGTTAGCCTGGGACTACATGAAGTGACAGAAACCATTGAGAGCCTAAATAGATAGAAGAACTGTGGAAAATTCTCCAAGAAGCTTGGAACATCCGATCTGCCAACAACCAAGAAAAACTGTGTCCAGGAGTACCTTGGAGAATTGGTGATGTTTTGAAGGCAAAGGTGGTCACACCAAATATTTTTTTATGTCTACTGGACTTTGTATGACATAAATTGATAACTAAAACTTATATATGGCATTATCTTTGAAGAAATCTATGCAATATTTTTCACTTGTGGCCAGGGCTGGGCTAGTAATCTGGCATATCAGGCATTTTCCCGGTGGGCCAACGCACTTTAGGGCCAATCAGGGGAGGACTGGCCATCGGGAGAACCAAGGGGTCCGGTGGGTTGGCTGTAAAACGGGCTGAATGGGCCGTGATAAACTAAAATGAGCCGCCGCATTATGCAGAACGGACCACAAAATGGTTCCACGATATGCAGAAAAGGATAGCGAATACACACACTCAAAACTTTTGGGCCAGTTGCTATGTAAAATCCCGGGCCGATTTCTCTTCCCATTCCAGCCCTGCTAGTGGCCTAAAACTTTTGCACAGTACTGTATATTTGGAATATTTCGCAAAAAAATATATATACTATATTTTTTCTATAATTATAATCAATGACCTAAAATTAATAGTTTTATATATTTCCATAGTTTTGTTTTCTATTACATTATTTGCAATGATTTGTGGAATTGTAGCCGGTAAGTACAAATACTTTTACCATTGTCTTTTTGTCAGATTTTCAAAGATTTTTTTTTTGCCTTAAACAAAGTCTGTAATTTTGCGATTCACCTTGGATCTGGTTGGTTTGGGTCATGCTTTACAACTGTTTGTAAAGCATTACCCAAAGAATTTTATGAAAAGTCTATGCAAGAAATGAATGGGAAAAATACTTCTAGAACCCAGATGGATAAAAAGAGGAAAAGTAGGTGGGTACTGTTTTTTCAATAAATGGCAGACAGGGGAAGTGTTTGAGAAACCAGTTTGAAAAATATTAACTATAAAGTAGGCTATTATAGGCTGTTGACTGAACATGAGCAGTTCTTAATGTGTAAACAAAAATAATAATATCTATAACTTAATTTATCAAGACATATTTAATGTAATACTTTGTCTCATAGTTATGCTTCAAATTGTGTGTAACACATAAAGGACGGGTAAGGAGGAGGTGGGAACCGGCTGAACAGTAAACAAAGTTTAATGGAAAACTTAAAAACAACATAAACAAACATGCAGCATGGCCACGTACGTCTCTCTCTCCTGAATTGGCGGATCCGGCCACCCCTTATCTTGCTCTTCCGCTGATCAGCTGACTCAGCGCTGACCGTGCTCCATCAAGGCCTGGCCACGCCCTCCTCCTTGTCATAATGGGTTATCTGCCTTCTCTGTGTTGACTGTGGATCAAGCTCCACTAAGATGTTTTTGAGAATTACAAAGCAGTTATTTAACATAACTACATTCAGTAATGGGCTTTTTATCATAAAGTGTCCCCTATTTGACTCACACTTACCCATGCTGGACATAAAGCATATTGTTCCACTGGATTGATGTAAAATGAAGATGAACTATACCAAGGTAAAATATACCAAGACAGGAGCATTGGGTTATCAGGCATTCTTCATAATAATCTCTTATGGTTAAGGCCAAATATTAGACAATACAGCACATATCCCCATTCATAGTCTCAGCTATCTTCAAAATATAATTTATAAGAGGCCTTATAAATTACTTCATGTGTGGGGTTTGCTAATTGCACTGACCTCAGCAGAAATTCGTTTGATCTCTCTGAGAGAACTTGAGCTAACTAGACTGATTGGGTACAGTTGAAGCATATGAGATATTATGCAAGAGCTGTTTATGTACGCGGATAATAGTGCTATAGTGGAGCACACACATTTACACATGCATAGCTCTGCAGGTTCACGGGAGGACATGAAAACATATTAGGTGATGCTTTATACATAATTCTTAGCCTTTTTTTGTTTTTTTTTATGAAATCCCAAACACACTAGGTTGTCTAATTGTCTAGACAGAAATGCATATTGTATGGATGTAATCCAGATTAGGATGCACTATTGACTTTGAATGGATAATCCACTGCTAATCATTTGAACTTTGATTGTTATGCTTTCAATATGTAATGGACTATGAAGGAAAATTCCAGAATTAAAAAAATCAAGAACGACAGATGCTCATCACAGTGGTTTAACCTAAATATGAATTTGCAGTTGCAGCAACTCTCTTGCTTACTGTTTTATACGTTTAAAAATATATATATGGTTTACAATGACCTTTTTTCTTTCAATTAGAAATAATCCCTTATAGTTATAGCCCTTCTTTTCTCCCATTTCCTACTCTCTCCCTCCTCTCTGCCTCACCTTCATCTCATGCCTGTTTGTGTGCAGGTGCAGGAGGGAATCCCAAACTGTGTGTGCTGCTGCAGTGTGAGGAATGTGATTACATAAGAGAGGCAGACAGGCTGAGCTCTGCTCCACTCTCTGCCTCTCTCCGCCTGTCATACACTATTCATAAGGCTCTCTGCATCAAAACTGCATTCTTTTTATGCCTCTTCCATAGCACTGCCATGACAGCAGCCACACAAGCCATCAAAGCTACACTGACCATAAAGAATTTACACACCTTGTCTCGTGTTCTAGAGTTGTTGACTTACAGCACTCTCAGAGAAAAAAAAAAGCTTGGCTTCTTTGGCTCCTTAGCCCATGGAGAACTGTTTTAAAGAGATCACAATCCCTCATTTTACAACAGTTAGTTTTGGTCCTCTAATCTGATAGGACAAGCGGCATTCCAAGGGTGCTGATATTTTGTGCAACTGCACTGAAATGTTTACATTTTTGTATCACTCTGCTTGTCTGTTTTCCTGGCATTCCAGACAGGCTGTCAGTCTGTGCATTTCTCAGCGATACGCAACTGCTTTGGCTTTGTTTCAAACTATTTTCATTAGAGCAGCAATAAAAAATATAAATCAAGCCATGTTGTGTATAAAATGTAAGTTATTACCTTCTTGTTTATAGAACTGAAAGAAATCCAGTTTGAATTGATGAATGTGTCTACAATGCTGACGAAGGAGGATCTTGTTGTAATATGTCGATCAATCACTTCTATGGAGACTAAATTATTTTTGTTGGTTACAAGATTGTCGGATGCCGAGAAACGGATCAATTATCTGGAGTCATCAGAGAGGGAATTAGATGCTAACACGCTAGTGACCAAGGTGGACTTGGAAAATGTTTTGTAGAAATTGGAAGACCTTGAGAATCGTAGCCAGCGAAACAACATCTGAATTGTTGGAATTCCTGAACATGAAGAAGGCCGAGATATGGTGAAATTCCTAGACAGGCTGTCTGAGTCTGTTTGACATAACATGCCATAAAATGGAAATCAAGCAAGCTCACAGGGTCCCGGCTCGGAGATCCGTGGAGGGAGACAGGCCCTGATAAATTCTGGCCAAATTCCTGAGATCTTGTGTTATGTGAGGCAAGGAGTTAAGGAAAGCTCTCTTGGAAGAACCACAGCATTTTCTTGTTCCCAGACTATGCAAATTCGACGAGAGAAATGTGATTGATTCAAGGAATGCCAGAATCTCAAACATCAATGTAACATCGCTTTTGCTCTGATGTTTCAGGACAAATTGAGAATAAATACTAAGGATGACCGTAAAATATTTACATGCCCACAGCAATCATCGTCTTTCATAAAGACATTGGAGTGAGTAAGCATTTGGTGATTTTCATTTTGCCAATGCGGTCGCTGCTTTCTTTTGTCATGAGAAAAGGCCACTTCAGCCACCCCCGCACCTCGCCTCCTTCCTAGGGGATTGGGGCAGGTGGTGCGGGCAATGAAGGCGATTTGGGGATAATGACAGGTTCCGTTTCGCTGGGTAAATCCCCTCGAACCACCAGCCTCCCCGGCACGCTTGCTTGCTTCCCCCGAGCTCGGGATGAGTGCGGGCCGCTTCATGGCCGGCCAGCCGGTCCCTTGAGCTCCCGGAATTGGTTGACAACATCGCCTCTGCATCGGAGAGCGTTACAGTGGTATCTGATGCTGATGACTCGCCTGGGCCGCCACCTTCGGGTCTGCTCGCCCAGTCTGAGCCTGACGCACAGAGGTCCGCTATGCTTTCCCAGGCTACCGCGAGCGTGAGGCTGGACCGGAACCCTCCCCCCTCGCGGCTACTTGATTGGTCCCACAGGCATGTGCGCCACTCACAGACACCCCCCCCCCCCCCCCCCCCGTGCATGACTAGTTGAGTAAGTCGCAGCATCCTCAATCCTCCGCTCTCACTACCCTCGCCAGTGGAGCGGTCCCAGACTGCTTCCGCCCTGCATGCCATGACCCTCTTGCAACCAACGCCAGGCCAATTCACTTCAAAACTTGCACTTGGGAAGTCCTGTTCTTGATGTGCTGCAGGAACTGCGCTCAATGACCGATCGGGCCACGAAGGTCAGAAGTGCCGGCACTTGAATGGGCGTTGGCCACCCTTGTGGTCCAGAAACGTAATCTATGGACTGGTCCTGGTCGAAATGTGGGAGGTAGACAAGGCTCTCCCAGCTCCGTCCATTCGGCGGCACCATTGACGACTCCGCCCAGCAGTCCTCAGCAGTGAAGAAGCAGACGGAGGCAATTTCACACATCCTGCCCCGCCGCAAACCTGCCGCCATGGGCCATGCCCCATCTGCTCGCCGAGGGCGCCCTCCTGTGGCTTCCAAAAAAATAAAAAAATAAATGTGCTGCTCCGCTTCAACCAAGAGTGGTCCCAGCTCTCAGCCCCAGCGTCGAGGACCCCGCAGGAAGCGCACGCCCCCCGTCTCACGGACCCTTCGAGGACCTGGAAGGCTCCCAAGCGCTCCTGAGATGGATGACCCAGAGATCGATACATTTGCTTCAAAGTTGGTAAACAGACCACTCTGTCCCCCAGTGGAGGGCCGGTAAGAGGACGTTCAGTTAAGGTATTTTTTGCACATTTTTCAATAATATAGCAAATTCCTCTTTCTGGTTCACCTAGCCCGCAAATGCCATTCTCACGGCACTCTGCCACCACACCTCGATAGTCCCGGCATGCTGGACGCGGACCCTCCACCCTCAGACCCAAGACTGTTCCCCGGCTGGCCAGTTCTGACAAGTCCAGAGGACACCTCTACCGGACCTCCTCCTCAGTCACTAACCCGCCGCCTGCCGGGTGTGCAGAGCAAGGTAAGTGCTTCCAGTCTTTTCTCAGCACCAGAGCCTCGAGACGCTCCTTTGCCTCATGATGACACATTACCTGCTCTGCCCCGCTGCTCTGCCCCGCCGGGTATGTCAAAAATAGTCATCCCCTTAGTGCCCCTAGCACGGAGCTTGGATGCTGTCTTTCACTTCCCAATCTGTCACGCTGGCTGGCCAGGACCATCCAACTCGGTTACGCAATTCAGTTTGCCAGGCCTCTGCCCCCCCTACGCGGGCGTCCGCTTTACTGCAGTGCATGGCGAATACGGAAATCACAGAAATCCCTGTGTGTGGAAATAGTCTCTTACTCAAAGACGCGATAGATCCTGTCCCTCCAACCGAGATGAAGAAGGGTCCCTACAGCCCTTACTTCATCGTACCCAAGAAAGGTGGCGGCTTACGACCGATCTTGGACTTGCAAGTTTTCAACCAGGCTTTGCACAAACTCCCATTCAAAATGCTCATGCAAGACACATCCTAATGTGCGTCTGGCATCTAGATTGGTTCGCAGTGGCAGACCTGAAGGATGCCCCCTTCGGCATGTCCCTGTCCCCTCACATCTCTATGAAGGTAGCGGGGGCAGCCCTTGCCCTACTTCGGGATGCAGGCTTTAGCATACTCAACTACCTCGATGACTGGCCCATCCTGGCCCACTCTCGAGAGTTACTGTGCGTCCACAGGGACCAAGTGTTCAGGCACCTCAGCCGTTTAGGGCCTCAGGTCAACCGGGAAAAGAGCTAGCTCGCCCCGGTTCAGAGCGTCTCTTTTCTCGGTGTGGAGTTAGACTCAGAGTTATGCCGGGTGCGGCGGTCCCTTTAAAACCTTTCCAGAAGCTCCTGGGGCATATGACATCCTCCGCAGCGGCCGCACCGCTGGGGTTGATGCATATGAGACCGCTTCAGCACTGGCCTCAGTCAGGGAGGACGAGGAGCAAGTCAAACTAGTGGCTCCCTACTGGCCCACTCAGTCCTGGTTCTCAGACCTCGTACTCCTCGCGACTTTCTCAGGGACGGGGCACGCTCTGGCATCCACACCCAGACCTCTGGAACCTCAACGTCTGGCCCCTGGATGGTACGCGGAAGATCTAGCTGGTCTACCACCTGCTGTTCAACCAAGCCAGAGCCCCCTCTACCTGGCAACTTTACGCCCTGAAGTGGCGCTTGTTCGCAGATTGGTGTTCTTCCCGGGCTGAAGACCCACAGAGGTGCGCAGTTAGGTCAGTGCTCTTATTTCTGCAGGAGAGGCGGGAGGGGAGGCTGTCCCCTTCCATCTTGAAGGTGTATGTGGCTGCTATCATGGCCCACCACAATGCAGTAGACGGCAAGTCTTTGGGAAAGCACGACTTAATCATCAGTTTCCTAAGAGGTGCCCGGAGGTTGAATCCTTCCCGGCCAAGCCTATTCCCCTCCTGGGGTCTCTCATTGGTCCTCTCGGGCCTTCAGAGACCCCCCTTCGAGCCGCTAGAATCAGTCGAACAAGGCCCTCTCCCTGAAGACGGCCCTCCTGATCGCGCTCACCTCCATCAAGAGGGTCGGGGACCTGCAAGGGTCCTCTGTCAGCGACACCTGCTTGGAGTTTGTTCCGGCAGACACTGAGACCGCGACCGGGCTACGTGCCCAAGATTCCTATGACTCCCCTAAGGGTCCAGGTTGTGAACCTGCAAGCGAAGCTGCCCCGGGAGGAGGCAGGCCCAGCCATTCGTTGCTGTGTCCAGTACGTGCTTTGCGTGCCTACTTGGACCAAACGCAGAACTCTAGATGTTCTGAGCAGCTCTTTGTCTGCCCTGTTGGACAGCGGAAAGGGAACGCTGTCTCCAAACAGAGGCCTTCCCACTGGGTAGTTGACACCATTACATTGGCTTATCACACCCAGGCTGTGCCCCTCCCCCTGCGGGTCCGAGCACACTCGACAAGGAGTGTTGCGTCCTCACAGGCACTGGCCAGAGGCATCTCCCTGGCAGACATATGCAGAGCAGCGGGTTGGGCAACACCTAAAACCCTTGAGAGATTTTACAATCTAAGGGTAGAGTCATTTTCGTCCCGTGTTTTCTCAGGTCCGAGCCAGTAGAACTCAGTAATACGCTGTTGGATTGACCGGGTGGACCACTTGCGCCTAGCACCCTTTCCCTCGGCCGAGGTAAAACGTTGTGCTTTTTCTCCCAGGAGATCTCACTAACTCGGCTCCATGGATGACTCCTCCCTAGCCCTGTGGGTCCACAATTCAGTACAGGAATTCGCCGTCCCAATCCACTGTGGGTACTCAAATCTATCCTGCACTTGAATAGACTCCTGCGTGTACTGCCTCCTGTGTGTATTTTCCGCGGTACGGTCCCCTTACGAGTGGACCCGCATCTCCCTTAGGCAGTTCCATCTGCCCTCCGGTCGCCGTGATGTAGCAACTCCCCCCTCCTTGAGGCTGGATCTACCACCGCACCATTTTCCCTCTTATGACCTAAGAGGCCCATGTGATGTATTTCGCCACTTTTACCTCCCCCTTCCTGGGCAGGTGTGGTCTCCGCAGGGTCTTTTCCCCCTGAAAGAATAGGAAACTGGGTAAGACCCCCTTCCCTCGATGCATGTAAGGGCCCTAGCGTTTCTTACTCTATGCAGCGAAACATAGAGAGAAAAGAGGCCCGGCTAGGCTCGGCCCATTCCCGGGTTGGCAAGCGTCGCCTTGTTCCCCTGTTTAGAGTAACCAGGAGGATTCCGATGACTTTTATGGGGCATTGGGGAAGGGTACATGCAGTCTGACACAGCTGGTTCGCTTTTGCATGTAAAATACCTGCCTTCTCCTGTGTCAGCAGGACACGTACACGGCTCAGCGCAAGGCGTGATTTAAATTGGACCTCTAGTGTCGCTTCTTCAACACAACATTGAAGTGAGCGTCAGAAGGGGAACGTCTAGGTTACGTATGTAACCTCCATTCCCTGATGGAGGGAACGAGACGTTGTGTCCTCCCGGCCACGTCGCTGTGCCGAGCCACTGTTGTGGCCGGTCCATTTCTGGCTCCTCGTCCTGAACGAATTCTACGTATTTCCCCACTCTTATACCTATATGTCCAGGGGCGGGGTATGCAAATACTCTCTGCCAACATCTCATTGGCCTTTTTTTATAGATCAGAGGCATATTCGGCGCACAAGAGAGACCCCTAGTGTCGCTTCTTCGACACAACGTCTCGTTCCCTCCATCAGGGAACAGAGGTTATATACGTAACCTAGACTTTTAGTCTTGTGATTGGTTGTCTTGTTTACTTGTTAAACATGTCCTTGTATTTAAGCCCTCATGTTTGCCATTGTGTTTTTTCAGGTATTGTTAATGTAACCTTGTTTGTTAGTCAAGTCATAGTCATAGTCAAGTCCATTTTAAAACATGGTTGTTGAATATCACTTTGGTAAGTTAATAAACTGCACTTGGGTTCTCACTACGTCATCATCTTTGTTATTATTCTAATTATTTATTATTATTTGATAGAGTAGGTGAGATCATTCTATTGTGGAATTAATTATATGAATTTGAACTTTATTGTTATTGTTCAGAGCACAGGGTCAGCCTTGAAACAGCACCCCTGGAGCAGATAGGGTCAAGGGCCTTGACCAAGGGCCCAACAGTGGTATCTTGATAGTGCTGGGTCTTGAACCCCACAACCTTTTGGTCAGTAACCCAGAGCCTTAACCGCTGAGCCACCACTGGCCCTAACTTGAAACTTGAAACTTGAAACAGTGTTGCCAAAAGGCAAGTTTTATGGCATAATTAATAATATAGCAACATTCGCAATGAAAAACCAATATCTCAATTAATCCCTCTGGAAAAATTGACAAGTTTTCAAAGTGATAAAGATATATTAGATTGTTGGTCCTGGCATCTTGGTGGCATTGATCAATTGCATTTACAGATTTACAGGTTTGCAGTCTATGAATAACCATCAATTGTATTATAACTCTACAAGCGAAGAAAGAACCTAAAAGTTGGAGTGTAAAGTACACTCTCTTTAAAACTTATAAGTGATCTTATTTTACCCATTTCTGATCACTACATTGGCAACACATCATCAAGCTTACCAGTAAGTCCTTTGTTAACATAATCAAAGAGAAAATCCAACACTGATGGATTCACTGATGCATTTTTGATTAAGCTTAAAAGGATGTTAGTGATAACTGAATGACCTCATGGATGGTTAACCAGTGAGCTCACTGATTGCTTCACAAATAAAGATACCAAGAACTTGCCAATTAGACAAACTGACTCATCAATAAAATCATCTTGCAAACTCATAGATGAAATACATAAACAATGATTTTTTAATTAGTTCACTGATAGCACAGTGATGAGGCCACACATTGTAGAGGTCGACCAAAAGTGGATTTTACCATTACTGATAACTGGGCATTACCTGCTGATAACCGAATAATCAACCGATAGTTTTTCAAATTGATACTGAATGAAAAAATAACACTCAAATTAAAATAGTGCTGAACTTTATTACAAAAATAAACAGTACTGACTGAACCATGAAAACGTTTTTTCAAATGAAATAAATATTAATATATATTAACATATATTCTAATTTTACAGCCAGCTGATTTTTAAATTGATGTTGTTAACTTGGTCCACAAGAGGGTGCAATAAATCCATAAACCATTTAGCACTATTTTATTATTGCACAGAACATTCCTAGCGTGGCTGTTAAAAAAGAGCATTTCATTTTCTACTAACGTGCATAAAATAAATAAATACAAATTTTAGTCAGCCCAATTCAAAAGTAAAATGAGGGGGGAAAACACTTCAAAAAACAGTTCACATGGTGTTACACTTGCACTTTCCTACTACTCCACCCAAACTTCACAATAACAATGAAATAAATCATTGTCTTTATTCAGTACAGTTTTATGTTGGGCATTTGGCTTAACTCGGAGGTGAAGCAGCTCAGTTTATGAGCCCAGGGGCTGTTCAATCAGACAGAATGCAACAGAAAGGAACCGAGCATGAGATTCTGGAGACACACATTTCCAAGTTGAAATTTTTTTCTGACAAAGCATTTAAACAACTCATAAGAGAGCAAGACGCAATGGCCAAAGACCAAAAACTTTTGCAACCATCATTTGTTTTTCTATGTAAATGCGCCCTAGACAAACATCTTTGTTTCCCTTTGTGCAGGAACGCTGTTTTTCTAGATGATGTGTCTAATTAAAAAGAACTTTAAAAGCAAATTCAGACACTTGCTTTCTGTTAATCTGTATTTGTTGTGCTGTGTCTTGCCTTTTTTTGCGCAAGAATGTGATCAATCTGAAGTTGTGGTATTAAAGTGAGGATACTTTTTTTATTATTAAATCAGATGCATTTCTGATTTGTTTATACATTTCTCTTGGCTGCATGAAGATATTAATTTGCTTTCTCATGTCAATAGCTTTAAATATGCAACTTAGCTGGCTAACGAATGCATAAACGTGACCAGCTGGATATAAACTAATACAAATAGATGGTAACAGATGTAACAATCGTGACGTTTAAACATTTGGGTATGACATTCGTGTATTTTATCACATTGTTTTAACCGCTTGAGGTTAGCTTTAATGTTAGCATCCTCTCAGCCTTGTCGGCAAACATACTGCTGCTCGCTACTATTGCAGCATCTAAACAACACATGAATTACTTTATAATATGACAATGTTTACTGAAGTGTACTGTATACATACCTTTTCTTTGTTGATGTTTTAAATCCGCATCCGAAGTGTTCTGCTCCATGCAGAGTGTAGTCTCACATGTTAAAACAAACAACATAAGGCATCAGTGAAGTGTTTTATTAAGCTTCTAGAGGCCGCTCTCATACTGTATAAGAACAGCGGACCCTTCCCAGCCACTCCAGCACCAGATGCAATGGGGAAAAGCTATTGGTTTGGATTTTTGCTGATAACCACAAATCTGTTATTGTGCCGATTAATCAGCAAAACTGATATATCGGTCGACCTCTAACCCATTGTAATCAATGAATTTGCCAATTCATTAGCAATGTCTATCCATGAACTCAATCGTGACTAGGATCTGTTCACAGATGAGTTATTGTTTTTTTTTTTCCTTGTCTAGTATCACATTTATAAAATTATTTCTTTAAGCATTATATGATGCATTTGACAGTGTTTAACAGAGTAAAAATGTGAACTGCATAGCATCAATAATAACATCAATCTACATTATGAGAGAGTATTGTGATTCACCGAGGTGTCGTTTCCAACTATAATTTGCTATGGAAAGATCAAAAATTATGTTATGCGGGCAATTTATCTCAGTACTTACATGTGAATGACACGGAAAAATCAACAAAGCCCAGTGTGGGAATCTCATATACTCATGACAAGAAAACAGGCAGGAAATAAAAAGCTATGTCGAAAAAGAGAACTACTGAGGAATACTGACTTTGAAATAGATTAATATTTGTTAAAGGGTTCTGGGTACGTAGAATTATTTGTAAAAGGTAGGTCTACTTTTATTGTTAAACCTGCAGTGTGTAATTTACTAGCGTAACCAAACAAAAATGCAAAAATAATAAAGGTTTTTCCAAACACTGGAAACACAGGAAAACAGCTATTCCTGCCACAGATTAACAGTTGTTTTTCCAACACTTTAAGGGGAAATAAACCTACAATGTCTTACAGTTGTCACTGCATATAGGTGAAAGTATTTTAACATAGAATATATTACACAGTTCAGATTAAGCAGGATCTTTGACAGTGTGAAGGAGCATCAGGACCATGCATTTATAGTCAATAACAGTGTTTAGGCACCTGACAGAACAATACAAATTTCATTGATTTCTTATTAGCAAAAGAAAGATCTCTATTAAAAACAAACATTGTGCCAACCATCTCCATTCACCCTGCCAACAACAGCAGTCTCTCTTCAGAATACAATTAGCTTTAGACATACAACTACAAATCGTGTACATAGATTTTATGTCCATTTCTGAGCACTTTAAAATGAGTGTCTTTAACTACTATGTACTTAAGCATTTGATACTATTTTTATTATGTAAAACATGTTGTTGGATTGTACTTACATTTAATGTATTTACATTTAAGGTACCTGCTTTAAATTACATCAGTAATTCATTGTAGGTACACAGTTAACCTTACCCCTAACCCTAAACCTAATCCTACCTACACCTACTTCAAACTCAGTGGGTCCAAATGTGAATCTTGTGAGGATTTTGCAGAACAACTTGTTGTTACACAACAAATACATTGTAATGTATGTATTTGAATGTTAGTGCATAGTAGTTAAAGATGCCTGATATAAAGAGGGACCGCATTTTCTTCTCCATTATTCAACAATTTTCATGGATAAACTTAATCTGTTTTGGATCTGTATATTTTGAATCATATGTTGATATAAAAGGTGTATTTGTAAACACGTAATGACTTCATCGAGAGCATCCTCAAATGACACAGCATCTGATGAACAAGATGGGATGGAGAAAACTAGAGATAAGAACTGCTGCTTATTTTAAATACCCACTTCAACTGTCCATGTAGAAGACAGACAATCATACAGTGGGGAGAACAAGTATTTGATACACTGCTGATTTTGCAGGTTGTCCTAATTACAAAGCATGTAGAGGTCTGTAATTTTTATCATAGGTACACTTCAACTGTGAGAGACGGAATCTAAAACAAAAATCCAGAAAATCACATTGTATGATTTTTAAATAATTCATTTGCATTTTATTGCATGACATAAGTATTTGATCACCTACCAACTAGTAAGAATTCCGGCTCTCAAAGACCTGTTAGTTTTTCTTTAAGAAGCCCTCCTGTTCTCCACTCATTACCTGTATTAACTGCACCTGTTTAAACTCGTTACCTGTATAAAAGACACCTGTCCACACACTCAATCAAACAGACTCCAACCTCTCCACAATGGCCAAGACCAGAGAGCTGTGTAAGGACATCAGTGATAAAATTGTAGACCTGTACAAGGCTGGGATGGGCTACAGGACAATAGGCAAGCAGCTTGGTGAAAAGGCAACAACTGTTGATGCAATTATTAGAAAATGGAAGAAGTTCAAGATAACGGTCAATCTCCCTCGGTCTGGGGCTCCATGCAAGATCTCACCTCGTGGGGCATCAATGATCATGAGGAAGGTGAGGGATCAGCCCAGAACTACACGGCAGGACCTGGTCAATGACCTGAAGAGAGCTGGGACCACAGTCTCAAAGAAAACCATCAGTAACGCACTACGCCGTCATGGATTCAAATCCTGCAGCGCACGCAAGGTCCCCGTCCAGGCCCGTCTGAAGTTTGCCAATGACCATCTGGATGATCCAGATGAGGAATGGGAGAAGGTCATGTGGTCTGATGAGACAAAAATAGAGCTTTTTGGTCTAAACTCCACCCGCCGTGTTTGGAGGAAGAAGAAGGATGAGTACAACCCCAAGAACACCATCCCAACCGTGAAGCATGGAGGTGGAAACATCATTCTTTGGGGATACTTTTCTGCAAAGGGGACAGGACGACTGCATCGTATTGAGGGGAGGATGGATGGGGCCATGTATCGTGAGATCTTGGCCAACAACCTCCTTCCCTCAGTAAGAGCATTGAAGATAGGTCGTAGCTGGGTCTTCCAACATGACAACGACCCAAAACACACAGCCAGGGCAACTAAGGAGTGGCTCCGTAAGAAGCATCTCAAGGTCCTGGAGTGGCCTAGCCAGTCTCCAGACCTGAACCCAATAGAAAATATTTGGAGGGAGCTGAAAGTCCGTATTGCCCAGCGACAGACCCGAAACCTGAGGGATCTGGAGGAGGTCTGTATGAAGGAGTGGGCCAAAATCCCTGCTGCAGTGTGTGAAAACCTGGTCAAGAACTACAGGAAACATATGATCTCTGTAATTGCAAACAAAGGTTTCTCTACCAAATATTAATTTCTGCTTTTCTGATGTATCAAATACTTATGGCATGCAATAAAATGCTAATTAATTATTTAAAAATCATACAATGTGATTTTCTGGATTTTTGTTTTAGATTCCATCTCTCACAGTTGAAGTAAACCTATGATAAAAATGACAGACCTCTACATCCTTTGTAAGTAGGAAAACCTGCTAAATCAGCAGTGTATCAAATACTTGTTCTCCCCACTGTATGTGCCAGAAGGATAAGGGGTGTATAAGAGTGGATTTAACTGAGCAACAGAACTGCTGAGCAAAAAGACATGAAAAACAAATTGTGTGTTGTATATATTTCATGTGTGTATGCTAAATATATCAGGTTCGCCCATGGCCCTTGTTAGAATAATTGTCTACCTAAACTGGATAATGCCTCTCGCTATTTTCAAGTGGTTTATGTATGTGAGCAGGTGAAGTTACAGTTAGACGCTCATTGATATTTGAATGCTCAGAGTGCAAATCAATTTATCTTATTAATTATGATTGTGTCAGTGAACTCTAGAGCATTGCAAAATGGAACATGGAGGAGAATGTGTGTGTGTGTGTGTGTGTGTGTGTGTGTGTGTGTGTGTGTGTGTGTGTGTGAGAGAGAGAGAGAGAGAGGTGGGTGGGTAAGGAAGGGCGGGGGTCAGGTAGAGGGCGTGGGCGTTGTGGGGAGAGGTACATTAGCACTCAATGCCACGGTGCTTTTGCACGTCAGTTAATCTAGTGTTGCCATAAGGTCAGGAGAGAAACAGCACGCTGCCTCTAACCAAGCCAGATGGAAATTCAATATTTCCAGGAAAAGCAGGCTGCTCTTTCAACAGCAACCCAGCTGATGTACGGAACGCTCACAGCTTCCCATCTGGAGGATATGGATTGCATATGCAAATACTCACATGCATAACTAAAGTGAACAGCAATAACACATACCATTAATAGATTTTTATAGTTTGAATTTTTTTTCTAACCTAAAATATATATATGAGTCACATTTAAAGTTGTTGAAAAATGACTGTAAATGCACATGTGCACATTCTATATTAATGTGTGTTAAGTTGTTTTACACTGCTTGGCAACCGCAAACATCCTACTGTTAGGAAAGTGAACTATATTACTTGTCAGAATAATTGTTTGCTGCATTTTGAGTATTTTATCATATTGCTGTTGTCATTGTTTTATAAAAGCATTAAACTGCTTTAGTCTGTGCATTACAGCGATTTTAATAATTAAGAAATGTAAAGGAAATTTACATATGTTGAAGCCACATAACGAAAGGGCACACCGGGCCCTGAAATAACTCCTCATAAAAACAACCTTGTTTGTTTTTAGTGCCCTGGTCATTTTCTTGGAAAAATACATAAATGCTTTACCCAATTAAATAGTCTCAAGAGGCCCGAGTCAACTCACAGCACTGCTAATTAAGGGCAAAATATAAAGCAGTCAGGGCTCTGCAAGAACAGATAGAACAGGTTACAGTACATTCAGTGGATCCCTAATTTGAAACTAATGCAAGACCAGCACACACACCTGGTGCTTGCTGTTGTATGACAGAGTTGGTTTTGTAAGATGTAACTACATCAGTATTCTAAACAGGGGAGTCCACCATCTGTTAGAGACAGATCTCACCCTGTACATCCTTCAGAGCAACTGTGCACTGTGTAATTTTTCAAGTGTGAGTCAGAAAATTCAGAACATAGTGTAGATGAGGAAGTATACGTTCAGAGAACTCTAGTATACAGCATCAGTTTGATTATCACTTTGAAATTTCAGTTTAACTTTGTAATTTCAATCAAGCATCATGGCATTGACATGTAAGTTCAGTTACAATAACATTGTTGTTACAGAGTGTCTCTGCATAGGTTTGATAAATTATGCCTTTTTTATTAACATAATGTGTATTTTTAACTTTACATCAATACTACCAACTGTATCAGTTTGTTTGCATGAGATCCTTGTAAGAGTCTCAGGTCAGCTGGTAACAGGTCCATTTGCTACAACTACTTGTATTGGTTTACATCACAGCATTCATGTTACTGTGTAATTACACAAGCCAGTGCTCAGTCACACTAATCTAACAGCATGTACTGTATGTATTCATTTTGTGGAGCTGTTTGTAATTGCACATTGTTATTTTTTACTGTAAGTTATTTGACTTTTGTTCTATCCCAGCTTTCTCCATAAAATGCAAAACTGTTTCTCTTGAACCCTTTAAGCTCTGATGGTGTTTTTAAAGAGGCACACTGAAAATGAAAGCTTGTAACTTGACAAAAAAAAAAAATCAAGGGGGTCAAGTGTTTGGTATCATTGTAACTTTTTCTGAGTCTCTCAGCCTAAGAAACTGCTGAAAAATCAAAAAAGAAAAAAAAAAATGTAGACAAATATTTCCTTTTTTCTTATTATTTTTCTGATTTGAAATTATATTTTTCTGGTTTTAAATAATTAAATAATTTAAATAATTTCTATATTATTTTTTTCCCCCACAATTTTTTATCTGCTTTTGGCCCTTTTTCACCATTTAAAATAGTCCTGTGTTATGACAAATACATTTTGTGATTTAGGCTGCATGCATTATAATTATAAAATAATTAGCAAAATGCTGTTTAAAATACTTTTACAGTATAGCATGTCACTGCATGGCATGTCAACTTTCCAAAAGTATTTCATATCAACCACCAGTAAAATGACAAATTACAGTATATCAGAATGTGAGAGACAAGTGTGTGTGCATGAGAGAGGCGAGTAGATGGAGTACAAGAATGAAAGCGTGTGGCTGTTTAAGTGTATGGTGTTTAAGTGCTTGTGAGTACTCGGCTCTTAGAATAATGAATGGTGGTTTAGGTTTTCTTTTAGGAATGTACCCATTGAGTGTGTGAGTATTTAGTGTGTATGCATTAGTGTTTAAGTGTTTAAGTGTGAGATAAGTGCCTCAGCTAACTGTAAAAAAAAACAGTGATTGGCAAAACAGCAGCCCCTGCTGTCTCTAGGCAGGGGGGATTGTAAAGTTGAGACTTTTGGGTGCAGTGCAACAATGCAGGACCCCTGGTGTGGGTAATCACCATGAGGCCAGGAGCATTCCACAAATGCAACAAAGACCCCATGTAACACACACATGTGCCCGCCTTTGTGCTGTTAAATGCACACTCAGCCCTCTCTGGGGGTCCTCGGCAGGGGGCGTTTAAGGAATTAGACACAGGGGGAAAACTAGTGGTGTTGACTAACACTAAGTGGAGGCTCATTTCCAGTCAAAGAGCAGTGGCTGAGTGCCGGAGAAGGCAAAACCAGGGGGTATATAGATTGCGGGCTGTGTGTGTGCATGTGTGCATGCGTGCATGCGCATGTGAGCCTACTTCTGTGAAAGATGAACTAACCTCTAGGGACTGAGATTCACTCTCTCTCTTTTGCTGCTCAGAGTTCACTGCACTTACTCGCACACCTCCAGCACAGAGGCAACATCATGTCAAGGCCTAATAAATAAATAATATCACCACTGAGGAATGCACACACAGGGGCTTTAATGCAAAACAACATGATGCAGATAAAGTGCCATTAATGTAAAAAAATGTAAGCTGAGCAACATGTAAATGCAAAATTGTGTATTTGCAGTTAGTATAATGGAAATCCATGTGATGTAAGTAGCCAGTGTTGGATAAGCTACAAAAAGTAATCAATTACTAATTATTTATCTAAATTATAATCAAATTACTTAACTGTTTCAATTAAGTAATCAGTAGTACTTTACTTTTAAATGACTTTCTAAATCACAGAAAATTGTTTATCCATGCAACATCAAAATAACATCTATACTTCCTTCTTGTTCATTGTCATAAGCAAGTTATACACTCAGCACCATACATTTCTCCTTAACAACGACTTGTTAGTGACAAACAGACGTACGTGTATACAGACCTATGAACATAATACTCATGTTTTAAATGTATTCTACATAAATAATACTATTTTATAAATGTATAATCAATGTGAGAAAGAATAACTAATTTAATTAAATAGTAATCTGATTACAATAATGTTAAATGTAATGTTATACATTACTTTTAACTAAAAATAATTAGATTATAGTAACTAATAACCAACAATGTATATTTGATATGCTTTGATATAAACCTAGCCAGGGAAGCAACACTGGCATCAAAACTGCCGTTAACAGAGCGAAGAAATAAAAGGCAGAATAAAGACGAGACGAATCCTTTAATCAATGTTTCATGGCTTTAAAATTTAGAAGGGTTCACTCCAGTGCATTTTTCATAAGCCCTCTTTCAGTAACAGTCGAGCAGAGAGCAGCTCCTTTACAACATAACCCTGAACTCCCACACACACTAATGATATTCAAACACAATTAGGGGAACATATGGATTTTTAACCATGTGCATATCCACCTTTAATGTTTACACAAATCCTCCCTCTAATGAATGCTCTCTGTAGCAGGGCTGGCTCCACAGCTAATGGCAGGGAAATGAGTGGCAGCACTCTGCTGATAAACTGTGGAAGTGCTCCCTTAGGGAGCAAGAAAACACTGATAGAGAGGCCTTACAGATGAAGTCACATACACATCATCACATAAAGGTAGCATTCCCATCACTTTACGTGCCCTCTTCTGAAGGCCATAGTCAAAGCATGAGGAGTGAGGTTGAGAGAGAGACGATGAAAATACAAATGTACAGTACAAGCCACACTTATAAGCACTACATAAACTTACCACCCCAGAATATATGCTGACAAAATAGATAGTGAAATAAGTTGAACCAGAGTTGGAACCAACTTGGTAGATGATTATCACAGCTTTTAACACTTTTTGGAGGGTTTAAAGGCAGAAATGTGAAACTTAAAATTTAAAGCACTTACATTAATTCTTCTGTTAAAACTCAGATATTATTTAAGCTGTTAAGCTGTTTAAATCATAATTTCAACAGTAGTTTTAGGGATTGTTGACATTACATCATCATGGCAACGAAGTTGTAAAATTGGCCATAACTTTACACAAAAAAAAAAAAAAAATGTTAGTTAGCAATTTTATCACACTAAAATCATGTTAACATGCATATTCTTTATGTCTTGTGCCTATACTCGTGAAATTGTGAGTATTTTAACGTTCACGGATTGGCCACATTCGCTTCCATTAAAAAAGTGCATCACTGGAAAATAGATTTTAGCTTCTTCTTTTATTTTTTTTTTAAAATAAGCAAGTCAAAATATTTTTTTGTGGAAATCATTATTATGCCACAAATGCTGTCGATTGAGCTTAACTTATATTGCACCCGGAATAGTCCTTTAAATTTAAACAAATTTCAAAGCTGAAAAAATTCTGCTCTCAGCATAATCACAAATTCTGAGTCAAGACTCAAGAGAGAATAAGACAACAGGAGCCCCTTAAACACACATACGTCACACTTAAAGGGTTACTTCAGGATTTAGCATTAAGCTTTGTATCAGTAGAAAACGAGTAGTATTTTCGAATGACCGAGCTCCCCCCCTCATATCCCCCTGAGACGAGAGATTTATGTATTTTTAGTCTGGAAAAAAATCCTTCGATGACGCAAAAATCGTCATTTTGCGTCATCTGAGGATTTTTGGGCCAGAGGCTTAAAACTACAGCCAGTATTCCGCATGTTTTCACCACGCCCATATGGGGCGGGATCTCACTCACAGAACGTGAAGATAGTGTCAGCCATCTTTCTGTAGAAGCTAAGATAACAGGCTCTTGCTCTGTGTAGAAAGTTTGTATACAAGTAGGCTAATCATGATGGCGGAAGGTAGTTTTGAAGTTGAAATGGCAGAAGGGGATTTCGAAGATCTGTTGCGAGAATCTGTTGCGAGAATCTGATGCTCGCGGCTACCTGTACGAGCCGCAATACAGCGATGATCAGTTGCGGGAGATGGAGGAACAAGAGGCAGCCGGAGCAGCTGCTGTAGCAGGGGAGCAAGACCTGCTTGGCAGGCAGGAGGAAGAGCCCGGCCAGACTCGAGTTGGGGTGGACTGGTGGTGTCAGTGCTCTCGCTGTGCGTCTATGGAAACAGATAGAGTGTCCTATTGCTGTCGCGAATTTCAGCGATGCCATTTTCTTCTGGACGAGATCGCTGAATCCGCTGATGAAACTGCACCGCTAACTTGAGCATGTATAACTGAGCACCCAAGTTTTGTACCACACATGGACAGGGGGGTCCTGGAAACTTATTTTAGGATCCCGAAGATAAATTGGAAACGCCAGCCAAAGCCCACAGGGACAAACGGATGGCTTGGTGTAAAGTGAGTATTTTGTTTGTTTTTCTTTTTGTTACTAAGATGTCATATACAGAGTTTGGACACCCGGAATTATCATAATGTTCTTCCCGCGTAGTCAGTCAATTTATCAACTAACTCACGATTTATAGAGTCACGATGTATCAAAGCATGCCTAGTTGTGTCAAATTTTCTGATACTGCCGCCTGTACCCGGTAGGCGTGGTTTGGGAGTGGCCTCATAAGGGCAGCAAAGCAAGTGCATTCTGGGAGTTGTTGTCTTTCAGCCACATGTGTAAAAAATACATTTTCTGCCTTTTCTCAGTCTAGAATGCTTCAAATTCAAAAATAATTTCAAAATATGCTATATAAATGACCAATTTTAAATACACATTCATCTTCCCAGAGGTGAAGTATCCCTTTAAAAATGCTTTTATCAGAACTACATCTGCAATTACTTTTAAACAACTGGTCCAAAAATCGGTTCCCCTCAAGTTCACACAGGTGTTCTAGCAGAGTGGCCACAGGTGTAGTTCATCACATTTAGTGTGACATGTTCCAATAGATTTGACAATCAGAAAGTGTCCAAATACTATTTTATACATTTTAAATAGTATATAAGTTTTATCATTTCAAACCCAACAAACTTCTTTTTGTGAAATGTTTAGCTTAAAAATGTTTTTGTGCTTTGAGCCTATTTCTTTAAAATAATCATTTGATTTGATATGTAAGGGATAATATACAGACAGCAAGTCATTATTGCTAAATAAACCCCAACAGGGTTTATCCCACTAATTACACTGCTATGAAACAAATAACTAAATGGACATGAAATAATGATTTAAATTGAAATTACGTGATAGTGTGAGAAGAAAGAGATCGCAGTCTCACGAAACAGCTGAATTCCACCTCCAGTTAATGTTTTTTTTTGGCAAAAATTACCATCAGATTACTCATTATTCATTTTATTACACAGCTACTTGACAAATAAATGGACACAAAATAATTATTAGAGTTTAAATTATTCTATTAGCTTATAAAGACCACAGATTGATATGAGAAGTGGGAAAGATGACTTGCAATACCCAGATGATCTCATTTCACTTTTTCACAGATGTGAGGTCATTATTCAGAAATATCAGACCACAAAATGGTGAGATTGACTAATCAGATTTGAGAGATTATTGCAAAGATATTCAAATACATTCATGTCCAAATATATTTAGGGGGCACTCTATGAGGAGGGGCATAGGTAAAGAAGAAAAAGAAACACATTGATAAAAGAGAGAGGGAGGTAGACATGCAGACCCTTTCACACAGAGATCCTGGTATTAATCACGGAAAAAGTAGTTCCGAAAACTGATCTGGGATTGCAAAATGTGTTAATTCCCACTTCCCCAGCTTTTCCGTAATCTGTGCTCGCATTCACACATATCCCAGAACAATCGACCAAATCAACAAAAGACCAAAGTGACATCATGATGTGACGTCTAATTTAAAGCATCTTGAGTTTACTGATAACCATTTATTCTCTCCAGAAGCCCGCGCTTTCATCGTCTTGTAAATAAAATAAATTGTCTATGATAAAACTAAACTGACAGTTAATTTAATCATCTGCGTGGATGGCGAGTATCTCCCTGGTCCCTGTATATGAGATTTTCCCATTTTATTTATTTCATAAAATTGCAGTTAGGACTACTTTTATAAATAGCTTATAAGATAATTTTTTGTTTTGTTCGATGTTGATTGTTTTTGTGTTATTGGCTGTTGTTTACCAACTGAAATGTCTCCCAACGACAATAAAGATTGAAAGTGAAATTGATTGGCAAACTGTCAAAAAACTAAAGAAAAAAAACAACAAAACAAACAAACAGAAATTCACGGTATTAAGGTGCATTGCAATTGGTGTTCTTTTCTCTCTTTTTTTTGGACTAGCACTTTACAAACAAAGCGTATTAGTAATATAAACATTGTATGCTAACAGTTGCGCTACGATTAAGCATTGCGAAGCATCAAGGCAAATGTCATTTTTTCTATCATGACTTCTACAAGCTGTAAATAAAAGCGATTTTTGTAGAAAAACAGAAATGTTTAATTCGGCAACTAATGTCTTGGAAAATAGCTATAAATACATTTTTGGTTTCATTATGTTCTAGCCCTTTATAGGATTAAGAAAATAAAGCAATTTGCCTGTCGTAAGGTTGCAAGCGCTGTGGCAAGTATTTTCACTTTGCCTAAGGGCGTAAATTTGGCTTGAAAATTGGGGGGTTGTAATGTGAAGCATTTACATGTTTCCACTGATCATGTTATAAATAATGGGGGGGGGGGGGGGGGGGGGGTTGTACTTCCTAGTTTTGATTATTGGGGGGGTCAAGATGAATGTAGGCAGGTTCTGTGGAATGATGTTCACGGAGGTTGTAGGGGAGAGTGGGGCACAAACTTACACTTTTTTGGTTTTCTTAAGTTTGTGTAAATATACTTAGGGTTTCATAAATACTCAAAGTAGTCCTACATTGTGAACTTCAACCGCACCATATATGAGGGGGAAATAAAGTTCTGACATTCAGTATGCTGCACTCCGAATTATAAATGTATTTGTTTTATCATGTCAGGTTGGTGAAGTAGTAAATGTAGCCATTTGTTTTTATTAATTATTTTTTTATTTAAGGATATGTTAATGTCTTTACTTGTGTATTTAAAAATTTCTGAGTCACACAATGCCATTAATGACAAATAAGCGGTATCACCAGAAGGCTCCCAGGCATTGATCCCGCCAATATCCCGGGATCAGAGCCCAGTGTGAATGAGGTTATAGAGATACACTAAGAGAAAGAAAGAAAGAAAGAAAGAAAGAAAGAAAGCTCTGTCTTTCTGAGGGTTTGTGCTGTGGTGCTCATATCAGCATTAGACAACTCTGACAGAAGTACCTGATGGCTTCAGTCAAAGATAGCAAGATATAAGCATCCCGCTAACACTTTATCACCTCAACCACGACTCTAAGACCTCTCAATAAACCTCTTAAATAATTCCATCCATTGTGGACATGACACAACACAAACTCAAAATTAGATGTCTTGGGCCCATGAAAACATTTCAGAGCTCTTAGGAAAGAAACCAAATGTATTCTGTCAACACATAAATGCCCAATTCAGGAGGAGCATTCAATATACTGTTGCAGCAAAGGGAAGACCAACTCCATATTAATGCATTTTTACATACTTGTGGCCATATACTGTGTAGCCATGTTTTTTATGTAGTATCGTTGTATGAATAACTGCATATGTGTGTGAAATCATAGGTATAGGGTTAGCAGAGCAAAGTACCCAGCCCTTTAAAAGAGTGTAGAGGATATGTGAGTGCCAAGTGTGAATAATATTCTGCTTCTTTGTCTCTGTCAAATAGATGCTGTTTTTAGCACTACAAAATCCTTAATATTAATATCTGTCATCCATTCTGATTCACTCCCTCCATAGTAAATTAGATCCTCTAATAGGAATAATTCTTCTGTCTGAATCATTTCCATTCTTCCTCTGTCAGCAGAAACAGATGAGACCCTTGAGTCTGTTAAAGGAGGATGTGGATGTCTAGAGGATAGATTGTTAAGGAGAGTTCTGTCTGACATGTGGAAGGATGCAATCAACAAAAATGTAATCAATCACTCTGCGCTCAACTAAGCATCCTTACATGCTTCGATCACTTCAGATAAATCTTTGTTACTTCTGAGTGTGGGCTGGTCCCAGTGCTTATACCTCAGCTTGACTGTCTGCAGACACTAAACAGAAAAGTATTTGTGATGAATCATTTATAGAGAGAGTCAAAAGAGTCTGCTGTAGCTGTAGAGCAAAGTCACATCTAAAACGGTATATTAGCCATTCTCATTATTAGGAAGAAAAGGCTTTATGTGAGGGAACTGATTGCATATTGTTGGACTCCAAGCAGCACACAGCACTCCCACACTGCTCGCCTGCCCTCATAGCAACCGTCTCCGCTGGCCGAGCAGCAGACTCATCTCTAATTGGTATTAGCCTCTAATGAAACCAGGTAACAGGCTGCAAAATCCTCCTTATGCCCAGTATATGGGGTCCAAATCATGGCATGCCAATCAGTTCCTGTGGTAACCTTTCTTTGAGTTCACTTCTTGGATGTATTGGAGGAATACAGGATGTACTGAAAGTGTGAAAGGGAATTAAAGAGACTGGGAAAAGTGGCAGAGAGAGTAAATGTGTGAATGAGTCATTGTGCTCAAGATGTTGAACAAATGTATTCAAATGAAGTGAGCCTAAAATTCTACAAAGCTCTTTTGAAAAACAAGCAGACTTCATTAAACTCTTGAATAACAATGCTTAACATGTAATAGCTGCTCTCTCTAGCATGTTCTATTGTTCAGCACCTGTAGGAATGTCTATATTGAAACATTAAATTAGGAAGAGAGAAAGAAAAGTGATGAGTCTTTGGCTTAAGCTGTTGTTTAAATGCCCTGACAAGCAGACAATGCAATTTTGCCATCCTATAAAAAGGCGCAGCACCACTTTCAGTAAAACTCCCTGTGTAGTTACTTATATTAGATGTTTGTGGGTGATAAAAATAAAAATAATTTTCATGATGGGTTTTCATTTATTTAAGACATGTAGACAACCATCTCCTAAATAAGATGCAGAAAAGGCCTCAGGGTGAAGTGGCGGACATAACCACATACTTTGAAAAACATGACCTCAGGAAACTAAAAACAGAGTTTTCAAACTTAAACGAATTAGTGTGGACATGGCCTTACTCTTACGTTTTCATTAGGGCTGTCAGTCGATTAATATTTTCAACTGATTTAAATATGATATGCTGATTAATTAATCAAATGAATCACAATTAATCACATATATACTGATTTATATATAAGTGCTGGTCGCACATGAGACAAGAAGTGTCACGTCACATCTTGGGTGGGACAATGCACAGGTATTGCACACAGTATGCATCGATGTGGTGCAGGTGGCAGTCCAAAGCTGTGAACCTTGTCACAATACACACAAAATTTACAAAGGATTTTGTTCTTCTTCAAGAATGAACAAAGTGACATTGATGAGTTTGCAGGTTAGTGTATGAAACAAGTGCAACTGCGCAAAATGAACAATTTGAAATTTATGCAATTTCTCTATATGTAGCCTTGAATAGGCTTTATGTGCCTTATTCACAGCAGTGCCATCTTTGATTTTTGACAGCGGCATGACAACGAATCAGTGTGGGATAGACTTACAGTCTCTTCAATGGGCTGAACTGCAGTTTAAAGTCTTTTTGGATCCTTATGGACACAATATTGAAAAAACATCTTTCCAACAACATTTAGTTGACAAAAAACTCCAGACAACTTGAGTTGTGGAAAATCTGATGGGATCTAGGAACTTTTTATAGCTTTATACCGTATGTGCCATTAAAGAGATGGTAAGTTTATCCATCACAGCTTCGTTGTTATTCCCATTAACAATTAAATTACATACTTTTACCAGAAAATTCATTTTTTTGGGGCTATATGAAATAAAACATATACAATGTTTCATCCAGTCATGGCTAAAGTAAATAATCTACTGTATGTCCTTTGATAATGATTTGGGTTGAATTTCATGGAAAACTTGAGAGGCGCTCTGTATTTCAGTAGAATTTTTAGCATACTTCGGAGTCGTAACTGGGCGCCAATACAAATGCCGAGTGGTGGCGTTGGTGTACGTACATTATTAGAAACCAACTGTTTTGAAATTTAGAACGTGCAGTATCAATGTACACCTGTGTCAGACAGACCTTTTTGGAGCATCTCATTTGGTTGCGTTGTGTCATAAATTGCTTTTTTAGGTTGCTGTGTCAAGTTAAACATTGTTTGAAACATAGAAAAACACCTCTCGAGATCCCTGCTTTTGGAACTGCGCTCCGTCCAGCTGTGTTCGAATGAAAGAATATGTTCTCATCCTGTGCTGTCACTTGTAAGCAAGTTGGGGAGTAACAGAATACATGTAAAGGGTATACGTATATAAAAATACAAAATACAAGTGTGGCAGCGGGGGCGTGGTCAAGCGCCCGTCCGGAGAGGGGGAGCGGTAAGGGCGCTTGCACCTGAGCTAAAATATGTCTAACACCTGTCTCTAATTTCAGTGAGCACGGGGAGAGCAGCATAAAAGAGCCACAACACCGCCAGACGGGGCGCACGATGCCAGTCCAGTGTTGGCAGACTTATTCAAGTCCATTTATAATTGAAAAATAGGGGTATGCGAGTGCGATGTCTGGCTGAAGACGCTGACCATCGATCACTTTTACCTGACCAAAGGCATGTTTGAGGGTTTCGTCCCGTGACTGCTCCAAAGGGAAATCCTCGTCAGAGAATTCCCTGTGAAGAGGGGCGGAAGCCTCGCCCCTCTCCTCGTCATCCCGATTTGGAGCAGCCGAGGACGGCCCCGGCTCCGCCTCCCCTGTCAAAGCATCGCACATCGCACATCTCCCCACTTTAGTGCAGGACCCATCCGTACAAACTCCCCCTAGCACATCTTTAAACGCTGGCCAATCGGTCCCCAAAATCAGAGGATGGGTGAGGCGGGGACTAACCGCTGCCTCCACTCTATGCTTTTTTCCACGGAATTTCACTAACAAGGTCATCATCGGGTACTTGTGAATATCTCCATGCACACACCTCACCCTCACCCGTCTAGCTGTGCCCAAAGCCCCGGGTTGAACCAAGCGTTGATGGATGGTGGTCTGATTGCAACCAGTATCCAGCAATGCTTGATGTGTACCCCCCTGGATTCTTACCGGAATCCTGTATGCTCCAGCCCGATCGGGGGCAGCATGCGGGGGATCGGAGACCCGAACCACCGTCCCCACTTCCATCATCGGACACTGATCGCGGAAGTGGCCCGGGTCCCCACACCTCCAACAGGCTGGCCCAGGCGCCACACCCGTACCTGAATGTGGCGGGGGGGGTGTGCGATGCCACCGTGGGTCTCTGCCAGGCTCCTCGCCTGCGGGGGGCAGGAATGGACCCTGGAAGGAAGACAGAGCGAGAGGGGGGAGGGGGATGGGGAAGAGCAGAAAAAAACACAGGGGGAGGGGAGGGAGAGAGAGAGAAAGAGGGCTCATCCGCCCTCGGGATCGCCGCCATGTGGTCCTCCGCAAGCTGCACGGCTGCCTCCAGCGACGTCGGGCGGTGGCACTGGACCCATTCCGCCGTTCTCTTGGGTAATCGCTGGGTGAATTGCTCCAGCACCACCTGATCGATGAGACCCTCGACGCCACGGTCCCCCACTAGCAGCCACTTCCGGCAGGCATCACAGAGCCGCTGAGCAAACGCGAACGGGCGGTCGCCTTTGTCCAGCTTCATGGCCCGGAAGAGCTGACGATTCTCCTCGGGGCTCCGACCAACCCATTGCATAATGGCTCTCCTCAGATCAGGGTAGGCCAGGAGGTTCGTTGCTGGCAGTTGTTGAGCCGCGAGTTGGGCCAGGCCCAGATCTCCGCGGTTCGCTCGAACAGGTCCAGAAAGGCCTCTGGGTCGTCCGTCGCCCCCATCTTCTGTAACATGGGAGGGGGCAACGGAGAATGATTGTCCGGGGTCGCGGCTGTGGCGGGAGCGACCTCCCGGCTGAGGAGGCTCCGGATGGCAAGTCGGTCCTCTGCTTGAGCCCGCATGATCTCAAAGAACCGTCGATCCTGGTCCTCTCGGAGCTCAAGCAGGGAGTGCTGGTGGCTTTGGTGTAATGTAGCGAGGGACTGGAGGACTTCGGTCAGCTGGGAGGACTCTACGGGACAACCTTCCATGTCTATTTTTCCCGGGTTTTCGGCACCAGTGTAACAAGGGACTAGACTGGACAGGGGAAGAAGGACACGGTGACAGGCTGGTGAACTCAAAGGTAAGGTTTCTTTAATTTGTCGGGGAACGGGATAACATAAAGGTGAACACAAATGATCTTTTATAAATGGACTTGACTAAGGCTGCCAACACTGGACTGGCATCGTGCGCCCCGACTGGAGGTGTTGTGGCTCTTTTATGCCGCTCTCCCCATGCTCACTGAAATTAGAGACAGGTGTTAGACATATTTTAGCTCAGGTGCAAGCGCCCTTACCGCTCCCCCTCTCCGGACGGGCGCTTGACCACGCCCCTGCTGCCACAACAAGTAACTGTATTCCACTACATTTACAATTTAAATAGTTGGTAATTAGAATACAGTTACATTCAAAAAGTATTTTGATTAATGAAGAGATTACTTTGCATTTTATTGTCATTTTTTTCATTTAATATTTAGTTCTTTCAGATGGAAAACATTTATACATATAATTAATGCGATCCAATGTGCATTTGAACAGCGGTGAAACACTTTCTTATGATGTGTTACATTCATACCAGAAGACAGAGAAGTAAGTTTGAAGTAAGTTTGGAGCAGAAGAAATAGAAATAAACCTTGTGTAAATTGTCAGCTTTATGCTAAGCTAAAATGCTATTTCTAGCTATTTTACATGCACATGTTACCAGGCACTATCATATTTTGTTATCTAGAAAATTCATGTTGGATCATAATTTCGTTTTTCTAGTAAGACCTTTGATGTTAGGGCAAAAATCGAATTATTGATCATAATTTTTGTATTGTTTTCCTGTAAAAATATCTAAAAATCCATAAAACAAGATCAATTTGATTCATCTTGTTTTAGAAACAACATAGCATATGATATATAGTTTTTTTAGAGAATGTATTTTTAACATGTGTATTTTGTCTTACTGTACTGCCAGAGTTTTTAGTCAAAACAAGTGGAAAAAAAATCTACCAATGCTGAAGAAGTAATTAAAAGTATTTAGAATATGTTACTGACCTTGACAGCATGTACTCTGTAATATGTAGTGGAATCAGTTTCAAAAGTAACCCTCCTGACCCTGCTTGTAAGTTTGGCTTGTTCTCTGTACAGTTGTGCGTTACCTATTAAGCTGGAGTTCTGCTTACTGCCCCCTGCTGAAAACAAGTGGAAGTTCAAGCTTGAATTGCTCCAGTTGATGGAATATTGCATGTTAAGGTCCAGAGACATGATTCATTCATTTTTATTTTTTAATGCATTATTTTTTATATAATTAATTGCACTGAATTATTCAATTAAATTGACAGCCCTAGTTTTCATTTGAAAGATTAATTTATCTAAATTTACACCTCTCATCCACACTGGCCTGCCATTTTCTTCATCAAAAAGGAAGAAATATGTTCAAATATGTTCTCCAGCAACTCATACTTTTGAAAGTGATGGTATTAGTTTAAAATTAATTAGTGTGGACATGGCCTTGAGTTAAGATCTGACAAATTTTCACATTGAGTTGGGATGTTTTATAATCCATCCCTGAAACATTAGAAATATATTCCATAAAAATTAATCGAATTTCATGGGGCATAAAAAAATTAAAAGACATTCTTAAGGCATTGACTTGTTACTGAGGCTCTGTAGACAGGCACATGCACACATAGACATCAAAGGGGGATTGAGTACCTGCCCTTTTTCTTCCTCGAGAGAAAGTGCGCTTTTTTTTCTTCTTTTTTAAAAACAAATATATATACACTACCGTTCAAAAGTTTGGGGTCACCCAAACAATTTTGTGTTTTCCTGAAAAGTCACACTTATTCACCACCATACGTTGTGAAATGAATAGAAAATAGAGTCAAGACATTGACAAGGTTAGAAATAATGATTTGTATTTGAAATAAGATTTTTTTTACATCAAACTTTGCTTTCGTCAAAGAATCCTCCATTTGCAGCAATTACAGCATTGCAGACCTTTGGCATTCTAGCTGTTAATTTGTTGAGGTAATCTGGAGAAATTGCACCCCACGCTTCCAGAAGCAGCTCCCACAAGTTGGATTGGTTGGATGGGCACTTCTTGCGTACCATACGGTCAAGCTGCTCCCACAACAGCTCAATGGGGTTCAGATCTGGTGACTGCGCTGGCCACTCCATTACCGATAGAATACCAGCTGCCTGCTTCTGCACTAAATAGTTCTTGCACAATTTGGAGGTGTGTTTAGGGTCATTGTCCTGTTGTAGGATGAAATTGGCTCCAATCAAGCGCTGTCCACTGGGTATGGCATGGCGTTGCAAAATGGAGTGATAGCCTTCCTTATTCAGAATCCCTTTTACCCTGTACAAATCTCCCACCTTACCAGCACCAAAGCAACCCCAGACCATTATATTACCTCCACCATGCTTAACAGATGGCGTCAGGCATTCTTCCAGCATCTTTTCATTTGTTCTGCGTCTCACAAACGTTTTTCTTTGTGATCCAAACACCTCAAACTTGGATTCATCTGTCCACAACACTTTTTTCCAGTCTTCCTCTGTCCAATGTCTGTGTTCTTTTGCCCATCTTAATCTTTTTCTTTTATTGGCCAGTCTCAGATATGGCTTTTTCTTTGCCACTCTGCCCTGAAGCCCAGAATCCCGCAGCCGCCTCTTCACTGTACATGTTGACACTGGTGTTTTGCGGGTACTATTTAATGAAGATGCCAGTTGGGGACCTGTGAGGCGTCTGTTTCTCAAACTAGAGACTCTAATGTACTTATCTTCTTGCTCAGTTGTGCAACGTGGCCTCCCACTTCTTTTTCTACTCTGGTTAGAGCCTGTTTGTGCTGTCCTCTGAAGGGAGTAGTACACACCGTTGTAGAAAATCTTCAATTTCTTAGCAATGTCTCGCATGGAATAGCCTTCATTTCTAAGGACAAGAATAGACTGTCGAGTTTCAGATGAAAGTTCTCTTTTTCTGGCCATTTTGAGCGTTTAATTGACCCCACAAATGTGATGCTCCAGAAACTCAATCTGCTCAAAGGAAGGTCAGTTTTGTAGCTTCTGTAACGACCTAAACTGTTTTCAGATGTGTGAACATGATTGCACAAGGGTTTTCTAATCATCAATTAGCCTTCTGAGCCAATGAGCAAACACATTGTACCATTAGAACACTGGAGTGATAGTTGCTGGAAATGGGCCTCTATACACCTATGTACATATTGCACCAAAAACCAGACATTTGCAGCTAGAATAGTCATTTACCACATTAGCAATGTATAGAGTGTATTTCTTCAAAGTTAAGACTAGTTTAAAGTTGTCTTCATTGAAAAGTACAGTGCTTTTCCTTCAAAAATAAGGACACTTCAATGTGACCCCAAACTTTTGAACGGTAGTGTATATACAGTGAGGAAAATAAGTATTTGAACACCCTGCTATTTTGCAAGTTCTCCCACTTAGAAATCATGGAGGGGTCTGAAATTGTCATCGTAGGTGCATGTCCACTGTGAGAGACATAATCTAAATAAAAAAAATCCAGGAATCACAATGTGTGATTTTGTAACTATTTATTTGTATGATACAGCTGCAAATAAGTATTTGAACACCTGAGAAAATCAATGTTAATATTTGGTACAGTAGCCTTTGTTTGCAATTACAGAGGTCAAACGTTTCCTGTAGTTTTTCACCAGGTTTGCACACACTGCAGGAGGGATTTTGGCCCACTCCTCCACACAGATCTTCTCTAGATCAGTCAGGTTTCTGGGCTGTCGCTGAGAAACACGGAGTTTGAGCTCCCTCCAAAGATTCTCTATTGGGTTTAGGTCTGGAGACTGGCTAGGCCATGCCAGAACCTTGATATGCTTCTTACAGAGCCACTCCTTGGTTATCCTGGCTGTGTGCTTCGGGTCATTGTCATGTTGGAAGACCCAGCCTCGACCCATCTTCAATGCTCTAACTGAGGGAAGGAGGTTGTTCCCCAAAATCTCGCAATACATGGCCCCGGTCATCCTCTCCTTAATACAGTGCAGTCGCCCTGTCCCATGTGCAGAAAAACACCCCCAAAGCATGATGCTACCACCCCCATGCTTCACAGTAGGGATGGTGTTCTTGGGATGGTACTCATCATTCTTCTTCCTCCAAACACGGTTAGTGGAATTATGACCAAAAAGTTCTATTTTGGTCTCATCTGACCACATGACTTTCTCCCATGACTCCTCTGGATCATCCAAATGGTCATTGGCAAACTTAAGACGGGCCTTGACATGTGCTGGTTTAAGCAGGGGAACCTTCCGTGCCATGCATGATTTCAAACCATGACGTCTTAGTGTATTACCAAAAGTAACCTTGGAAACGGTGGTCCCAGCTCTTTTCTGGTCATTGACCAGCTCCTCCCGTGTAGTTCTGGGCTGATTTCTCACCTTTCTTAGGATCATTGAGACCCCACGAGGTGAGATCTTGCATGGAGCCCCAGTCCGAGGGAGATTGACAGTCATGTTTAGCTTCTTCCATTTTCTAATGATTGCTCCAACAGTGGACCTTTTTTCACCAAGCTGCTTGGCAATTTCCCCGTAGCCCTTTCCAGCCTTGTGGAGGTGTACAATTTTGTCTCTAGTGTCTTTGGACAGCTCTTTGGTCTTGGCCATGTTAGTAGTTGGATTCTTACTGATTGTATGGGGTGGACAGGTGTCTTTATGCAGCTAACGACCTCAAACAGGTGCATCTAATTTAGGATAATAAATGGAGTGGAGGTGGACATTTTAAAGGCAGACTAACAGGTCTTTGAGGGTCAGAATTCGAGCTGATAGACAGGTGTTCAAATACTTATTTGCAGCTGTATCATACAAATAAATAGTTAAAAAATCATATATTGTGATTTCTGGATTTTTTTTTTTTAGATTATGTCTCTCACAGTGGACATGCACCTACGATGACAATTTCAGACCCCTCCATGATTTCCAAGTGGGAGAACTTGCAAAATAGCAGGGTGTTCAAATACTTATTTTCCTCACTGTATATATATATATATTCCTGTTTGCGCACAGCTTCCCTGTCAAACAAATATATTAATTGAATAAAAAAATCTCAATATCAGGTCGGGAGATGAGACTTTGTTGAGTTCTGATGCCCACCCTCCCTCCCCCTTCAAATCTCTTTTCAACAGTGCAGCACAGTGTTGACAACTTTGAGACTTTGTCGTGAGATTTAGCGCCTTTTCAGACCACTTTAGTGCCTTTTTTTCTTAAAAGCACCTAACGACAAATCTAGCGACTTTTTTGACAAACCTTAGCTACTTTCCGTAGATGAGTCGCCAGTACTGCCGTGCGAGTATAATATAAATATAGCGAGTAAATAAAGCCGAAATCACAGCACAGCCGTTGTCTTTAACATATGCAATAAAATCTGTATTTTAGTAGTGCAGAGCAGCAGCTTGAAATTGTTTGGTTAACATGTAGTCTTAATGGGCTGTGTTTCAGTCACTATTTCATACTCATTACATTGTCTGACAATAGACACAGAACAAATATGTACAAGAGAACAGCTTTATTGGGAATTTGACTGTTTTATAATACAGTATGTGAGCACAGAGTAGGAGAGAAGCAAACAGATGTAAAGGGCTGACACTAGGCAAATTGCAAATAACGTGATGACGTTATGAATATGCTAATTAACGTATTACATAATTTAGTGACTTTTTAAACAGGCTTTAGCTACTTTTCATTGAAAGTAGTTGGCAATACTGGTGCAGCACACATCAGACACACAGGCAGGCAGCAGCCCCTCCCAGCTCCTATCCCAGTTGTGTTTTTCTTGTCTTATGTGGAGGTCAGTGGTGATGAACAAAAGACTAAGCTACCAGTGCCTCGAATTTACAGCTAATTAGCCAAAAGACAAATATAGTTAACTTGTGTCTTGCTAACATGCATGACTCATGAGCTACTAGCTAATATATTAAGTTAGCTAAAGTTTAGCTAAGGCAATATATCATGGCCATACAGACAAATGTACTGTACTTAATGGAGACACTACAAGTGAATACAGTAAAATTTGTGTCTAATAACGTCATCTCAATCGCCACATTGATATGCAAATTATGCATTAACTAATTCAAATATGCTAATTTGCATACATTGAAGTGTTATGTATTCCAATAACACCAAAATAATTAAGTGCAGCGGTTAGCACTGTTGCCTCACAGTAAGAAGGTCCTGGGTTCAAATCCCGGTTGCCCCGGCCTTTCTGTGTGGAGTTTGCATGTGCTCCCAATGCCTGCATGGGTTCTCTCCAGGTGCTCTGGCTTCCTCCCACCATCCAAAGACATGCAGGCTAGTGTGAGTGGTTGTCTGTCTATGTGTGGACCTGTGATGGACTGGCGACCTGTCCAGGGTGTACCCTGCCTTTTGCCCAATGTTAGCTGGGATAGACTCCAGCCACCCCCGCGACCCTGTACACAGGATAAGAGGTTGACGAAGGATGGAAGATGTGCCTTTTTTTCCACTTGAGCCCCTGCCCACCAAAATGTCTGTGCACGTCCCTGTCTGTAGATCATTTCAGAATACACAAGCCTCTTCAATTAACTCACTTCACACTTTGTTGAGACACTTTGTGGCATGGCAATAGTCAAGCATTCAAAGACAATGCAGAATGTGATGACTTGGTGAGTCTATAATGAAAGATGGAATAGCTGTATTAATTGATTCATGTCCTGTCATTTCCAGAGAACTATGTACTCGAACAATGAGGCAAATATTTGTTTTTACTGATAGAAGGGAGAGAAGAGACTACTTTCAGTATGGGCCAAGTCCAGTATGGGTCAAGAAGATGCATCAGTAGTCATCTGTCTACAATAAAGGAATATTTTGGGAAAAGTTTGATGAAAGTTCAGATTAGAACTCTTTCAGCCACTCTACTGCCAGGAGTACACGGGCATCCCCTACTCCCCATCTGTTTTCAGGAGGCTTTTCAAAACATGGATACAATCTGCACACCAGAGACATATCTGCCTCTATTGTATCATTCAATCATATCTATCTATTAATATTCCGATCTCATAAAGGATTTCCAATGCTGCAGTTCAAGAGGCATGTTGCCCAGCTAATAGTCCATCAAGAGTCCATTAAAGGAGATTGATATGATTTATCAATTCCAAGTATGTATATGAGTTGTTTGCCAAAAGTTCATAGGAGGAATAAGGGGAGTAAGAATAAGAGGTGATGCACATTTAGAATAGTCAACAGACTCTAATGTTTTTAGCCCATGCGTAGAAGTAATGGCAATTTAGCATTTGTTCATTACTGACAAAATTATGCACCATAATTTGCAGATGCTACAGGCACAGGGCCTGTTTTCCTGGCTGATCTGGGTTTTTTCTGTTTTTCTGGCTAGTATGTCTGGACACTGTCCTTAGGATATTGAGCTGTATCACAGCCAGTCATAAATTTGCCATAAATCTGCAACCTATTCATTAGTGCAGTTAGACAAACTATGCACAGACTTCAAGATTATGAGAGGGAAAATTTGATGATCCTGTCTAATTCTATATTAATAGGCCCCTCAAGGCGTGCTCAAGAAATGTAATTTGAAAAAAAAAAATATGTGTTTCTCAATATGCCATTCATATTGATTTGTTCCTTTTACTTATAAAATACCTATTTTGTCTTTGTTGGCACAACATACATCATATACTGCTGAGATGTTTCATTATTACAAATACACAAGAGTGATGCGGATTAGTTAAGGCATGTTCTTTTGTTTTTAGATTTGTACTGGTGTACAATAATACCATAATAATACTTCAACCACAAACAACTTTCTTCCCAAGTTATATCACACTCAAGCAACACATCAATCATAACACCTCCAAAGTGAGCACTTTATCTACTTAACCAAACTTGGGCTGTGATACACATGCTGACATCTAATAATCTTCACATTGCTACAGCCCTCCAGAGAGACTGCTGTCCCTATGAGTGAGGCTGGGTTGTCATAAACCTCTAACAGCTGCCTTCTGCTCATCACTAATGACTAGAATATTCATATTGGGGAAGGCATTCATGATTACTGTAAGCCTAGTTATGATTAGCATGTTGTCCTCCGTTTCACTTGTGGCATATAAGCTGCAATTTTAGGTTTTTGTTGCTGAACGACAGCTGTTTTTCCAAAGGACCTCATACCTGTAGAGAGCTACTGCTAAGCATTCCTATTAATCTCAATGGCTTTATAAATGCAGTTCTATGTAAATATGTGCTACACGGACATCTTTGACAGTTTCATCGAATCTTGTTATATTTTCAGCACTGAATGCATGAGTGCCGGGTTTTTAAGACACAGTGTCAAGTTAAAAGAACTTCAACTTTAAAAAATGGGTCTCGAGACACCTGCAATCTGTTCTTTTTGTTGTACTGCATCTAGCTTTTTTCAACGCAAGTACGTGTTCTGTCTAAACAGCTCCCAAGGACTACCAAGGAAATGCCAAGTTCATTTTACACATTTAAGAGCCCTAAAAAATTGTACACTTGTAAACCATCTACTTAAATATACAAAATAAATTTTGTCAGAATGCATGTCTACATTTGAATACCTGTCAATGGAGAAAACAAGCATAATGGTGTCATTATGGCTACCAGCAGGGGTTAAAGTGATTTGTAAAAATTCTCTCATCATTTACTCACCCTCATGCCATCCCAGATGTGTATGACTTTCTTTCTTCTGCAGAACACATACAAAGATTTTTGGAAGAATATCTCAGCTGTTTTGGTCCATACAATACAAGTGAATGGTGACCAGAACTTTGAAGTTCCAGAACGCATATTTTTATTAACCTTTATTTAACCAGGTTTGTCTCATTGAGATATAAAATCTAAAAATAGCAGAACAAATTAAATCACACAATCACAAAACAAACACAAAAGAAGCAAAGACAACTCAAGTGCATTTCAATTAAATAAAAAGTGCCATTAATTAAAACATTTGCACATGTGAATGGACTCATGTTCTATAGTTTTAACATAACTTTTAAAATCATTTAAAGAAATTAGACACTGTGGTTTAAGTGTTTTCTGTAGGTCATTCCAAGTAGAAGGTGCAACAAACATGAAAGCCTTTTTGAACAACTCTGTCCGGGCTTGAGGTACATTCAATGAAATAGTTTTCTGGGACCGTAAAACATAATTAGTCTGTGTAAAAGAAAGAAATTCAGATATGTAACATGGAAGCCTGCCTATAATGCCCTTATATATAAAAATATAAAGGTGAGTAAGGCGGCGATATGATAGAGAAGGCAAATTTACTGTGGAGTAAAGTGTACAGTGATGAGTGAGGGGTCTGCAATTTGAAATAAATCTTAAAGCTCCATGAAACATAGCATCCAACCTCTGAAGACACTTAGATGGGGCATTCATAAACAACAGATCACCATAATCAATAATAGAGAGAAATGTGGCATCGACTATCCTTTTTCGGGCAGAAAAAGTAAATCAAGATTTGTTCCTAAAGAAAAAACCTAGCTTTAATTTCAACTTTTTTTACTAGATTCTGTATATGAAGCTTAAAAGAAAGGTGATCATCAATTAAAAATCCTAAATATTTATAAGATGAAACTACCTCAGGTCTAACTCATTTTTCCTTGAGTTTGAAAAAACTATTACTTTGGTCTTCTCTGCATTAAGCACAAGCTTTAATTGATAAAGCTGTGCTTGCACTATATCGAAAGCAGTTTGTAAGCATTCATACGCCTTCCTAATGGTAGCTGCACAACAATAAATAACCAGATCATCTGCATAAAAATGGAAAAATGCATATTGGACATTTTCCCCCAGACAGTTTATATAAATAGTGAATAAAAGTGGCCCCAGAATAGAGCCCTGTGGGACCCCTTTACAAATTGATAAAAATGTTAACGTTAGGCCATCAACTTGCGTAGCTTGAGTCCTATCAGCGAGGTAGTTGATAAACAAGCCCACAGAGTGCTGAGACAAACCTATACTGATCAGTCTCTGAGCTAGTATGCTATGGTCAACAGTGTCAAATGCTTTGGACAAATCAATGAACAGAGACACACAATGTTTCTTGTCATCAAGTGCTTTGACTATATCATTAATTACTTTTATAGCAGCAGTGGTAGTGCTGTGTTTTTTCCTGAAACCAGATTGATGCTTAGCTAAAAAATATCTATAAGGGTATATATAAAGGCAGGATAAAAGTAATCCAGACGCTGGTGATTAAATACATATCTTCAGAAGCTATATGATAAGTGTGGGTGAGAAACAGGTCAATATTTAAGTCCCTTTTTGCTACACATTTCCACTTTCCCTATATTTCACATTTTGAAAGTTAAAATAGAGATTTATGGTAAAAAAGGACTGAAAAAATGATATTTTTTCCCCCACACTTATCATATAGCTTCTGAAGATATGGACAAAAACACTGGAGTCATATGAATTACTTTTCTGTGGCCTTTATATGATTTTTGGAGCTTCAAAGGTCTGGTCACCATTCACTTGTATTATAAGGACCAACAGATCCGTGATATTCTTTTAAAAATCTTTGTGTTGTGCAGAAGAAAGAAAGTCATACATATTTGGAATAAGGTGACAAGATTTCTGAAATTAAAAACGGGGACATTTCTAGTTCTTTGCAGATACTTTATTATACATTCCATTTATTTTCCATGTTATTTATGTTGTATTCTTATTTTAAATGCACAAATTTTATGATTTTTCAATTGCGCTTGCTGCCTGATCCAGTTCTTAATCGTGCACTCAGCGATTCTTGAGAAACACTGTTGATATTCAAAATAAACTACCAAAACATACCCCTCCCTTCAGTGCTACCCCCACCCCCAATCATGGACGCAAAGTTATTCATTTTACCTCTCGACAGTCTCTCCACTGCTAAAAAGTCTCACCAATGTTGACACTGCTCATAGCCCTCAACTGATTATAATCCTTCTTTTTATTTTATATTCATCTGACCTTTTTCTCTTGGTATGTTTCTCAGCCATTTGTTCTCCTTGAAGTTTAAAAAATTCACACAAGCCAGATTTGCTGTCGCTTTTTTAATTAATTTCACTCTCACTCTACCCCCACCCCCCATCCTCTGCACATGCAAGAACCACCCCCTGTTGCTGATTGGCTGGAGTAGTGTTGTTTGGATCAGTCTGATCCACTTTGTTTTTGTCCCATTTACAGAGCTAGGGCTGTGTACAACAAATACTAGATTTTTTTCAGCCAACCACAGAACAGACAGCTAGCAAATTGTGAGGAGATATTTGCAGAATTTGATCAAAAGTGTATTGGATTAGAATTATTGAGTGCACCTTTAACTGTAAATCTGTAATAGTGTGCAGCTCCCTCTGTTGGTCAGAAAAAACAGCACAAACCTGGTTGCCTGTAATCTTCAATAGAAGTTTCTTGCCATGTATATTCACTTTGCGGACTGTTTTGAACACACTGTAAAAATGGGGACTGTGACAGGGCGGAGGGTGGGGCCTTATCAGGCTAATCAAGAAAGGGATAAAGGCCGACTGCGGAAGGTAAAGCAACCGAGAGACGGGCAGCTGACCATCACGTGTGTGTTTTGTCTTTTTTTTGTCAAGTTTTTGTATAAAATATTATTTGTATTGTCAAGCCGGTTCTTGCCTCCTCCTTTCCATTGTACTCCTTTACAGGGACATTTTTGGGGACAGCTCCATTCAGGGACAGACCATCAAAAACTGTGACTGTCCCAAGAAAACGGGTCTGGTCTGGTCACCCTAATTTGGGATGGCATGAGGCTGAGCCCATGATGAAAGAATTTTCATTTTTGGGCGAACTATTCTTTTAACTGCTTAAACTAACCAGTCAAACCCTGACCTTGATTTTGTCAATGTCTTATAAGCATCAATATTTTTTGGGATATGAACTTTTACATCTGAAAATAAAATCTCTAAAACAAAATCTGTATTGTAACAGTTCACATGCCACATACTACTGTGTGCAAATTGGGTTTTGAAAAACGTCCATCACATAGTGTTAAAACAGGTAAGACAGAAAAACAAATGGAGACTGTAAGCTTATGTAATGTCACAGCTTTAATGGCCTCTCTGAAGCTATGGTCCTTATCATTTATTTATTTTTCCCTGGATCACATCCCCAGCGTGGTGCCAGGACTCGCCACATCACTGTTGACAGAGGAATGCTGCAAGCTGTGCAGAGGTATGAATGGAAAAATGAAGCACAAAAGTGAGGAATACCCACATCTTGCATAAACAACTTTTTTAATTACATAATGGCTTCGAAACAAGCTCCCAATTTTCTTATTTTTTATTCTATAGGGAGAATATTAAAAAGTATTGACTTTATGCTGACGCAAAAGGCCCCTATTCCCACGGAAATAGACTTGCATTTAAGCTAAATTTGTGTGAAAGTTTGTTTTTTTTCCACTGGTACAACAGCTTTTCTATTACGGAGTGTTTATTTACACTAAGTGCAAATAGCTCATCTTGTTGGCAGAGGCTATTTACACTAACTCCGCCCACCTCTGCTCAGACCAAACACTAGACAGCCAGGACAGATTTATTTGGGGTCAACTGATATATCTGCATTTTTCACGATAGGGCAGAGACATTAAACTGGTTAACGGGTTAGAAATTTAGTGGATTAAGAGATTGGATAACTAATGACTATTTGCACTCCAGTGGTCTGGTGGAAACACAGGATTTTATGACAAAATGCACTCCCATGTGCAGCTATTAGTAGCCCTGAGTGTACCAATGGAATGTGTTTGTGTTGTCACGCTGGAGATCCAGGTTTGAATCCCACCCCTTGACAAAGAAATTCCTCATAGTGATTTGGTCACAGTGAAGGTTCGGGGAGTTGAGAGAAGGATTTGATCTGGATAAAATTAACGTTATGGTTACTGTCGTAAACACTCGGCCCCCCCGAGGGAGGGAACGAGACATTGTGTCGAATGAAGTGACACAAGGGGTCTTCCTTGGACGCCGAATCGTACCTCTGAAACTGAGAAAAGGCCAATGTCAAGTTGGCAGATGGAATTTGCATGCCCTGCCCTGGACATATGGGTATAAAGGGAAGTGGGGCAGCGAATGCCAGTCAGTCAGGAGCCGAAAATTAAGCATGGCCATTATCAGTGCTAGGTCAAGTGCTGTGGCAGGGGGGACACAACGTCTCATTCCCTCCCTCGGGGAATGGAGGTTACGACAGTAACCATGACATTCCCCTTCTGTCACTCACTCGACGTTGTGTCGAATTAAGTGACACAAGGTGTCCATGAAAAAAACGCCACGCACTGTCCATGTTACATGACTGTCGAAACAGGTGCACAGCAAGCTATTGTGTGCTAGAGGCGCCTGTACCGACTGTATCTGTATGTAGCCCTCCCCAACGCGCCCAACTCTTTTTTTTTCATACAAACCTTAGGTTTCCCGCACCCCTGAGGGGGGAAAAAGGTGTTACATGCCTAGCATGGGAGCAAGCCCAGCAGCCGGGGCTGTAGGCGAGGCCGGAGGCAAGGTAGCTGTCTGGTCCGCAAATGTCCTATTTTTTCAGGAGGGAAAGACCCTGCGGAGGCCATGCCCTGCCCAGTTTTAGGGGGAGGTACTGTGTGGCAAATACACCACGAGGGTTGTGAAGCCGGACGTGGGATATGGCGTGGTGGTAGGTCCAGCCAAATGAGGGGGGACTCTACAAGCATGGCGGCCAGGGCAGCGGGGCTGCCTGGGGGAAACGCGGGTCCACTAACAAGGGGGAACGTACCGCGGAAAATACATTTGAGCATTTGAGACTCATAGTGGGTCCGGCCGCGAATTGCTCCGCTGAATTCTAGGGAGGAGAAACATCCAGGCAGTGATGCTCAGTGGCTGACCTGGGACAGAAGGTGCACTGGATCAACTTTGTGAAGGGCGCAAGGTGCAAGCGGAACACCCGGTCAGTTGTGCCGTGTTACGAGTTCTACCGGCTTGGACCTGACAAAACACGGGATGAGACCGACTCAACCCTCAGATTGTAAAACCTGGCAAAGGTATTGGGTGTTGCCCAGCCCACTGCTCTGCACATGCCATGGCTCAGTGCCCAAGAGGATGCCACACTTCTAGTAGAGTGTGCTCGAACACGCAAAGGGGCGGGCATGGCCTGGGTGTGATAGGCTAAGGCAATAGCATCAACAACCCAGTGGGCTAACCTCTGTTTGGAGATGGCGTTCCCTTTCCGCCATCCGCCAAAGCAGACAAAGAGCTGCTCAGAACATCTAAAGTGGTCCAAATAGGTACACATAGCACACACCAGACACAGCAACGAATGGGCTGGGTTTGCCTCCTCCTGAGGTAGCGCTTGCAGGTTCACAACCTGGTCCCTGAATGGGATCATAGGAACCTTGGGCACGTAGCCCGGTCGGGGTCTCAGGATAACGTGAGAAAGCGCCGGACCGAACTCCAGGCAGGTGTCGCTGACAGAGAACGCTTGTAGGTCTCCAACCCTCTTGATGGAGGCTAACGTGATCAGGAGGGCCGTCTTCAGGGAGAGGGCCTTGTGCTCGACTGAGTCAAGCGTCTCGAAGAGGGGTCTCTGATGTCCCGTGAGGACCACTGAGAGATCCGAAGAGGGGAACAGGCCGGGGAGGATTCAGTCTCCGGGCGCCTTTCGAGCACCTCGCCGTTGTTTGTTCTCAGGGGGACGCCCTTGGCGAACAGGTGGGGCACGCTGGTTGGGCGGCGCCACAGCATGATGTGTGAATTGAGTGGTGCCGAGGTACCAGTCATCAACCCGCGAAGGTTGTAGGGAGGACGGGGGTTCCAGTCCAAGCCCACGCTCACGGCAGCCCGGGAAAGCATGTCGGCCATCTGTGCGTCTGCCTCTGACTGGGTGGGCTGGCCCAAAGGCAGCAGCCCAGTTGAGTCAGATGCGTCAGATGCCTGGACGCTCTGTTATGCAGCGTTGATGTCATCATCCAAGACCGGGGGCTCGAGGGAGAATGCTGGCTGGCCGCGAGGCGAGTCGCACTCATCCCGAGCCCGGACGGATGCACACAAGGGGATTCGTGAGGATTTACCAAGCAAAACTGAGCCCGTCATCATCCCCGTATTGCTGAAATGGCATTCATCTTCAGGAAGGAGAGCTATGAATACAACTTTGCCATGGTCATGTTCTTGCGGTGAGAACATAAACCATCCACGAACACCGCCTCAGTGTGATCGCTACCCAGGCACACGAGGCAGCGTCTGTGGCCATCGTTCTTGGAGAGAAATTGACCGCATCCAGGAACACCACAGGGGCGGAAAGGCATCTTGAAAAAGACACGTCCTGAAAAGGACATTCAACGCCGCTGTGTATTGCTCTTTTGTGAGTGGAAAACTCAGACTCTTTTAGAGGAAATATAACTCCTTTAGGAGGAGACACTCTTTTAAACAGAAAGAAAGCGTTATCGAAGCGCCCAGGGGCGGGAACTGCACAGATTGCAGAGAGAGACGCCAGCTGGAAATGCGCATCCAACAGCAATGCAGTGAGAACATGAACCATCCACGAAAAATTCTGACTGGCATTCGCTGCCCCGCTTCCCTTTATACCTGTATGTCCGGGGCGGGGCATGCAAATTCTGTCTGCCAACTTGACACTTGCCTTTTCTCAGGTTCAGAGGTACAATTCGCCATCCAAGGAAGACCCCTTGTGTCACTTCATTCGACACAACATCGAGTGAGTGACAGAAGGGGAACCATGGTTTTAGTGTTGTAATATTGAAGTAACCATGTGTTTTGGTGGAAACTAAATAGTTCTGATGTACTAACCATGGTGTTACTACAGTATCATATTGTTAATAGTAGTTAATAGTAACCATTTTATCATCAAATTTTATGATGATAAAATGGTTACTGCAGTACAGCATGATTAATTTTTGTAAGGTAGGGGTAGGGGTTGGTGTAGTGTGTCTGTGGGACTCCAAATAAACACAATAAAAATGCTGTAGTGATGCCACTATACTGTATGTTAGTATTTAAACAGGGTTGTAAGAGTTTCTGTCACTATTTGCACTGGAGTGCAAATAGCCTCTGCCTTTTATTACATTGCTTTCTTTTAAACATGACGTGGCTGACATGGGAGGATTAACTCTTTAATGTGCCCCTACAGTCCAAGAGTCTGAAAGTCATGCCAGGAACTTCTTCCCTCCCTGTCACACACACAAAACTGCACTCTGTTGTACTGTATCCTCATAAGATACTTTATGATTTAGTACATTAGCTGGAACACACAAAAAAAACTATTTTTCATCTTCTGCTGGAAGTTAGATCAATGAGTTCTAATGAGGCACCTACCACTTTGTTGTTCTGCCTATTGCCTATTACAAAAGTCTGGCATCTTGGAACAGAGGAAGAAAGAACACACCATTCCTCTCACCTGCTCAAGTTCAGTTTCTACCCTCCGGAGGAGGCAAGTGTCACATATAATGATTGCATCTAAGAATTGGCTCTGATTGTCACACACTGAAGAGACAGGGCTGACCTTTGTGTTTCTAATTGGACTGGCTGCCAGACAACACAGTCAAGAACTTGGGCCAAGAAAGTTCAGAGTAGTTGTGACTCTTCTTAAGAGTTAAAGGAATAGTTCAGTGTCTTCAGAAGTGATTTGATAGGTCTGGGTGAGAATCCAATCAATATTTTAGTACATTTTTACATCTAAATCCTCCTCTCTGCTCATACAATCTCCACTTTAACTTTCACTTTAAGATTCTTCTTCTTGTATTTTTGGTGATTCACATTCCTCATGCACACTGGGCAGGAAGAAAAATAGCAAAAATGAACTTAAATATTGATCTGTTTCTCACCCACACCTATCACATCACTTATGAAGATTTGGATTTAATCACTGAAGCCTTATGGATTACTTTTACTGCTTTTTGGGGAGTCAACATTTTGGAACCCATTCACTTGCACTGTATCGACCTACAGAGCTGAAATACTCTTCTAAAAAAAAATCTAAATTTGTGTTCTGCAGATGAAAGAATGTCATACACATCTGGGATGGCATGAGGATGAGTAAATTATGAGAGAATTTTCATTTTTGGTTGAACTATTTCTTTAAAAACGCAACATTCTGTCATCATGTATTCACCCTCACGTTGTTCCAAACCCTTTGTTCCATGGAACACAAAAGGACATGTTAGGCAGAATGTAAGTAAGTGACAGCCTCAGTCACTGTTCATTTTCCTATATCACTTTATGCCATACAATGAAAATAAACCGAGGCTGTCATTCTGCCATACACTTTTTTCGTGTTACATGGAAGAAAGGAAGTTGTAAAAATTAAGGGTTAGTAAATATACAAAAAAGTCCCTTTAACTATTAAAACAACAACGTGCATGATAGATTAACTTGTAGATTTGCCATTCTCTGCATTGCTAATAGTTTTGCTATTCTGGGCTCACACTCTCCAATGTAATTATTTCTTGGGGGAATGGATACATGTAGAATTTTACAGAAGTTGCAAACATTGCCTTCAATGGAATTCAGTTGATTTAATGAATTTGTTGAAAAATTAACTCTTGATCGTATGATGTCTTGTCATTCCTGATTTAATTGTTTGTCAAATGTTACCCAAAGTGACTTAAAATTTAGTTGGTGAGAAAGTGCCCTTTTTTAATCTATTGGAAATATACTTATAACAAGCTCATCTGATGCTATCTCTTTTTCCCCAGTCAGCCAGACAAGGTATAAAATGGTTCAGTATCTCTGTTGTGCAGAGCTTTGACTTCTTTCCACTAATTAACTGCAATGTGGTTAACAGATTTTCCTTTACCTTGACCTTAAACCTCTTTTTAACCCCTTCTCTCCCATGTGTTCCATGACAGAATACAGTGGAGAAAGTGAGTGTGACAAAAATAAATATATGAAAAAGAAGGCAAAAAAAAGAAGGAACACAATTTTACATTTATATCTATCTATCTATCTATCTATCTATCTATCTATGAATCCCATTTTCAATACATCATATTTGTGCTGCTAATTTATGGTAGAATGTCTCAACAGTTGCATTACAGGACTCCTGTCTTGTGTCTGATTCTGAGAGAGATTGCATAACTGTGCAGAGAGGAGAGAGAAGCATGATGATCTAGGCTGAAGATACTGAGAGCACCATCATCAAAGGGATCACTTGTGTGCTCTCAGTCACAATAAGACCAGATCTGATTTGTGTTATTATCAATGGAGATGGCAGGGTCTTATCTGATCAGAGAGAGCTCATTCATTCTATAATACTGTGTAAAACACCCACGACATGAAGATGAGCACCGCATTGATTTATCTAAGCAAAATTCTGATAAATTTTCACTGTCCATATTCCAGGAAATATGTATTGTGGCTGCATAATGGGAGACAAAATGGTGAATTCTAAACAGTGAATATAGCTACAGTGTATTTGTGTGGGTACACATTCCATCCATCCATCTATTTAAAGGGACAGTTCACCCAAAAATTAAAATTCTCTCATCATTTACTCACTCTCAAGTCAAGTCAAGTGTTTTTTATTGTCGTTTCAACCATATACAGTTAGTACAGTACACAGCTAAACGAGACAACATTCCTCCAGGACCATGGTGCTACATAAAACAACATAGGACAAACCCAGAACCACATGAGACTACACAGACTAAATAAAATACCTATATAAAGTGCACGTGCAAACATGTGCAAAAAGTACGGGACGGTACAATAAATTACTAACAATGAACAGGACAATAGACACAGTGAGAGACAGTGCAGCGCCGACCAGTACACAGTAGTGCAAAAAGATGACAGTTCCTAAAAATGTAATGTAAACATAACATACTATGAGATAGTGTTCTATGGACATAGCAGTTATTGAGATAGCAGCCAGTTATAAAGTGACAGTAATTAAAGTGCAACTCAGGACACGTGTGTGTGTGTGTCAAACCAGTCTCTGAGTATTGAGGAGTCTGATGGCTTGGGGAAGAAGCTGCTACACAGTCTGGCCGCGAAGGCCCGAATGCTTTGGTACCTCTTGACAGATGGCAGGAGGGTGAAGAGTTTGTGTGAGTGGTGTGTGGGGTCGTCCACAATGCTGTTGGCTTTGCGGATGCAGTGTTTTTCGTAAATGTCTTTGATGGAGGGAAGAGAGACCCCGATGATCTTCTCAGCTGCCCTCACTATCCTCTGCAGGGCTTTGCAGTCCGAAACGGTGCAAGTCCCAAACCAGGCAGTGATGTAGCTGCTCAGGATACTCTCAACAGTCCCTCTATAGAATGTAGTGAGGATGGGGGGTGGGAGATGTGCTTTCCTCAGCCTTCGAAGAAAGTAGAGATGCTGCTGTGCTTTCTTGGTAACAGAAAATCTACCTTATAAGCAATGATCTTACAGCTCAGGCTTATGATGAACTCCCCTATCAGACAGACTCAATTTACATGAGCACATTTGGCAGATACTTTTATCCAAAGCAACTTACATTAAAGCATGACTTTTCATGACTTCCCAGATGTGTATGACTTTTTTCTTCTGCCAGACACTTCTGTGAGCAATTTTTAGAAAGATAAATCTCAGCTCTGTAGGTCCACAGTGAATGTTAGCCAGAACTCTGAAGGTCCAAAAAGAATATAAAAGCAGAATTAATGTAATCCATATGACTCCAGTGGTTAAATCCATATCTTTAGAAGAAATATGATAGGTGTGAGCAAGAAACAGTTCAATATTTAAGTCCTTGTTTACGATAAATCTCTAGTTTCACTTTCACATTCACATTCTCTTTTGTTTTTGGCGATTTGAGTCATTTGTGCATATTGCCACCTACTGGTCAGGAAGAATTTATAGCAAAAAAACTACACCCACATTTATCATACTGTTTCTGAAGATATATATTTACCCATTAGTGTCTTATAGATTACTTTATGCTCCCTTTATGTGCTTTTTGGACATAAGTTCTGGTCACCATTAACTTGCATTGTAAGAACCTACAGAGCTGACATATTCTTCTAAAACAACAGAACTGCCAAACATGACAACAGATAAATGCTTTAATGTAAGTTTCTTTGGATAAAAGTATCTGCCAAATGTGCTCATGTAAATTGAGTCTGTCTGATAGGGGAGTTCATCATAAGCCTGAGCTGTATGACCATTGCTTATAAGGTAGATTTCCTGCCCAGAAGCCACACAAAAGAGATGTCTTTACAGCTTTAGACTGAAGCTCCAGAGAGTAGGAGGTGGTGTGGTGAGGGTATGGTCTGCACAGTTATCTCTCATCTCAGCCACAGGCTAAATTGAATGTGACACCAGTTAAATTAAGACAATCGACTGCAAGGAGAGGCCAATAGCCTTGTCCACTACATTTAATCATAAACCTTGGACAGAAAGATTCACTGCTTCACCAGTCAAACAACAAACACACAAACACACAAAAAATTGGAGACTTATGTAGTAAAAATCCAGCCAATAACAAAACACAAGGCTGTTTTTTTTTTTTTTTTTTTTTTTATATAACTTGAGTCTGAGAAGAACTGTAATCATCCTACTAATCTTATTAAAGCTTTGAAAACCCCTTTTTTTCCTGTCTATAAATTTTTTTCTAAATATAACGGCGATGGCGATCTAGCTGTCAGTGCTGTTGTGGTGACGCTGATGGATTTATGCAAATGTCAAGGCTAGCTTTATGCTGTGGTGTCAGCCTTTTGGAAAACATGTCTCCAGGGAGGGAGACTGGAACTTGGGATGCAGTTGTTTCATCTTCAAAGGCTCTCTCGAAAATAAGCAGACACACTAAATCACCTGGCGGCTTTATTTATTTATATGGTTATGTGCAGTACAGGCAACTACAGAGCTGAGGGCTCTGGAGAGAAAAAGGAGGAGGCATAAAGTGGTCATTTTTATGTTAGAGCCACTATATTTCAACTGATGACAACTGCATACAGCATGCTGTCCAAAGCTTCTTTTTTAATTTTTCAAGTTTAGAACTTTATCAGGAATGGCTTGAAATGTATGTACATTATTGCTATATTATATTACATTAATTGCATAAATAGAGGCATGGATAGTCAAGCAATGTTCATAATTTGTGCATAATAGAAATCTGGCTAATGAGAAACTGCATACAATTTCTGACAGAAGTTTAAAGAATCAGAGGGCCCTCCACCACAGGCCATCACTTGGCACATTCCCAGTAGAGTCAGGGCTGAGAGGCAGATCCATTACACACAAAAGGGTCAGTTCTGATAGCTGAATGTGCCCTTCAAACCAAGATGCCTGGTGCTAATCCTGTTAAAGTATTCTCTATAGATATTGAAAGCTACACAGCAGACTGGAATTAAAATTGTGACATGATAACTAGCAATATTTGCATCTACAAACCTTTTTAAGGGGAACTTGAAATTTTCTTTTTCTCCTCAAATGGAAACTAGAAATAAGCTTAAAACATTCCAAGGTGCAATTATACTGTGTGAATGAAGAAACACATTTGGTTATACAATAACAGTTTTGTAGTGATAATTGTGTTTTATCATCCTGGACAGCCTATGTCTATTCTGTTTTGATAGCAAGTGCATTGGATGTTTCTTTATATTTACAAATTTTGCCTACTGCCATTAATATCTGTCTTAGTGCACAAGGTGGAAAACTGAACTTTTCAGTTGCTTGTCCTTTATAGTCCTCTCTCACTTTCTCACTCCTGGTTATGTAACAAAAATATAATTGAAGTCAAACTGTATATACAGTAAACTAGCAATAACTGAGGATAGCCAGCTTTCATGTGACTGATCTGAGACAAGTTTTTTTCACACTCTTTGAATAAAACACAAGCTGATGTTGTCAGCTGTGTCCAGATATATACTTTAACTCCAAAGGGCTGTCTTTAATAAAAAATATTCTGCCAGTCAAACTGCTCTGACTTCCTGAGACACAAAGGATAAGATCATGTAGGTATATATATATTAGTCATAAAGATAAATACAATTATAACTGATCTGGCAAGCTTTAGAGTTTTGGATCTTGTGCAGGGCTTTGTAGGATCTTGAGAGCTACACTGCCACCTCTTGGTAAAATGAAGTCTGTTCAACATGATGTAAAGATGCTGGCCTTGTGTCAAACTACAGTACAGTAAGCAGTAAATAATGTGGTTCATATTATAGGGAAACCAGTAGTCAGGAAAACATTGGCATGCCAGTGCAGAGAAGTGACATTTACGTTAATTTAATTAAGAATAATATTAACTTACACAGAGCTTAATAGAATGACTGGAAGGTTGGAAGTAGGAGTCTTTACACACATGTATGTTGGTGTGTGCAAGTTTATGTGAATGTGTATAGCTAGACATATTGTTTTCTCTGTCCATAAGGAGCAAGGATCACCAGAGGTTATGGCAGATAGGAGAGTGTTGATTGGAGGCTTTTAGATGTGTGTCCTGACATAAGGAAAAATGTGAGTTCCCGTCTGCCAGAACAAGCGTTTTTAATAGGCAAGCCTCTGGGGAAGCTGGACACTTTTGGGGAAGAGAAAGCTGCCATTTTTAGAGAGCTTATTTTAAGAGTGTAAATTGATCTCCACCTGCAGTGTTGCTTCTTAATCTGCTGTTGTCATGAACATGGAATGTAAACAGAATGACAAATAAAATTAGAAGGAGCTTGGGACATTGTGGTATGATGTACCTTTATAAGTGGTATTTTTAACTGAATTTAACAATGCTGCGGCTGCAGTGTACTGTACATAGGGGAACAAAAACAGGACATATAGCACATTATATTAAAGTACTCTGCAATACTAATGGACAACATTACTTTATGTAACACCTGGGATGCTTTTCAAACAGTATTGAAGGACATTATGGTCCAAATAAAGTGCCCGACCTGGTCTTCTTCTGTTGTTGCCCTTTTGTGTTTGCATTCTGAGATGATATTCTGCTCACTACAATTGTAAAGAGTGGTTATCTGAGTTAACGTAGCTTTTCTTTAAGCTCAAACCAGTCTGGCCATTCTCCACTGACCTCTCTCATCAACAAGACATTTCCGTCCGCAGAACTGCAGCTCACTGGATGTTTTTTGTTTTTGCCACCATTCTGATTTATCTCTATTGTGTGTGAAAATCCCAGGAGATCAGCAGTTACAGCAATACTCAAACAGCCCGCCTGGCACCAAAAATCATGTCGTGGTCGAAATCGAAAAGTGCTTGGTGAGTGTTATTTCAAGAACTAAACCATAACCGCAAGAAAAATATCTTTAGTATCTAATATTCATATTGAATGTTTTTTAAGATAAGAAATCTAAATTTAGTTAAGTGTGTCCAAACTTCAGAAAAAAACATATCTTAAAATGTATAACATTAACACTACAATTGTAGAGTGTTAGTTTATAAGGGAACTGATGTATTCTGATAGTAGAAAAAGTGCAGAGATGCAGTCCATGCAATCAATAATTGCATCCTCCATTTAGTATTATGGCATAATGGTCACCACTGAAGTACTAAGGGTTGCTTTTATGGTTTAAGGGCTTTTTCAGTCATGGAAAATAACATTACTGGTACCAGCAGTACCGCAGAAAGTACATCAGCAGAGATGGAGGCAGCACTATAGCAGGAGAGCTCTGGGATATAAATGGAGAAGTGCGGTCAGTGGCAGCATGGCTCAGGGGAGACATTGTACACCAAACAGGTTTGGCAGAGTGGAGGTTGAAAACAATGGGAAGAGACAGAGCTCAGATGCATGCAGAACACAGAACTCAGGAAACTGGATGGTTTTGGTAAAAAGACTAAAGTTTCCACACCTTGCAAATGTAACAGTTTGTGTAAAGTGTAGAGGAATAAGGTACAGTCATAAGTGTAACTTTTAAAAATAAAGCATATTGTCTTATATTTAAAAACAAATCTTTGATGCTGGATCAAGTCCACTGCAGGTCTTTCATGAAGCCAAAACAAAGAGGAAGCATACTGCGGCAGATTGCATCTCTTATATACTTCAGTTACAACATTAACCTGTACTGAAACATTGCAGTCTGGGAAACAGAGTCCTTGTCGCAATAAAGCCAACTGCATGTGTTAGGAGAGAGAAGGCCTATCTGAGGTTGTTAAATTGCTCAACAAAGTCATAAAGACTTAAAAGGGCTCCAGCAGTCTAGGTCAAGAATGCTATGCAATTAATAGTGTGATCTTATATTTCAGTATAACCAGATCCAAAACCCACAAAAGAGGATATACCTCTTATATGCTGAGACTAGACAAGTCTCAGACGAGTCTAGTTCTTCCCTTAACTCTGATCAGATTTAATGGCCCAGATTCTGATCCCATCCCATTTGCCAAAATTCAATTAAATTTGAGCGGGAGTGCTCCCTGATATGTGTGAAAGCCCAGAGGCTTATGGAGGGGTAATTAATAAGAGTGCATGAGATTAACTGTCTCCCCTGCTCACAGAGCCCAGCACTACTGCTGGTCTATTATACCACTGAACACATGCTCCATTTCAAATGATGACTGATGGAGCAAAAGTTGTTAAATCCAAAGCTAATGTAATCAAATCCAACTTAAATCTATGTCATATGACTATACATTGAATCTATTTCACCTAGATATGATTATATTATAGAGCAGAGCCCTGTGTAGATCAGCAGTCGTGATTGTACTGGTAAGTGTGTGTTTTAGCATTATAGATGTCTCACAGAACATATTCTCCTAAATTGAATCAAAAACTCTTGATTAGAACATAAATATGTGACTGAAAGGTTGGGTATATTTGCATTAGACTTATACAGGTTGTGATTCACAATATACTTCCAGCATTGCAGCTGGCAAAGTAAATTGCAGTGTGAAGGAAACACACACACATCACCTCAACACAATGACATGTTACCACCAATCATATCATCAGGGAATATGTGCTGTCATCCACATATGAGAAAGTTATTGGGTAACATCACACTTTTCATTCTTCTAAAGTCCACTTTTGTTTTAGTCAAAAGAGTCATGATTAAATTTGCCCAACCTCTCTTTGACCCATACAATTAAACACACAGCAGTTACAGCATTACACTGTGACTGGTTCACAAAACAATTCAAACTGTTATGATCAGACTGAAAGTATTAGAGACCTTGTTAAAAATACACCTCTGCTGCTCATTTCTAACATTTGGATTCTTCAGGATGATATGCAGAGTGACAGGTGTAATAGAAAGCCAAGAGCAACAAAACATCTGGACATAATTTCCAATGTTTTACTCTTATCGTTAGTTAATCTGGTATTAGGAATAATATTTCCTTTGATTTTGAATACTAAATAGCCATTTTTAACACATCATTTTAATAATATAGGAGGTGATGTGTGCTTGTTTTTTATCTGCGTGATGCAAGACATTTGCAGATGTATGGCTGGTCTTTTTTTCATTGAGAAATTTTGAGTCACAGAAGTTACAGTATGTTTTCAACGTACAATTTACATATTTTTCTTTTTTTTTAATCTAAAAATCAAGAAGAATTTATTCTTCAAGATATGACCCCTTTGAAAATCATAATTTGGATCATTTGAATCCAGCTGGATAAACTGAAATTCAGCCACTTCAGTTTATTTATAATGTTTTATTTATTTTAACTCAGTAGGATCTTTCTTGATTCATAAGGATTGCATTTAGGGTTGGTTCCGAATAATGAAAAAAAATACAAGTAATAATACAAAATAATAAATAAAATAAAAATTCAGTAACAATACATTAGCATTCATTTAGGATTGCTTGGCACTCAATCCAACACCCTTAAGTAGTATGGGATTAACTAAGGACAAAGTGATCTGAAGTCTGTGTCTTAGCTACTGAAAGCCAAAATCAGTCCAACCTTTGTGCCCAACCTATCACAAGCTACAGCATCCTCGTGTTCGACACCCAGATAAAAATGTAGACGAAGAAGTGTTCTATTGGCGCCCTCTAGTGTTCATCAGTGAGGTGACATTATGTCAACAGTCCATGTCATGCCACTTCATAGATTGAATGTAAAAAAAATTCTAGAAAACACTATAAATCCATTGATTCAATACATTGGAACCTATATACCTAAATAAAATGGATATATTAAGGGGATAGTTCACCCAGAAATTTTTATTCTCATCATTTACTCACCCTCCTATCCTAACAGATGTGTATGACTTTCTTTTTTATGCTGAACACAAAAAGTTTTTAGAAGAATATGTCAGCTCTGTAGGTTCATAAAATGCAAGTGAATGGTGGCCAGAACTTTGGTCTAAAAAGCAAATAAAGGCCGGTGGTTAAATCCATATCTTATATCGAGCATGATATATGATAAATGTGGGTGAGAAACATAAAAAGTCCTTTTTTACAATAAATCTCCACTTCCACTTTCACTTCTTTTGTTTTTTTCAATTCGTATTTTTTTGTGCATATTGCTACCTTCGCTTCTGAAGATATGGATTTAACCACTGGAGTCGAGAGGATAATTGTATGCTGCCTTTATTTTATTTTTTTTACTTTTTTTTTAGCTTTTTAAAGTTTTGGCTGCCATTGCCTTGCATTGTATGGACCTACAAAGCCAAGATATTCTTCTATATTTTTCTGAGTTCAGGTGAAGAAAGAATGTCAAATACATATGGGATGGCATGAGGGTGTATTAAAGATGATTTTTGGGGGGTGAACGTCCCTTTAAATGTGCACTCAGTAATTTTTTTTATATGTGCTCATGAACTTGTACTGACACCTAGCGGAGTGGATGAAGCATCATTCAAACGCAAAAGTTATCAGTTCCCAATTTCAAGTTTTTTTTAACATGTTGGCCAAATTTGGAACATTCTCGGGAGGCAATTTCCAGACATGCCAGTGCAGCTCCTATCTACTTGATTGAAGAAAGACCAAAATCTCAGAAATGTTTGGTCAAGATTACGATCAAAGAACATATTTCAAATCAGCAATAAAATAAATTATAATAAATTGTGATTCTTTACCTCATTTAATGCTAAAAAACAAAATTTTCCCAGCTTGTATAGCTAATGCGAATGCACGTTTTAGAGCTGAATGACAGGTGATGTCTGTATCTAAAAGGTGACTGGCTCTTTTAACTGTAACGTGGGAAACGTCCCTTTTTCAGGACACTGTATTTTAAAGACAATTTTGTAAAAAATCTAAATAACTTTACAGATCCTCCCCGTGTCTGCGTGGGTTCTCTCCGGGTGCTCCGGCTTCCTCCCACCATCCAAAGACATGCAGGCTAGGTTAATTGGTGTCTCCAAAAATTGCCCTAGGTGTGGATGTGAGTATGAGTGTGTGTCTGTATATGTGTGGCCCTGCGATGGACTGGCGACCTGTCCAGGGTGTACCCCGCCTTTCGCCCAATGTTAGCTGGGATAGGCTCCAGCCCCCCGTGACCCTGTACAGGATAAGCGGTTGAAGATGAATGAATGAATGAATGAACTTTACAGATCTTTATTGTAAAGGGTTTAAACAATGTTTTCCATGCTTGTTCAAAGAACCATAAACAATTAATGAACATGCACCTGTGGAACGGTTGTTACAGCTTACAGACAGTAGGCAATTAAGGTCACAGTTATAGAAACTTAAGACACTAAAGAGACCTTTCTACAAACTCTGAAAAACACCAAAAGAACGATGCCCAGGGTCCCTGCTCATCTGTGTGTACGTGCCTTAGGCATGAGGACTGCAGATGTGGCCAGGGAAATAAATTGCAATGTCTGTACTGTGAGATGCCAAAGACAGTGCTACAGGGAGACAGGAAGGACAGCTGATCATCCTCACAGTGGCAGACCACGTGTAACAACACCTGCACAGGATTGGTACATCTGAATATCACACCTGTGGGACAGGTACAGGATGGCAACCACTACTGCCATCAGTGCTCCGGACTGAGGATGGATTGAGGGCTTGTAGGCCTGTTTTAAGGCAGGTCATTACCAGACATCATGTTTAACCGGCCCTGGTCACCCCACTCCGAACGGGACTCGAACTGGCGTCTCCGGAGTGGGAGGTGTGTTCGCTAACAAGGAGGCTAAAGGCGTTAGTGCACCTCTTGAGGTCAGGAGAGTGAGGTTTACACACTGCACAGCTATCTACCAGCTGGCTCCAGTTACATATGGGCACTAACCCACCTTCGCTGGACCAGACAGGACTGGCACAAAGTGCCCTTCACTGATGAGTCACAGTTTTGTTCACAAGGGGTGATGGTCAGACTCATGTTTACTGTCAAAAGAATGAGCGTTACACCGAGGTCTGTACTCTGGAACGGAATTGATTTGGAAGTGGATGGTCAGCCAAGGTCTGGGGTGGTGTGTCACAGCATCATTGAACTTAGCTTGTTGTCATTGCAGGTAATCTCAATGCTGTGCGTTACAAGGAAGACATCCTCCTCACTCATGTGGTACCCTTCCTGCAGGCTCATCCTGACATTACCCTCCAGCATGACAATGCCACCAGCCATACTGCTCGTTCTGTGTGTGATTTCCTGCAAGACAAGAATCTCAGTGTTCTGCCATGACCCCTCCCCCCTCATTGTTCGGGGACATATTATTCCATTTCTGTTAGTCACATGTCTGTGAAACCTGTTCAGTTTATGTCTTAGTTGTTGAATATGACTTTTTTTTTTTTTTTTTTTTGCTTAGTTTACAACAGTTGGTTTACAGACAGTTGGGTGCTCAGAGCTCCTTGGTTGAGCATTCTAATTTCTCCCATTCATTTTAATAGAAGTGGCCCATCTCTGCTAAATAATCTCTGGTAATATTCAGCTGGTCATGTGTTCATAACATGGCAGCCCCCATGAGGAGACCCTCTCCATGTAGCCTAGACTTAAACAGCTTTTATAAGGTTACTGATATGTACTGAAGTAAGTGTTCATTGTTTTTTGTATATGTTTCAAAATGACTATTCTTAAGGAGTACTTTTTTTTCATTGAGTTAAATAGGATTATATTAAGTGCACTAATAACACATTTTTCCACGGTATCCATTTACCACAGTAACCATAGTATGCCATGGTAGCCATAGTTTCTGCCAAAATACCATACAGTTAGTGTTAGGAAAAAAAATATATTTCTTGTGTGGTATTTTGGGGAATCTTGTTATCAGGATAATTTTAGTAGGTGAAAGTAAAATGTTCTGTTTGTAGACTAGATTGGCTATATGGTGTTTTTATTAACTGTTTTATGCAGTCACGCTGTCGTTAACATTTTTGTGACGAGGTGTCTTTAAAGCACACAATTTCAACGACCCGGAGGCTGTCAATTATATAATGAGATGAATGAATCGTGTAAATTAATCCAGGTGACCATCTGCTCCGAGCTTTGAACTAACCATAGTAAACACACTACGGTGGTGCCAGCAGGTTTTGCCACCTTTAACTTAAAATGAGCTCTAAAAGTGTGCGATGTCATCTCACTGCACTGCTGATGAGAATAAGACAGCTAAGGACTAAAATGAAGGCTCTCATTTTTAGCAGGGGTGTCAAAGTCGCATGAATCCTGTGCTGGTTTCCACTCCCTCTTACATCTCTTCCTCCACTCCTCACAGCGCTCCTGTCATGCATGAACAGGCACTAAACACGGTAACAAGTTTGTCTCATGTCAGCTTTGAATAAACAGTGCGATAACTTCTTTTTCTGTCTCCCTCTCTATCAACCTCCCCCATTCTCTCCCCTCCTGCTTGCTCATTTTCCTCACTCTGGGACCCCATGCTGATTGATAGCAGCTTTTAAACGATGCATGTTCAAATAGACTAAGATCCGAAAGCCTCGTGCGCAGAGTGGAAACGTGGAACAAAGCACCTCCACCTTCTCTCTAACCTGTCAGGTTTAAAATCAGCCTCTTACCGTGAGCGAATAAGGGCATTTGATTTTAATAATATCTCTGTTTCCACATTAAACTTTTCTTCTCAAAATACGGTGCCGCGCGCTCTTGGAGATTTTGCGTCACATGGCGCGAATTTATCATAGTAAACGTAACTTGTTGTGTCCTGACTTAAAGCACGGGGATGTTTATAGACACATGCGTTCACTTAGCATGCTTTTATTTTGGGCCGAAAGTGGAATGAAATGTCACTAGATTTAATAACGTTTTAATTTGAGCGGGAACATTGTTTATATTTAGACATTTCCACACCTGCTGTAGAGTTTCAGTTAATGGCGAGACCATCTTTAATACTGATGTTTCTGGAACAGTCCTGCTAGATTCTGTCTTAAAGCAATAATAATTTTAAAAAAAGTGTGGAAGCAAGACCGTGTTAATATTTTGATCTTATCATTTATACCCATAGTACTGATCGATTTTAAGTGTATGAGTCATATTGACGTTAATTTAGCAACAGTGCAATGGAATGACACCTGAACTGTATTATTATAACTACAAAAATACTGTAGTTGTACACTGAAAGCACAAAAAGACAGAAACACTCAGTTGGCTTGACCCAAATTCACATGGCTTAAGGGTAGGAGAGGCATATCAATCAATTTTTCATCACAGATCATCACAGGCAGTGCAGATAATCATTCACTCCAGCCCGCTTTCATTTTCTTAAAAGCATTGTAATGAAGCAATCAGTAGTCTATTTTGTCTTCTTATTAAGATACATAATAATAGACCAACTTTGTGAACAGTTCAGAACACATTAACATTTTAGTGTAAAAGCTCATAGAGCTTACTAAAAATTGGTATCTTTTACACAGAAAAACAAACTGTAGATTGCTTCAAGCTAACCATTTTCTGCCACAACTTTTAGGAACCAATAGGGGGCGCCGCTTGCCACTAGAAACATTACACTACAGCTTCTCACAGTGTAATCTACTAGGCCATTCTCTGTTATACACTACAGCAGCTATGAGCTCTGACACCAGACATAGAGGCCACAGTCTGTCTCACACACAAACATCCAGGGTCATGGGACAATAGCACATGTTTGTTCCCTACAGGGTTCCCTGTGTTCTATGCACACTTTGACCATTCACATCTGTCTGGTGCATTCCAAACACCTGTACACTTCCTCCACATATCAACATGTACCTGCTTATCTCTTCTAAGCTATGTTTGAATGTGAAACAGCTCTTATGCACTTTTGCTGTGGATTCCAGTACTCTTAAAGCCTAATTATGATGAAAAGTACAGAATGTACACGTTGGAGTCCCCTACTGACATTTCATTCAAGAGAGTAATCTAAAATTAATTTCAATGGAAACCGTTTATATTCAACAAACTAACAAAGGCCACACATATCTGCTGAGCACTTTGTAAATGTAAAGCTGACATTCAATCTGCAAGACCCTTATTTTTCCTTGTTTTGAATACCTTTACTCTGTCTGTACCTAATGCTTTATTTTTTACACATTTACACAAGTGTCATTCTTTGTCATTATATACCTTCATTGATAAACTGAAATAGTGTAGATAAATTGTATTGCTGAAACTTTAATCATGAAGGCTATGTTTATCTTACGCAGTGACTGGTCAGAAGACTTTTTTTTAGTCATTGTGCATAAAGTTTGTTTTCGACATTGTGATGTATTTCGATTTCTCAGACCCTATAATCTACAGTACTTCTTCCTGTTGAGCGTACCAGATCAAATAAAAAGCATATCATGCACAGAATCAAATAAAGGCACAGTATATCAAACAGATTTACACACATAATTTTCCATATACATTATAGAACAGTACACATTTGACAGTTACACTAACCACACCACTTACCTGTGTATCTAAGCTTTAGGTAAATGTTAGTCTCGCACCATCACCGTAGGAGATATTTGTTTGAACACTTTAATTTGTTGTTGAATTAAAGTGAGGTTGACTTACCTGTGTTTGTTTATATTGATTCAGCACAACAACACCTGATTTCTTGAATCAATGTTGGTGAGATTACACAGTGTAATTGGGTAATCAATGCAAGAAAAAACTGGTCACAACTTGCACAGCAGACTCACAGACCTGTAAACAGAATGGTACACCTAACAAATGCAACTGAAAGACTTATTGAAAACATCTTGATTTTGAGCAACATTCTTCTGTGGGCAGACAAAACCAGCGGATTTTGAGACGTTAAAGTTTGTTTGGATGATTTACAGCACCGATAACAGCAGGGACATAATGACGATGAGATTGCACAGATGGATTCGGCACAAGTTTACTCTGACCCCCAAGCGAGGAGCTCTCCACAGGGCCGTATGGCTGCAACTTGATTCATAGCACACTCTCGAAGGGAGTGGCACTTATTTTTAAATCTCATCTTTAAGATGTCTCTGTTTCGATGGGGACTGAAGTTTTTAATGTTGGAGTCCTTCATCACCACCAAGAAAACATAAACAACTTTGGAGCTCTATTTACAGTATATCATTTATGGATTGTGAGCAAAATAAAAAAGCGTTAAGTAAATAAGTCAAAGGAACACTGCTGTGGTGGTTGCTAGATAAGTGTGTTCAGAGCCCTTGTGCAGATAACCACTTTTGTATTCAAATGTATGAAAATGTAATTGCTGGTGTGTGGTAGACTAGTTTGAGATTATGAGATTAAGTATATAATGTAGGGCTGTCAATCGATTAAATGTTTAAAAAATAATAATTATATATATAAATATTCAGATAATTAAAATGCATTACATTCTTAATCATTAATAAGACAATACAAAAAGTGGCTTTAGAATACAATGTATTGTTTACTACCATATTATTGATCATAAGTCAATCATTGGCATACAGTTCACAGCAATCCATTTCACAAGTGAATTTATCAATCATTTGGAGATTTATTATGAGGGCTTGTTTAAGGACCCGTCAATTTACACCCACGTCAGACATTTTTTTTATTTTATTTTTTTATTAATGCTTACAAAACTTATACATCTAGAGCCAAGAGATATTTAAAAACAAACAACAACAAAAAGGAAAATAAATAAATATACAGTTTAATAAAAATATCAAATTGTTTACATATTTCAATACACTTTAAAGCTAATGGTTTATAACCACCATACTTACATTTATGAATACTAAACTTTGCCAACAAAAGCAGAACATTAATCAAATAATATTCCTTATGAAGAGACATGTCATAGCTAAAAAAAAAAAAAAAAAAAAAGCTAATTTTCAAAACAAAGTTGAAAGCTGGGAATAATATGATCTCTAACAATCTTGCAGAAATCTGACCAAAAACAAGTCGAATAGGGACAACTCCAAAATAAATGAAAACATATTTCCTCCTGCAGACCACAAAATGTACAGAATATATCGACATCACAATTAAATCTCTCTACAGGAAAATAATTAGTGAGGTACTTATAAATAAGTTTGATGGAAATGCCTTTGATTTTATTCGTGATTAAATATTTATGGGTAATTTCCAAATTTTGCACCATCTCAATCCAGAGTCAGACATGTTTGTGTAGTGTCTCATGTGCATTGCATCATAAACATAAAATGTTTAGGTCACTGTTTCAAGATAAATATAGTTTAATACTCAATTTTTAAACACATCTTGAGATTCCTTAGTTCGCATTTGCGCTCCAAGTGTTTTGAACACAAGAACTTGACGCATGTTTGTGTTGTTCTGCCTCCTGAAGTGTTTTCTTCACTGTATAAACTGTGCGTTGCTCATACAGCTGAAATTTCACTTACTGCCCTCTGGAATAAACAGGTGGTACTACAAGCTTGCATTTCTCAGGACTCTTCCTTATTATGGTCCAGGGGAATTGCGATTAATTGCGTTCTATTTTTTTGAAAAAAAAAATACAAAATACGCACTGAATTAACGCATTAAATCGACAGCCATAATATAATGTAAATGCTACTGTATGTGTAGCTGTGGTCTACCCAGTCAGTAACACTAACTCTCTGTAATTGGGAATGTGTCGAAAAACAAGACACAGCAACCTGTTAATCTTCATTTTCTGTGATTGAATGCCTTTGCTAACATTGTTGTGGACTAACTTACTAGCAATGCTACTAACTTAGCATTTTTCTGTAGCGTGGCAGTAATTTAGGGATCTGATTAACTTGAGCCCCTGCACTGAAGTCAAAATATTAGTTCATTGGTGCTGTTTATCACCATACTTCCAACTGTTTATGATCATATTTTGTTATGTAAAATAGGATGTTTTCTAGTTTTTATTTATTCGGAATTCTAACAGTATTTGTGGCAGAAAAGCAGTAAAAAATCCTTTAAAACATCCTCTAATATTAGGAATGATGATGTATCAGCTGCCAATATTTATTGGCCAATTATTGACCACAATTTTTTTCCCCTCCTCTTTTCTCCCCAAATTGGAATGCCAAATTCCCAATGTGCTCAATTACTGACCAAATTAAAACCATAGGCAAATCGGTTTTGAGCACAAAAATGAGGATTTGAATAACGTATGGTTTATTTATATAGTCTATAATTAATTATTGTTACACTTGTAAAAAACACTGTGAATTCAAATTCACAATCCAGAAATAATGACAGCCACAGAATGTAGAAGAGTTGGCACTCCTAAGAACATGTAATATTTAATTTATAATAATTATTGTTCCACATTAATGAGAAAAAAAAAAGTTGTGAAGGCAGCACTTAACTATACATGATGAGGTAAATCTATCCAAAATGCTTTGAAACCAGAAAACTTTGACATTGGTTTGGTGTCCATTAAGGCTGTGTGATTGAATGAGTTAAGACTGAAATCACCATGTGATTTTGCACAATTACTGAACATATAAAGCTTAAAAACAGACTTGATTCAGTCTGCATTATGTAAGCAAGTGGCGCCCTCTAAAACGCTTATGGCTAACGTATGGCGTTATCCATTATTCATTATACCACAATAGAACTTAGAAGGGCATTTTGTTCCTTTGGTACATTTTTAGTAATTTTCCATTATGTGTTTGACATCTTTGTGGAATTGAACAACAGATGTTTATGAAATTGTGATGCTCAATTATTTTTAGGACAAACATATAACATGAGAGTTTCTGTTGTTTTGAAAAGACGAAACAAAATAATTTTTTTCACAACAATCTAATATATTTAGATATTTTTCAGTTTCAGTTGTGGCTCTTTAAAATGTTGGCCTGTCATTTTAAAAAGTAATTTTTGAGCAAAATGTATCTGAAAGTGATCTGATGACAAAATAAGGTAAGTAGCATAATATCGGTATTGACCAATAGTTCTTGTAAAAATCATATCAATTCATATTGGTGTATTCCTGATATATATATATATATATATATATATATATATATATATATATATATATATATACACACTCACCTAAAGGATTATTAGGAACACCATACTAATACTGTGTTTGACCCCCTTTTGCCTTCAGAACTGCCTTAATTCTACATGGCATTGATTCAACAAGGTGCTGAAAGCATTCTTTAGAAATGTTGGCCCATATTGATAGGATAGCATCTTGCAGTTGATGGAGATTTGTGGGATGCACATCCAGGGCACGAAGCTCCCGTTCCACCACATCCCAAAGATGCTCTATTGGGTTGAGATCTGGTGACTGTGTGGGCCATTTTAGTACAGTGAACTCTTTGTCATGTTCAAGAAACCAATTTGAAATGATTCGAGCTTTGTGACATGGTGCATTATCCTGCTGGAAGTAGCCATCAGAGGATGGGTACATGGTGGCCATGGTCAGAAACAATGCTCAGGTAGGCCGTGGCATTTAAACGATGCCCAATTGGCACTAAGGGGCCTAAAGTGTGCCAAGAAAACATCCCCCACACCATTACACCACCACCAGCCTGCACAGTGGTAACAAGGCATGATGGATCCATGTTCTCATTCTGTTTACGCCAAATTCTGACTCTACCATCTGAATGTCTCAACAGAAATCGAGACTCATCAGACCAGGCAACATTTTTCCAGTCTTCAACTGTCCAATTTTGGTGAGCTCTTGCAAATTGTAGCCTCTTTTTACTATTTGTAGTGGAGATGAGTGGTACCCGGTGGGGTCTTCTGCTGTTGTAGCCTATCCGCCTCAAGGTTGTGCGTGTTGTGGCTTCACAAATGCTTTGCTGCATACCTCGGTTGTAACGAGTGGTTATTTCAGTCAAAGTTGCTCTTCTATCAGCTTGAATCAGTCGACCCATTCTCCTCTGACCTCTAGCATCAACAAGGCATTTTCGCCCACAGGACTGCCGCATACTGGATGTTTTTCCCTTTTCACACCATTCTTTGTAAACCCTAGAAATGGTTGTGCGTGAAAATCCCAGTAACTGAGCAGATTGTGAAATACTCAGACCGGCCCGTCTGGCACCAACAACCATGCCACACTCAAAATTGCTTAAATCACCTTTCTTTCCCATTCTGACATTCAGTTTGGAGTTCAGGAGATTGTCTTGACCAGGACCACACCCATAAATGCATTGAAGCAACTGCCATGTGATTGGTTGATTAGATAATTGCATTAATGAGAAATTGAACAGGTGTTCCTAATAATCCTTTAGGTGAGTGTGTATATATATATATATATATATATATATATATATATATGTATATATATATGTATATGTATATGTATATGTGTGTGTGTGTGTGTGTGTGTGTGTGTGTGGCTGTCTTGTTGGGACACACACCTCTCTCACACACCTTACAGTCTAGCTGATCCCACAAATGCTCAATGGGGTAAAGATCCATAACACTCTTTTCCAATTATCTGTTATCCAATGTCTGTGTTTCTTTGCCCACTCTACATTTACATTTATGCATTTGGCAGACACTTTTATCCAAAGCAACTTACAGTGCACTTATTACAGGGACAATCCCCCCAGAGCAACCTGGAGTTAAGTGTCTTGCTCAAGGACACAATGGTGGTGGCCGTGGGGTTCGAACCAGCGACCTTCTGATTAGCAGCCCTGTGCTTTCTTTTTGTTTGAGGCCTGTACCCCTGAGTCTTCTCTTTACTGTTGTACATGAAACTGGTGTTGAGTGGGTAGAATTCAATGAAGCTGTCAGCTGAGGACATGTGAGGCATCAATTTCTCAAACTAGAGCCTCTGATGTACTTATCCTCTGTACTTGTTTAGTTGTACATCTGGCCTTCCACATCTCTTTCTGTCCTTGTTAGAATCAGTTGTCCTTTGTCTTTGAAGACTGTAGTGTACAACTTTATATGAAATCTTCAGTTTTTTGTCAATTTCAAGCATTGTATAGCCTTCATTCCTCAAAACAATGATTGCCTGATGAGTTTCTAGAGAAAGCAGTTTCTTTTTTTGCCATTTGTGACCTAATATTGACCTTAAGACATGCCAGTCTATTGCATACTGTGGCAACTCAAAAACAAACACAAAGACAACGTTAAGCTTCATTTAATGACCAAATATCTTTCAGCTGTGTTTGATATAATGGCTAGTGATTTTCTAGTACCATTAGCAATTTAGCATGATTACTCAAGGATAAGGTGTTGGAGTGATGGCTGCTGGAAATGGGGCCTGTCTAGATTTGAGCAAAAATGACTTTTGATGGTGATGGTGTTATTTTTTTACATAAGTAATGTCCTGACTATATTTGTGATCAGTTGAATGCCACTTTGATAAATATAAGTGCCAATTTCTTTCCATAAGGGCAAAATCTGTACATTATTCCATACCTTTGGCCACCAGTGTATACATTTATACAGTACATAGAAAATATATTATAAATATAACTATATTTATAGTTCATATATAACTATATTAATTATAGAGACTAAAATATATATGCTAACTATATTTATAAAAAGATATTTAATTTGGTAATCTGTTACATATTTTAAAGTAGTTTCTTCCCTAAATAGCTTCAATGTAGTTAGCTACTCTTTGTTAATAGCTTGTAGTGTAGCAAACTACTCTTTCAAAAAGTAAATTGACTGTAGTTTAGCTACTTAACGTTGAGTATCTTGTAGCTTGGGAAGTTCCAAAAAAGTTCCAAAGTAGCTTCCCCAACACTGCTTGCTAATATACATTTACTCTGCTCCTATCCTCTGCAATTTACAGTATAATCGGTGACATTTGCTAATGCATAAGGCTAGGATTAAGTTTTAAACAAGTTTACAAAAAAATATATATATATTTTGCATCTTTCAAATAGAGGCTGGGAAACAATATGTGGAATTTTCAGACAAGGAAAATTGGGCTTGCATAAATTCCGATTTTTAATCGCCGACCAGTATTTATTTTTTAGCGCGTCTCTCTATTTGATGTCGCCTCGTGTGCCATCTCAGATGTGCATACATCTCACTCTCTCTCTCTCTCTCTCTCTCTGCTTAAAAGGCCGAATAGGAGTGGTCCAGAGCAACTTCTCACCCCCTCTACATGATTAAGAGTAATGGCATCCTTTAAGGTTTACATGGTGATGTTAACTAAGCATGGTTGTTGAAATATAATTGACTTTTCCCATGGACTCCAAAGGCAAACAAAGACCCTAAAGGGGGTCCAAGGGAGAGCAGCATTAAAAAAATGAGCCAAGCGAGCTCTATCCACCCTGATGAATAAGCATTGGAATTTAGAGCTGGAGGCAACATTCACTGTTTTCTCTCTTTTTCCCCCTCTTTTCTCCTTTTTTAGTCTCGCCCTTTGTGACCACCGCCACATTTATTAATGGTCACTAAGATGTCAGGCATAGTCTTTACACATCAGTCACCAAGGGCTGTCTTATTTATTTTTACTGTTGTTCTCTACTCTTCTCTTCTTTGTTTTTTCCTCTTTTCTTGTGTCAGGTATTTAAGCAGGCTGTCAGTTTTATAGGGCCTGGTGAATGGGGTTGATAGGGGAAACTCTCAAAGGACTGCATGCGACCCATCTGCCCACAACACCCTTACACACACCCTCTCCCTTTTGTGCCCTTGTTTTTATTTGTCTGTGAGAGCCAAGTGAATGCTAAACTTCATTTGGTAGGAGGTTACAGATCATGTCCCTACAACAATGCTAGGTATACCCTGCCTAAATGATTTTGAATTATGCAGGAAGAATAGCAGAAACAAACACGATAATTTGCAGTCATACTACCCTTCTTGATTGAAAGCTCGTACACTCAACAGGTACAAATTTTGTCACTCAATCAAGGTATTTTCTGAGAATACCTGTATGATGTACCCTATTATTCAATCCTGACACCTTATGTCATAGTAATCATGGCTCTTTGCGAAATGCTAATCTGTTGGCCAATGTTCTGTACAAGTTTAGAAGAGACAAGGCCTGTTGTGAAGTGAGTGAGCGATGGAGCTTTCACGCTTCAGCAAACATATTTACTTAGAGCTGATTAACTGCACCCCAGAGAGGAAGATCTGTGGTGCTCTGGCTACTAAGCTTCAGAGGGCGTGTGTGTTATACAACTTAGAATAATAATAGTAATTGTACATAAATAGATATGTTAAAACATACTTAGCTTTGATGAATCATTGCAGCAATTTAGACAAGATATGTTAACTAAAACTACACTATGACAACAACTTAAGTAGTGTGATTTACTTTAAATGATCGATGATACTTTAGATGATCGATGATGATCTAGATGTCTGTTCTCTCCAAAGTTTGTGGTCTGATATATCCTGTTATTTAAAGCAACATGTGCCGATGTGGATAATAAACATTTGGTTGTTATGCATTTGTATTTTTCAAATCACTAATAATGAAGTACAACTTTACTCTCTATATTTCAACATGTCTTCAGTTTTTCAGAGTAACTGGTCTCAATTAAAGAGATAGTTCACCCAAAATGTTTAATTCTTTCATCATTTAATCACACCGATGCCATCCCAGATGTGAAAGGCTTTCTTTCTTCAGCAAAACACAAACAAAGATTTTTAGAAGAATATCTGAGCTCTGTAGATCCTCACAATGCAAGTCAATGGGTACCATTGCGATATGATATGTGTGTGTGAGAAACGGATCAATATTTAAATCCTTTTTTACTATCAATCTACACTTTCACATTCTTCTTTTGTTTTTGGCGATTCACATTCTTCATGCATATCTCCTGCTGGGCAGGGAGAAATATTAAAAAGGACAAACATTGATCTGCTTCTAAAGATATAGATTTCACAACTGGAGTCGTATGGATTACTTTTATGCTGCCTGTATGTGCATTTTGGAGATTACAAATTTTGGCACCCATTCACTAGCATTGTGAGGACCTACAGAGCTGATATATTTTTCTTCAAAGAGAATTTTAAATTTGGGGTGATCTATCCCTTTAAGACACATTATTAACTCACATTAACATTCTTAACTTACATTAACATACAGATTTCCGAATAGCCTCATGTAAGGCTTATATTAAATTGGTATGATTTCATTTTTTTTTTTTTTATGCTCTTAAATTACATTAACTGAATTATGAATGATGAAGCTTGTCCCTTCTTGCTGAAGCTGCCTCCGCTATAGTTTTAACAAACTCAATTTTGATTGCTGTGTCAAGTTTAAATTAGTCATTTTTATTGGTATTTCTACCTTGTGAAATTCCAGCAATGCAAGCTTACTGTCTGCTTTTCTGCTGTCCTTGTTAACCAATTTTAAATAATTTTACATGAGGCATTTTGTCTTACACACAGTATGAGTTGTAGGCTCATTTTTGGACACGTTTTTGTCTGCTCCCTTTTGACAGAAAATAAGCAGTCCTGATCATCGGCTGTTTTTTGGCTGATACATCAGTGCATCTCTTCAATTTAGTAGGCAAATGCAAGGTGATGGATATACAGCCCTAAAACAATCCACATTTAAACTTCCTTTGACTACACATCCTTACTAAATGCTTTGTGAACTGTAAGGCAGGTAAATGATGGGCTTTACCATCACTAGTTGCATAGCACCTCTTTGTAATGCCATTAAAGCTGTTTAGTCTACATTCTTACCCTTAGTGGCTAAAGTCTCACTGTGTTTGGAACAAAGCACAACTTGTATATGACAGCTTTTGCCGAAAGCACCTCCCACACATTGGCCCCTGAGGAGAGACTCCCTGTAGCCAAGACCCTGGAGCCCAGAGCACTCAGCTCCTTTTCCCGCAAATTTCCACTCACATGGCAGCCCCAGGCCCATGCTTGACAGTAACTTCATTAGATGCCTCTTTAACCTGGCCCTTCTGTCTCTCATTTTCTCATAAGCACCTTTCACCAGTGGAGGGGGAAAGGTTTGGTTTAATCAGGTACTGGCTGTTATGGTCCAGCCCCCCCCCCCCCCCAGGAAGAATGTGCCATGATGAGGTATTCAGTATGTCACTCTCAGCAAAGAGACAGGAGGTGATGTTCTACTTTATAAACCAACCTGGTCTCATAGAATCACTTTCACATCCTAATATTTTTGCTAAATTAATTTTAAAAGTCTTGTTAACTGTATTGCTGCAGTTTCCTAGTGAAGTAAACACTAATGGTGCTCCAACAAGGATTTTTATTCACTTTCACAACAATCACAAGTAAAATGGAAGCTTATCAGTTTGTAAAAAAAAAATGTTTTCCTGTTCCACGCACAATTCTAAAAAAATCTTATGACATCAAAACACTTTTTCTATAGCTCATGACTTTAAGACACATATTGTTTGCACTACATAACAAAATTACAAGCTTATTCAAGTGCGATCGTGTTGAAATCATCATAGCACCACAAAATGACATTGCTGCTCCGGCAATTGATTTTATGACACTATCGTGAGGTTTAGGTTTAGGGTAGGAAGGTAGGTAGGCTTTGTTGATTTAAAACTTGCATTAACCGTAAAAAGCTCATCTGTGTGGCAGAATATTTAACTTACACAGTGGACATTTCACCTTAGAACTGCCTCGATATGTATAAGAACCCCTTAATGTCAGTTTGCAAAAATATCGCCACAGTTACGTAATTCAATACACGACAACAGGATAAAACAACTATTTAATATAACACACTATAGTGGCTGCATCTATGAAATTTTCTCTCCCTGCAGCACATATTCATATTTAGAAATGAAATGACACTCAGGGTATATTAACATGATACAGTATATCATAATTAAAATAAAAGATTCTCTCCATTTCATCTGATAAAACAAAAGATGACATGAAAACATGGTAGATCTTTGATAATCACTGAAAAAAAAACAGTAAATTGTTGAAAGTAACTATCATTGCTGTGAAAGAGATGTGTCTTTAAAAGGAAGCTGCTGACTCAATAATTCCTTTTGTGCTGGGCAATGAGCCAAGCTAACAATCTATTTGATAAAACGTGTATTTGTAATTCATAGTAAAACCTAAAAGTGTAAAGTTTAAAAATTAATGATGTGATCCTTGTTGCTGACAAGCAGTATGCATGTATTATTGCATTTGGCTCTTTCACAGAACAGAATGTGTGTCTACTACTGAATAATGGCTGCGAGTCCACTATGACACTGAGACGCTAATGAGCATGTAGCTTCAGGCGTAGTTAGAAACACTGTCTGCCACTGTGCAAGTCACACAAATCCCAGCAGTAAAAATGAAACAGCTGCATCATAGCAGAGTGTTTAGCAGAGCCCACATAAGTGTATTTCACTGTGAAGAGCATCTGTTAAATGGTATTATTAGCAAGTGCCTCTTACTGTGCTGTAGATAAACCACAGATATAAGTACAAGTCTACATATGATGCAAAACAATTATCTTAATATTAGCTTCTGTGTAATGTTGTTAAATTTAACTTTTCACTAGGTAATATCTTAAAGGTACAGTTCATGCAAAAATGTAAATTCTGTCATCATTTACTCACCTTCATGCTGTTAAGAACATGCATAATTCTATTTTTTTGCGTGAAACACAAAAGGATATGCGAGTCAGAATGTTAGCCACAGTCACCATTCAATTTCATTCTATGGAAAAAGATTCTGCCTAATATCTACCCAAAGTAGAAAAGGAAGTCATATGGATTTGGAAAATCATGAGGGTGGGTAAATGATAACAGAACTTTCCTTTTTGGGTGAACTATCCCTTTAGTTCTTGATTGGCATTTCTAGTGAGCTGTCAAACTTTACCCTGAATGAAGAGCTCTCGACACACCCAAATGCTCCACCACCTATCTGTAAAGCTCTCCAAGCATAGACGCCATGCAGACCTCTCAATGATGCCAACTTTAAAGAAGGGCATGTCATTACCTCCCCTCATTCACATTTGTCCACTCAAACGTGGCAGAGGAAAAAGGCACAGATGTTAATCTCTCTCTCTTATCCCCTCCTTTTTATTAAGGAAGATTAAAAAGAATAGAGTGCAATTTGGAAGAAGGCCATGGCAAACTGGATGTGCAAAGTATTTCTGGATTATTTCCACTTAGTCCAGGCGGGGGCTGAAAGGACGGCTGTCTTGTTAGCTGGTGTGTCATTCAAGACTTCGCAAGCCAGTTGGTCAACCGGAATCACAATACACTACTCTAGTGCCATGACAAAATTCCCATGGAGGTTGACTCACACAAATTAAAGTCTTGAAAGATAAATATAATGATTTAAATATGAAAAATTCTTGTAAACAACTTTTTTGGAGGGTTTTTGCCAGAGGTTGCTAGAGACCTCAGTCCCGCCTTTCAAGTTGGCGCTTAAAAGAAATAGAAGTGGAAGCGTACCGAGGCTAAAAAGGACTGCTTCTGTTTGTTAGAATCTTTCTTTCTCTATCTTTTCATATGGCCAGACCTTCTTTTCTTTATTCTATTTCACCTCAAAAGAAAGAGAAAAAAGTTAGTCAGTCCCCTGTTCCTTTTGTTGAGCTCTTTCTTCTCCACACTCTTTATACTTTTATCCTAATCCCAACCATGCATGAGTGATCAGTTGTGTCCTGTTGTTTCACTGTTCTGCTAGTTTTCAATCAGTAGGGTTCCGTCTTTGTTCCCTTTCAGTGAAAAACACAGAGAAAGGTAAGGAGAGGGACGGGTAATGAAATCTCCTCCACAAACTTATTCCTCTGTCTTCCTGATCAGGTTTAGTTTTCTCTTTCTTTTAGATATAAAACTGACTGTAATTAGGAAAGATTGGTGTTGTGATGATGTTCTTTGCCAGCTCTTAGTCTTTGGACAGCGAGAGAAATGCTGCATCAAAGCAGAGCAATGAAGTCCAGCAGTCACAGAGCCTGAGCAGGTTTTGATGTATGAACTCAATATAAAGATCAGCTGATGTCAGGCCAAAGTCCAAAGACCATAACTGACAGGTGACGAATGCTCTCATCCAGCATGAAGCAAACGGGCACGAGGACATCTAAAATTCTACCTGAAACATGAGCTTCACCATTTGGGCCTGGGGGATTGTTGGTAGCTGTTTGGATGTTTGGCTTCTGTTTTCCCAGCAATCAAATTGGAGTTTTGATCTCTGGACAGTCTAGGAATATATAGAAAGAACTGAATTTGAACTATTTATCAAAAACTGATATACACACACAGAGCCCACCTGTACAACTACTTATTAAAACAATTATCTAATCAGCCAATCATGTGGAAGTAGTGCTACACTACTCAGAATGATGCCAGAAACAACAAACATCCAGTGAGCTGCAGTTCTGTGGAAAGAAACACCTTGTTGATGAGATAAATCAATGGAGAATGGACTTTTTTGAGCTGACAGAAAGGCTAGGATAACTCAGATAACCTCTCTGTAGAATTGTATTGAGCAGAATAGCATCACTAGCAATAGCAAATAAATCAACAATTGTAGATTTTTGCCCATTACCCCAATTTTATTCAGCATGTAAACACCATTGCTGGTTAATCCAATGTGCACAAGTGTTGCGCCCATGCCTGTTTATGTTTTGACATCAAAAGAATGAGCAATGATGTCAAGGCTCATGTAAACACCGTTTTCTTGCATTGTCAGATTTTTTTATTAAGCAGATTTTTGGTAGTTATCAGCATATTGGTGTCCATCTAAAAGCATTATAAATAAATCTATGAACTAGCACATATACTTCTAAATCCTGAGCCTTTTGGGCATAAGTCTTTTATTCATTGATTCCTTCTATTTACTTGACTGTTATGAGATGCATGATAATTGTATTTTCTGCCTCTCTTCAGAGTAAATGCTCTGGTCAGTGTGACCTCTGTTCAAAAGGACAGTCATTGTTGCAGACTGATCCTTCCTCTCTGTGGTTGTCGGCCTTAATCAAACCTATTCTGGGGGCGTGGGGTGAGCCGAGAGGAGGGGCCAACCAGCACTCCACAGGAAATTATGATCACAAATGTCTTCCTGTCGAGTCCTTCGCTTGGTACTCTAAAGTGAGGTGTGCCGACATTACCTGAAAGGGCTGGAATCTGAGCAGACATCCGCATCATCCCAGACCATAGTTCAGCAGGGTCGCACACAAGTGGCCTTTGTGGCCGGCGAAAAATGGGATTAAGGAGGGGTCTTCAAGGGAATTGATTTTCTGTAGAGAACAATGAGTGGGCGAGAGAAGCTGGGGCCAGAGCTCTGAATCACACAGCCTCGCTGCCCCATGAAAGGCCAAAGCCGCACAACACTGAGATTAAAGCAATCAGTTTCTTAACCCCCTTACTGCCTCCCCACTCTTCCCCCACACCTTGTCGCCACATTACACTCTTAGCTCACAATAAGCAGAATAGGCCAAAAAAAGAGGAATAAAATGGACTGTTTGCTTTTGCCGCCTTCTGCAAACGCTGTAAGGCTATAAAGACAGGTTTCTGGATTTCGATATTGCAACAGCATAGTGTAAATGTAGCGTCTCACCTTCGGGATGTGGCAGTAGATGAGATGAGGGGGCATGTTTCTTTTAGAGGACAATGTCAGGGTGAAGATGACGTTGTGTGGTGATGGGAGCAAGGGTTATACATAAAAGAGCCAGGCTGCCCGGGTGCAGCTGCGGGTACCATTGTTGTCACAATCATTTGCATGCATTTAGTCCAAGCCTGAAAACACTGAGCTGGCTACTTTGAGAAAGTACATCAGCATGTAAATGACCGCTCAGCTATATGTGAGAGTGCCACTCACATAGAATTATTATCACATAGTAGACTTATCTATAGATTCAAATGTCGTGAGATATTTAAAACAGTCAGTGGCAGTCAATGACACAACAGATGATCATGGGTTGGCTTTATTTGGAACTATTTTCGCTATCGTTATTCATTTTCATTTGTGGAGCAAAACGAGACTAAATACTGGGACATATCGTGTCTAAAATGTCATTTATTTTAAATTAGGCCCACCTCGCTGACCTCTGCCAGAATCGTCTTAGTCAAAGGATGGACTACACGCTCTTAAAATGGAATACATAGACAATAAATTAACGACTTCAACCTAATCGGTCACATAAAAAAAAACACTTAATCCATGTGCACTTCAGCAGTCAATTAGGGATGGACTTAACAGACCCTAAATCATTAATCTTACAGTTCATACAAAACCATTTAGTTTAAAACAGTGCCCGCCAACATCTACTCCATTTATAAATAACTAATATAGACTTTTTTTTTTTTGTAAAAAGATTGCATCGCTTCAGAAGATATATTAAACCACTTGGATATGGATTTTACCAATGGAGTCTTATGGATTATTTTAATGCTGCCTTTATGTGATTTTTGGAGCCATTCACTTGCATTGAACAGACCTACAGAGCTGAGATATTTTCTAAAAATCCTAATTTGTTCTGTAGAAGAAGAGAAGCCATATACATCTGGGATGGCATGAGGATGAGGAAATGATAAGAACATTTTCATTTTTTGTTGAACTATCCCATTAAGGTAATGACTTACAAACTGCATACCATCTCCTTTTTTTTCCCCAAAAAAAGTCAGATGGTTTTGGAACAACACGAGAGTGAGTAAATTATGGCAGAATGTAAAGTTTTTGGTGAACTAGCCCTTTAATTATACCTGTTGTGCTGACTAAGAGAGCTAAGTGTAAAAGAAGGACGTCCTATTTCTGACTAGTGACAAGGTTAAGTGTGGATGCTTCCAGAGGTTCCCTCTCCGACCAGCGATCAGATCTATAAGGTCGATGAGAACTAAGCCTCTCTGCCTGTCCAGAATTAGGGTTGTGATCTCCCTTTGTGGCTCATTGGGAAGTGTTGATGCACTTGCCGGCCCTGTTCCATCATTAAACAGATTGTGAGCAGGCTGCTGAAGGCTGTGGCCAGGACTGGAGGAGCAGCAGCCACTTCATTAGGGGCATTATGAGAAAAAGAGGCCTTTCTTCTCCCTATCATAGTGAAGAATACTCAGGTCTGTTTAATCACATAATTCTCTTCTTGTGCCCTACAGAGGGTGTGGCACAGCAAGAGCACTTTAGGCACATGACAACTCAGAGATATTAATTGTATTCATCTTCTGGAATATGTTCAGAATAAGAGGGAATTTGATATTGGCTGTCCCGTGTTATTTTCTCTCCTTCTCTACCCTTTTCTCTTGTCTTTTTCCAGCTGGCGCTTTGAAGTGTTCCTGTTTTTGTTCTGGGATGGCTGTGCATCCCACTGCTCCACAGGCTTTGATATCTCCAGCGGGGTGAGGGGTTACCAGGCATAGGTCTGGAGCTGGGATATCCTAACTTCTCTCTCCAAGAGGGCTGACCTCTGCACCCGAGGGGCGACGCAAGCGATTCCAAATGCATCGCTCCTTTTGATGTGCCCTCTTTCAGAGCACTTAATTAGCCAGTGGATGAACATTTAGCTTGAGCAAGAATGCTTCCTAGAGGGCATATGTTCTTTAAAGTCAGTGACAGTCTTTTTTTGTTGCAAGTCCGAGTGTGGTAAGGGCTATTGAAACAATGATGCCTTGGAACACTAACTTGTTTGCTTTGAGAATTGACTAAACCCTCTTGTTTACAGAACAGCACTGGGTGAAAATAATGAAAACACTGTTCTTTAAGGAGATGAATGCTTTCTTGGCATAGTATTTTTTTACCAGGCTGGCTAAAGAACAGCAGGTCTGTGTTTCATACATACACTGTGTGTGCATATTTTATATATATATATATATATATATATATATATATATATATATATATATATATATATATATATATATATATATATATACATATATATATATACACATATATATATATACACATATATATATATACACACACACACACACACATACACACACAGTGTATTATCATAGAATTAAATTATTTTCTGATGAGGGCACATAATGTGACAGCCCAAATCCTTGGAAAAAAGGATATTTAACCTATGTTAAATATGGTGGTAATGTAGGATGGAGACAGAAAAAAAAAAAAAAAAAATACTTACATTTTACTATAATTTATAAAGAAATTCAATCTTTCCCCATTCAATTTCACAGAAATCTTAAAAACTTACTTTTTCAGGAATAATCTGGGCTCTACTGAAAAAATATTTTGATATGCAAATGGATAAATAGAATTTTGGAATAAGATATTATGTCTCCTATTCAAAAATGTAATGTAGCCATAATTTACTGGACTTTTGAGTATTCACCCAAAACAAACATTCTGTAATAATTTACTCACCCTCATACAGTTCCAGACATATGATATTCTATCCACCATGGAACAGTACAGAAGATGTTAGGCAGAAATGAACTTTCACTGTATAGAAAAAAAGATATGACTAAAGTGAATGGTCATCTTTAGTGTTCCATGGAGGATAGACAATCATAAGTCTTGAACGGCATGAGGGTGAGTAAATAATTACAGAAATTTAATTTTGGATGAAATATCCCTTTAAGTACACATAAATTAAGTGAATGATGTGAGGAAAGTCAGGCAATCCTTATTAATACAAACTTTTATTATTATTTTATTACATTTAAAGATATTTTGCTTTGTTTTTGTCTTCTGAAAATTACTCAATTTAAATTTCAGAGAAAACAATCTCTCTGTGCAGCAATTAAGACATGAAAGGAGTCTGCAATAATATTTCAAGAAAATACTATAATTATTAAGATCCTTGGCAGGTTTATTATCGAAACAAGACTAAACCATTCAGCAGTATAGAGAGTCCCATGATGGGTGCTTTACCCATTCTTTCAACACCTTCTCATGCCAGATAAACACTTCCTCACATAACCTGATATCTTCATGCTTGCTTTGGTGAGTTAACATCAATATATGACAATATGAATGTCATCAAGCCTGCAGTGAAAGGTAGGGATTTTTAAAGATCCAATTTCCCATTCCTCCTGCTCTGCCTATAAAGTGGGTCACTGCTGCCCAGGAGAAGCAGCCTCAGCTGGAACATGCTGGATTCATCAGGCCTGGAAAATCAATTCTTTATTGCTGCACTTTATGGCTAACAATTTCCCTGTGTCTCAGTAGGAAAGAGCAAATACAGCCTGCTTGTTTTATTTTGACATCCAGTAAAACTCCCCCATGCTGCTGGTCAGACTCTGTCTCCTCTCCACACCTAACTAATACAGACCTGACCGGCTACAGCACCACTCTGATACACAGCACACCAGCTGGTTGCCTATGAACGTGTATTAAAAAAGAAAACAAAAACACATTAAACAATCACATTAGGTTGTATGTGTAATTATGGTACATTATAAGGTCACACTATATACCAGTTATACTATTTCTGGCCCATGAAATATGATAAATATCTCGGCTCATATCTGATGGCTGTTAATTCTCCTTGAGCTTTGAGAAAGCACAATAGTCACTCATTAGGGAACAAACCCCCTTTGACATCACACTACAAGCATTCAGTTTAAATTTCACTAAGAACTGCCTCATATGTATGTAAAGCAACTAAATTATATGAACAGAATGCAAGAGTGAGAATATAAAAACAGTCACTGGACTTCAGACTCTACCATGACAAACTAAAAAATTTACCCTCATAGCTGGATCCTTTTGTCTAACAAGCATAAAAGGATTTTAGGAGATTTACTCACTGCCACTTATTTAAACATCAAGGCTTAACCTATTTCTCTATGAATAAGGAACTGCGGTAGTGAAGTGGAGCTCAAATCAGAACCTGATTATTCAGACTTCCACTCGTTCTGCCATGAGAGCTAGAGTCTTAATGACTTTGTTCCAAAGCGTTTCAGTCATGATTTGTGACATCTGATCAAACACAGTTGGCACACACACAGCGGCAGCTACTGTACATGGCCAGAGACAGAGTGCGAACATGTTGTTTAGCAAAAGGGGGGGATCTGAATGAAATGGACTGTGGAGCAGAGACTCTGAGATCAACCATGGCTGGATGCTGTGAGCATGATGGACAGATCTGAAACCATTTTGTGGCCTAGTGAGGTAACAAATCAGCTCCCTTATACTTTGCATAAAAAGGCACAAGCAAATGCCTTGCAGTTTTTTATTCCTTTCAAAAAACATTTTCTAAGTAGTTCAGAATGTCTTTTTCGAAAAGGATTCCTCTCTCAGTTAAACACGAATTTTCTGTTGTGTTTAGTGTGCATGCGTGTCATTCTGGTATGTTTAGAGAGGCAATTGTGGAGTGTTTTTTAGTCAGTTGATGTTTGGCCGTTCACACAGCTGTTCTACAGTCTGACTACCTGTGGCTGGCTGATCGATCATCTCAGTGGGATTCCCCACCAATAGCCAAGGCCTGCTCTCATCTCTCACATGCTACGTTTTCAAACCCCCATTCTCAGACTCAGACAAATCCACTACTATATAGACAACATACCATGGATATGTTTATGGTGCTTCGACTAAACCTGTGTAACACCAAACAGAGGCTGACTCAAATGTTTCTCAGATCTAACCACCCACAAAACACATTAGTCATTCCAGCACTTTTGGCTTTCAGCAGATTTCATGCACAAAATCTCACAGTGTCTTAAGTAAAAAATTTTTTTAAAAGGCCTTAGTAACTTGCAATGGTTCAATTATCTGTGCAAGGATAATTGGTAAATGAATGTTAAATATTTTTACATTACAGGTAATTGTTCATTTATCCATGCATTTTGAACTAACTCTGAATGTACGACCCGATTACAAGCAAGTTTCAAGGTAAAATAAAATATGGAGTGACTATTTGCACTAGGTGTAAATAGCACCTGCCACACAGCGAGGCTATTTGCACTCCAATAGTCTGATAGTAGAAACACACAAATTGAAAGCAAACTGTGCTCCCATGTTAAGACCTATGTAAATGTAAAGACGGTGTGGATGTGCTTTTTCGTGCAGATGACCCAGGTTAGATTCTGCCTATTGTCCCACCTTTTTCCATCCGGTTTCCTGTCTCCACTCTTAATATTTAATTTAATACTTTATATAATAATACATAATTACTATAAAGGTTGATTTCCTCTGATTAATTTGGTCTCAATGAAGGTCAGGCATTTGATAGAAAGGTTTAATCTGGTTCAAATTAACCATGTTTTTATTATAGTAATATTGTACAAACCACGTTTTTTTGGCAGAATCCATAGTTTTAATGCAATTAACGATGATGTTACTAGAGTAATGTGTTAATATAGTAACCATGTTTAATTTTGTGGTTACTATGATTTTACCCCCATAATAGCATGGTGATACTAAGTAAAACCATGGTTCATTTTAGTAAAGGAAGGTTAGGGTTAGGTTTAGGTTAAAGGCTGGTGTAGGGAGTCTGTGGGACTCTAAATAAACACAATAAACATGATGCAGTGATGCCCCAATACTGTAGGTTTGTATAAAATTAGTGGAAAAAAATCGTATCTGTCACTGTTTGCACCAGGGTGCACATAGCATCTAACACTAAGAAGATACTTTTGGTTGCTATTTACACTAAGTGTTAATAGCATTTATCAGCATTTGCACAGTGCAAATAGTCTTTGCCAATAAATAAGCACAAGTCAATTTTGTGTTTAAAATCAGGAGAAGAGTGTCCTTCTACTGCATGTAAAAATGCAGAATGCAGATTAAAAATGAAGGTACAGACCAATAGAGAGAATTCCATGATAATTCAGACCATCTCTCAACATGGCGCTTTAGCTTAATTTAAGACCTCATATCTGCAGTGAACCACCAATTCTACACTTCCTAGTTCCCCGAGTAGTGATAAACACTCAACATATGGGAAATTACTGTTGGGCAATAAAAAGTTGTTGGCTTTTGCTGACATGTAATAAATTAAGATGTTTGCATAGGAGAGTTAAAATAGGGTCTCCAAAGAAACACCTATAAGGTACTTTTTCATGTACACTGACTTTCTCATTCTTTTCACATTTACAGTTATATCTCTCAGAGTTGGTGGTAACACAGTAGGGTATATATACACACAAATTACAAAAATAAATACTTTAATAGTTTCCATCCCCCACCCCATAATAACTGTGTAGAGCTAAACATGCCGCACTGGTGAACTCGACAAGTATTACTAGCACAATTAAATGTGAAACACTGGGAGGAACATGAGGGAAAAGATGCCCAAAATGGCCGTAAACAAGGGAAATGACACTTGACAAGTTGTAATTTATCGACATCATTTCAAAAGGCAAAGACTCACTGGTTTACAGAGAGAAAAGGGAGAGCGGGAGGCATGGGGAAACAGGCACTAAAGAAAACCATTCATAGAATGTAAATGCATCAAAAGCGACCCAGAGTAGAGAGAAAATAGGGAAAGAGAAAGAGAAAAGGAGAGAGAGAGCAGTGAATCTTCAAAGTCCATATGCAATAAGCAGTGCACACAGAGAGCAGTGCACATGATGATATGACAGAGAGCAAGAAGAGCCCCCCTGGAAGCTTGTGGGGCCTCTGCTCATATCATCTCAACTCATCTCACAGAATGCCAGATTTCAATCAGCAACCCTCTGAACAGCGACCATTACACAGAATGAGAAAGAGAGACACTCATAAATATACTTGCTCACACCACTCACCCTTCTGTGCGGTCCCATCTCAAAAATGAAATAAGTGCAAAACTGTGCTTTAAAAGAGCTGCATTCTAAATAGGAGGCAAGTAAAAATGGAGATTGTGAAATCAGTAAATGCAAACCACAAGTTACAATCAAACAAACATGTTTCCTTTTTTTATTTCTATAAAGTTTTATCATGGATCCTCACCATCTGAAAATGTAATTGCGTGCTACCTCCCATGATAACAGGTGCAAACATCTTGAACAAGTCTAAGTATAATCTTGACTGGGAGTCAGAAGAGCTGCCTTAATAATGATGCTTTCGTTCCATCTCTACACATATGTGTATGTCCAACACACCTCTGCATTTTAGTGCTACTAAAAGTGGCTTAATGATGGTCATCTAGCGATTAAAATAATGCACTGTCACCAATTTCAGCTAAAAAGAGTAAAAAATAAGAATAATAACAAGCACACAGCTTCCAATTGTGTCTGGCAGATTGGTAATGGAATGATTATGGGTATTGTGTGATAAACTAAACGTGTGTGTGTGTATGTAAGCGCGAGTGTGTCTTTGGCCCATTATCAAGCAGTGATATTATTACACACAAAAAAATTTACCTGGGAAGTGAAAAGCTGCATCATTTATTCCCCAACGTAATAGTGAAATGATGGGTATCAAAAGGGATAGTGAGAGGCTAATATGAAAGAAAATGAGACTGCACCCTTAAAAAGGTTTATAACTTATAATCATTGAGCAGCTAGTCTTATATCTGAGAGTGTAAATGCTTTATCTGCCTTCATGGCATTTGACAGAAAACAACTGTGAAAAAGAGCACGATTGTGTTTTGTGATTAAAACGCTGTTGCTTTCTGATGTTTTTTTAGACACATGGAAATCTTCCGGGATTTGAGCTTAAAGTTTCAATTTATTCTAGGAGAAAAACAAGTCATCGGAAAAAAAGAAAACACATTTTGCGAGGCTTGTTTGCTAGTCAGAGGCATGACACTTTCAGTGGAAATGAAGAGAGCAAATGCATTTGAAATGCAGTACATTAGAGGTGGGGAATAAATATTCCAATTCCAGCCCAAAGTGTCTTTATTTTGACTCAAATGTGAGATATGCCATTGCCATGGTGACATGGTGCAGGCTGCAGCCCTCTCCCCAGCTGTTGGGAGGTTTTGTGTGTGTGTGTGTGTGTGTGTGTGTGTGTGTGTGTTTGCAAGCCCAAGCGCGCACATTGAAGCCCTGCTCTCGTGCTGTGTTCCCCTTTCAGCTGCCAGAATAGAGTCTCAACTAATCCGTGAAAGTTGCGGTGCTCTGAACCGCCAGCCAAGCCTTTTCCCACTGAAATGAGGGCCGGGGGTCTGCACTGGGCTTTACACTTGAATGGTCTTCGCTGTGGCAAGACTCCCCTCCCTGCTGGGTGTGGGCCCGTCCCCCTCGCTGTGCTGCTCGGGTCTAGGCTAATCGGCTTCTCCCCGCCGTAATTACCCACACCCAGCCTGGGCATGCTGAAGCCACCAGTCATCTCCCACTCACTTTCTTCATACTGGGCCTTCACCAGTACTGGCACTGAAGACCACAGCCTGATGACTATGCCAGTAGGAATCCTGCCTGGTCCAGGCCTGTGCCACTGGCTGCTGGGACGAGGGACAGAGAAGTGGGCATCTCATTCTCCACAGAACTCTCCTCCTTCACACACACAAACCTAGGATGATGGGTTAATTTGGGCTTGTAATGCAGCACAGCTACTCAGGTAACAGTTTACCTCACAGCTACAACACAAAAGAGACTGGGTTAGCATGCCCACTAGGAACCTGAACAAACAGGAAAAGAGTGGTGTTGATTAGCACTGATCAATTCAGCTTATTATAATAACAGTGCGACTATAGTATCCATGCATTTACAGAATGTCAGACACACATGTTGAGTGTCTCTGGTAGCATACTTTTGGCACAACAATGGTAAAAACAGCAACGCTGTGACTGAGAATATTCTTTGTGCCCCAAATTAACAGCAAGATCAAACAGCTCCTCTGAGAAAGTCTTCATTTCCATTTAGCTGTAAAATAAGTCAGCCATGTCAATACTGTGGCATTTTATGATGTACTGTCACATTTCCAGGGCTCTATACAGGTAGATTACAGATCAGTGCAGATGATCTACAGCTTTTGTGTAGAGGAGGAGACACCAGAAGAAAGTGTTCATTGAACTCAAATTTGCTGCTAACATCTTATTATAGATAGTTTTTTTTGTCCATCCAAATCAAAGTCACACTCACCAATCCTAAAAACCTCACTTTCTCAGAGCAGATCAAAAGATAACTCGCATTTTAAAATACAGAAGGGAAAAAAAAGAGGAAAGGTTGACAGAGAACCAGAAGGGGGCATACTGCTCTCTCTTTACGTTGGTGAATCATGCCATGTGTGCCTCCTACATTTTATCCTCTGGTACTTTTTCCATTTTCTCACAAACAATAATAAATGCAAAATTGAAAAGCTCGAGTCAACTGCTTTCTAGCTTTATTTGTTAAATGTTGTTAATGCCATAATCAAATCAATTAAGAATCAAACGTTAGGTGTGAAGTTGGAGCATTCAGTAGAGGGACAAAAAGGAATATCTGGAATCTGGCTTCCAAGAGGCATTGAGACCCCCTTGAAGTTGGAATAAAATGTTTAAGTTTAGCCTCTCAGCTGTGTGTCTCAGTCCATAATCCTGCCCCAAAACCCCAGCCGAGAGCAGCCTGACACTCCCATGGCATTCCTGACCAGTGAAGGCCTGGCCTGTGTAGATTTATGGAGTTCAGTTCCATGCCTTGCTCTCCTATTTGGGCTGAGACTTCGAGCCAGACTGACAGAAGTTACAAGAGATTAAGAAGAAGTAGATATGGTCCCTTCTGGTCCATGTAAGTCAAGGCAAGTTGGAGCTATGCCTTTTCGTAAATTACCGATTCTATTGGAAGTGCGAACAGCATGGCCATGGTGAGTGCTTATGTACATAAATCTTCTATAGAACTATTCATGGCAGTATGTAGTGGTAGATAGATCAGGTCAGTTGAGTGGGTGTATGATGTGGTTGATGTAGATTAGTATTCTATTGAGGCTGAAAAAGCATTTGCAGAGAATGCACCACTGCTAAATTTAAACAAGGTTTAAAGTTCAAATAAGCAGACACCTCTGTGTAAAAGCCTGCCATTGAACAATATTCAGAGCAAATCTTTAAAGAAGTGTTTCTTGAGGGGGATTACATTACTTACCATATTCCAGAATTATCATGTGCTGCAGATGATGGATTTTCATCTTGCTGTGTTGGCACACAAATAGGTGTTCATATGGATCTCATGTTCTCTTGTGAAAATATACTTGTGCAACTTCAGCACTGACCCGGCCTGTCAAGAGAACGGATTAAAAATGTAATGTATTCCATTAAAATATTCTTGAGATGTTAAAAAGGCTATGTGATTTGGGAGATCTATTATTAATTTAGGACATTATACATCTTCAAAGGGTTTAAAGCCTTTAATTACAAAAAAGTATCAAATTAAGATAAATCATTCTTTCAGAGTATTCATAACAGTGTGTGTGCTCAGACAGAATTCCTTAGCTGTTTCCTGAACCTTCCATCAGATGGGATAAAAGAATTTGCATACCTGATTGAAGGCCTAATTAAGCAAACAAAGATCATATTGGAGTGATTAATACATCAATCTAAATCACTGCAGTTTCACTTTCTAGTTATTAACTTTACCATTCTCTGCCCACCCTAGATTTTCCCTCCTGGCTGACTTTGTCTGTTCAAGATAAAGTCACCTCTGGACAACAAGCTCAGTGTGAGAGCGAATGTGGGTGTGTATTTGTGTGTGAACATGGTGGGAGGGGGAGCAGGTGTGAGATTGGCTCTTCAATGAGCCTCATCCTGTCCCATGTTGGCCGCTTTGGTGCGTTTGTTCACGTTAGTGTGTGTGTGTGTGTGTGTCCATGAAATAGAAAGAAAAGAGGAGGCATGTGGCATAGCTATTACTCAATAATGTCTGGATTTTGTGAGCAGTAGATGAGAATAGACATGAAATCACAGGCAACCTTTAAATGTGCATGATATGGACAAAAAAGCAACATGGACGTTTGCTATGGCATCACGAATGCTATAAAATGAGGGTTCATATTTCATTGTATGAGAATGGAGGCACAATCAGAGGTAGCCAAACAAAATGGCTGCCTCTTTGTGCAGTTGTAAGCAAGAGCTGTAAGTGATATGATAATTGTAGTAACAGCGAAAGGCACATAGTACGAGTAATAGTGTGCAGATATGAATAGACATTGTTGTTCAACAACATAATGACATGACAATCTATGATTCCTTGCCCGATTTATCCACAGTCAGGATGTTATTTCCTGCAAATGCCCCGATCCAGATACCCCACCCACATGTTGGGTATCTTGTTTTGTTGAGTGGGAAAAAAATGTATGATGTAACACTCCTCCATATTAACTAGCCCCATTTTAGAACTGAAACTCTGCCCCCATTGTTAAATAATGCAGTATCATAACGCAATTCCCTATAGTGTTTACAAAACTATTTCCTTTCTTACATTGGCCCGCTTTCAAAAGAGGTTTATAAGAATTTTGTTTCTGCACTGTTGTGGTGTTATATCATACTGAACACTAAAAGAGATTAAAATACGATATCTCCTTCTTTAACCATAAACATAATCCATTGCATCACTCTTTAGAGGTAGTCTTTCAAAATAAGAATTAAAAAAAGAGCAAAGCTTCTTTATTGCGTGACATTGTGGAGTCATCAATCTCTTAAAAAAATGTAACTTTCAATAAGACCTATTTGTTTGTAATCTTACAACTTCATATAAGAGACTTTTTGGGTCTTTGTTCTTGAAAGCTTTTATGGAATGACTAGAAAAGGCCTTTTTATCCAGTCCTCCTTCTCTCTATTCCATTGTATGTAATGTTTACTTTGGTAAATAATTTGAGAGTTGTTCTTTTTCATTTGGAATGAGAAGAAAGAAAAAAGGTAACTGGTCTCCATGGTCAGGAGAGCTTGAGTTGAGATAGGGGAATGGCAGCACAGTAAGAATTCCCTTTTTTCTTTTGGGCATTTTCATGAGGGAACAGAGAAGGATCTCATTCCATACATTACAAACAGCATGTGGAGTTACTATGGAATTATAGAGCTCACATTCTTTAAATCTATTGTATTTAATATTGGCTCTCTATACAAGTATGTTCAAAATTATAATCAATAAACCAATTAAATTATTTATCAAGAAATATTACAGTCCACGCAGCTTGCTTAAGCATAATAATTACAAACACATACAGACAACACATCTCTTAGCAGATGAGAGTTTATAACATCGCTGATTAGTGTAAATGTACTAGAAGGATGTAAACCCATGAAATTATGTAAATGAACAGATGACAGTAAATATCAATTAAAAGAGATGGGTTTTGAGAACCACTCAGTGATGATGTGTAAAATGAGCTGATGACAGAGTCTGGTGTCCCTAACACTGAGAAACATTTGAAAAACAGATGGTGTGCTTTCTCAAAGTTTTTCCATTCTTACACAGAGGGACCATCTGAATAAGAGAGAGAGTTTTGATCAGGCTTTTGCCTCTGTCTATTCCCTTCTATCATCAAGTATGATTAGTTTATGACTCAGTATAAACCATTCATGAATACTCCTTGAAGAAGTTAAAACCTCACTAGACATTAAAGTGTTGGAATTTGTGCCAATAAAATTCTATCACAAAATATCTAGACAGCTTTTAATGCTGCGTGTAACTTTTATCAACACAATAAACAATACAAAAAAATGCTAGAAAGTCCTCGGAAACAGATGGTGAAATCAAAAACGCAAAATAAACAAGCAGAGAATACATTAATTGCTTTTTATGGTGCAAGGTTTTCAACAAAAGCTAATTAACATCCATTGTTTTAATCAAAACTCTTTTATGCAAATAGTTTAAACTGTCTGTAATTCAAACAACAAACTTTACACCAATTAAAAACTAGAAAACTTTTGAAAAGTTTGAAATGAAATGTTGCAATACATTGTAAAAACTCTTCAGAATGCTAGAATTACTCCATAGTCCAATATAGAACAATACAAAAAGAAACTAAAAAATGTATGTTAAAATGCAACAAGAAATGTGTTAAGTATTACATGTTATGCAGCCTCTCTGAAGAACATTGATTGATTTAATCGTTAAAATAATCTCTTTTGCAGTTGTCAACATTTTGAAAAAAAAAAATCTACTTTTTCTACAATTAAACACTTTGTAACATTTGTGATAAAGATTATGCATTTTTGTGTGCTCTGGTCTTATAAACATGAAAATGCACATATTGTGCAATTTAACTAATGAAGAAAGACAGTCCTTTACAAATTCCTGCATTTCTTTTATAAATTACATTTTCAAATGCTACGGTGTAAAAGAAAAATTTTTTACTTTCAGGTCAAGCGAATTAAATATTTTTTTCTTATTGAGGTTGAAAAAGAGAGAGAAATATCAGTACAATCTTGTTTTGAGTCAGGATATGTTTGACAAATAAAAATGATTAGTGTAATCATTTAAATATAATTTTCTTGATTTCACAGGCTTGTGACCAATATCCACCGAATGATATAAGAAATTAATGTCTTTATATTTCATTAACAAAGTGTATCTTATCTATCTATCTATCTATCTATCTATATATATATATATATATATATATATATATATATATATATATATATATATATATATATATATCTATCTATCTATCTATCTATCTATCTATCTATCTATCTATCTATCTATATATATATATATATATATATATATATATATATATATATATATATATATATATATATACACACACACACACACACACTATAAAAATATACATATTTATACACATACTCTAAAGGTCAAAAGGTTTGAAACACTCGTTCTTATTATAATTATTATTGTTTTTTTGTTTGTTTTTTTTCTTCACATTTTAGAATAATAGTAAAATCATCAAAACTATGGAATAACATATATGGAAATATGGGAATTATGTTGTGACTAAACAAAATCCAAAATGAATCAAAACGGTGTTATATTTTAGCATCTTCAAAGTAGTCACCCTTTGACTAGAATTTGCAGACATGTACTCTTGACATTTTCTGAACCAACTTCTTGAGCTATCAACCTGGGATGCTTTTTAAACAGTACTGAAGGAGTTCCCATCTGTGTTGGGCACTTATTGGCTGCTTTTCTTTATTATTTGGTCTAAGTCATCAATTTCAAAACCTTTTTTTAATAAAATTGTAGTTTTATAATGAAATACATTAATATGGTGGCACAAATATATTATTGTCTACAAAACTCATTTTAAACATTTAAGCATATACCTTCACAATCAAAATATTTTTAAGAACATGAGAAACATTTCAGGTAAGTGTTTCAAAACTTTTTTTCAAAAACATTTGACCGGTAGAGTATCTGTAATATATATATTAATTTACTATAATTTATAGAGAAAAATAAATGTGTTAAGAAGTGCGTTCTTGATCCTGTTCATTTATCTAAACTGAATTTGTGTATCACAATATATAATAAATCATATGTACTTTTTAATATTATATTTTGTATTATTTTATTTTCTAAATGATATTATAACATCATCTTTTTCATGTATTATCTCTGTTTGTAAGAAAACAAAACTGTTAGTAGATCAGAAAACATTACAATACAGTAGCACACAGGCCCACGCGATGGTTAAACTTTACATCTCCTTCTAAAACAACACTAAATACATAAAAATAAATATACATTTTAACAGACTTTTATTCATATAGATTAGGCATTAAATACGTCATTCAAGTAGTCCTTTCACAAACATGAATTTATCCATATCAGTTGCTGAGTACTATCTCAAAGAATAAAACGGCTTTAAAAAGTGCTGAATTACACATTTATAATCCTTAATCATCATTTAATACATTTATGCTTCTATTTTCACTTTCTATTTAAATATGACTGAAGAAAACAGGATCTCAATAAATTCTTATATTTTAGATCAGAGAACAACTTTAGATAAAGAAAAACATGATGAATGTGATGACTAAAATGTTCCTGTATTTGTACAAATAATACAGTTATCATTCAGACACTGAAAATGGAGAACAAGAGACATATAACAAGAAGCTTTTTTAATGGAAAGTCATGTTGCTATATACTCAAAGACGAACTATAACCCCCATAGAATAAAACCAAACAAACAGTAGATTGTTTAATTTCACAGAGTATATTTCAAATGATTTATAGTCTTGTTCGCTATGGTGTTTTTCAGAATTGTACATGCCTCTCTTAAAGTCAGACTCAAAATGTGTTGGAAAGACCACAGTATATTCAGCCATTTTAATTCTAATACCATATTTCCCCACAGCAGATGCTACGATTTCTCTGTTACATTTGTCAAAAATGCATCTCCCATGATTCACTGTTGTCAAGGACTTTGTGCTTAGCAGGTGACAAAACTGGCTGAAGGAAAATGTTAAAGCCCGCTCACAGAAAGAGGTGTGTGGACTAATGTTGTGCAAGTTTATGGCTGTACTACAATTAGGCATGCTTTCAGAAAGCAGGTTTGACCCATGGCTATCAGTGGTATATAATGTGTAAGATGATCAAATACAAATGCTGACATAAGAGGAAAAGCAGGTAAGAGAGGGTGAGATAATGAAGAGATCTACATTTAGAGGTAACAAATTTGGTTTTAATAATTTTACGCTCTTTATCGACTCCTAAGTCAGGTCTGTGATCTGCCTTTGTAGAAAAGCAGGTCGCATTATACAACAAGGAAGTGGCCTGCCAATGTCCTGCAGCTTGTTTATGAAGCCATCTTGTTGCCAGGGTGATAGGGTCCTGTCTGGGAGTGTCTTCATTAGTGGTCACACATTGCGGGCACAGGCATTCTGTTCATTCACCTCATGCTATTAGAAGCTGTGGCCAGGACCCCTAAGCCACCCGCTCACCTAACACCTTCAGCCTACCTGAAGCTGACAGACTCCCACTAAATCCATTACACTCATCTGTGAACACAGCTTTCATTAGGAATGACATGTAAAACTACAAACCAGCTGGGGAAAAATGCAGTCAACCATATCAGATTAATTTACAGGGAAGTAGATTCCTATCTAAAGTCAGAAAACAATCCTGAAGAAATTCCTTAATATTTCACAAGCATGCCAAAGCCAGAAACAGCCACATTTTTAAAACACGGTCAGGAAAAAGAACAACTCTTCATCGGATAACCTCTCAGAAAGCACATTTACAATTCTAAATGACATAAATCTGAGCATGAATCTCAGCAAATTAAACAAAGTGTGGAATTTTATGCCCAAAATCACAAGGAAGACTGACCACAGTCTATTTTATTAAAGAAGAGATTGTGGCTTTATCGCATTTTTAAACATGCTGAGACCGGCCTTTCTGTTTACCTTTTAATCAGAGAGGTCTGAATTCCAAACGTACCCAAATTTCCTCTGGGGGGAGCAGCAGGAGGCGCTCTAAAGCAGTTAGCCTTTTGATAATGAAGTGCCAGCAAAAACAAACATGGCTGATGAGGGGGGAAGGGTTAGCGCCACCTAAAAGTGCTTCGCACAGCAATGCAAGATTAACATTGAATGAGCGTTCAGAGCCCACACCACAGATATCAAATAGATATGGCCCCTACCCACGAGGCCCAACTACAAAGAAGAGTCAGTTTTGACCTCCGATTACAGTGCAAAGTCATGAACACGGCTTCGTTGTGCACGACTGCAGGGGAAGCCGGCAATACTGTATAGTGTGGAGCATAATGCAAAGTGCCAAATCAAGGTGTTTTCAGTAGAGGTGTGAAAGCACATCCATAATAAAGAGGTTGTTTTGGCTTATTATCACTTTCCCGAGTTGTGAACGTGGTGGCCTAAACACTATTCACTATGGTGGTAATTTTGTGATATTGCTTTTACAGCCATCTTCATTTTTGCTTTGCATATATGTATTCCATGTTTGTTTTGATATTTTCCAGAGAATATAACTATTGCATGGGCCTCTTGAACATAATGACGCGTGCTGTTTTAGGTCACTCCTATCGCAAACACTTTTATTCCATTATTTGTGCGGGAGACTTGATATTTGCTGTCAGGTTAAAAGAGAAATTTAGAGGATTTGAATTATGTGGTTCGTTGTATTAGAAACTTTGGAACAGCTTTAAAAGAACTTGTCAAAAGAAAAGGCAGAGCATTTTAGTGATGGATGATCCTACTTTTCTTTTCAATACCAAGTACTATCAAGGCCAATATCACAGATATCTGTACAATACTTCTATTAAATGGAAATCTTTCATGATAACATTTCTAAGGATACAAATGGGTAATTATTGCCAGTTAACATTATATTTAAAAATAATCGTCATTAACCAAAAAAAAAAGTGTCACATTTAGCCCCATCTTAATTTAGTGTGGTGAATAAACTGGAGTGGAGGGAAATCTGTAGTTCATTTCCTGACTATTTTCAAACACATTAAATGTTTTGCACTTCAAAGATTATGATACAAGTTCATTTTGACATTTAATAATAATAAAATCACAAGTGGAAAAATTATTTGAGTCAATAAGTATATGATTATGTAAGGATCAATCCTTAAGATACAACATCAATATCAATATAGTATCACAATCTCAAGATCGATCAGCCCATCCCTAAAACATTGTAACGTCCAGCTTATTTAGTTTATTATATTATAATAGATTTTATCATACTACCTTCATATTGACAATGTTTAAATCATAGCAGTGAAATATGTGCGGTTAACAACTTTAATCCCACAGCAAAAAAGCTCATAAAAAGCCAGAAGCTGTGCTAGGTGAGCAGCTTTCTTATAAAAGATCAGTTTGTTTATACTAAACATTTGCTAGTTTTCTAATTCTTTATACCTGATAGGAATTTGTATAATTTTACAGTTTAAAATAAATAAGTGGATTAAATGATCAGATGGCTCAATAACAGGTAAAACAGTGCTGTATGTGAACGCACAATGACAAAACACAATTGCTACTTCCTTTCACTCGTTTTTCATTACTGTTCCATGCTGCTCATCTGAACAATTAGAGAACTATAGATTTACTCTTTAAATAATGCCGTAAAAATAGCAATATACCAGTCACTTTTTTTCAGTCTAAACTAACAAGAATATGGTCGGTGGACCGAGAAACCCCGCACACGACTGTTGCAGTGTTGCCCCCTAAAATTATGAACAGAACCGCATCATGTTGAATTAAACATTATGCATGAAAAATAATTATGCAGCTAATTTTGAGGGAAAATAAATATATACAAAAATACATAAGGTGCGTCTATTTTGCAAACCATCTTAACTTGAATCAAGCAGAATTTGCCATGTCATATAAAATATACAGTTTAAACTGTAATTTGGTAGGGAAGACAAGCCAGAATAACCACCTTAAACAATTTGTAACCAGAACTGAGTAACTTGCTAATTAAACAAGTGCTGGGGGGCTTCATTGTAATCAAGCGGGACACTCAGCTGGCCCATGTTCTTGCTCTATTGTGATTAAAGATTAAATTATTACTGTTTTCAATAGAAATGTGTTGGTATGAGGTTGATTAATTGCACAATGCAAAATGTAGACATCACCATGACTTTTAGATGCCAGCCTCAGTGTGTAAAGCAGCCCCTTTTGCATGGAATTAAGGATTCCCAGGACACCTATTTCATTGATATCTTTAAGGTATTAGGGACAGTTTATTCAGTGGTATTTAAAAAAAAAAAAAAACTGCTAACAGCGCCATTAAATGTAGAACAAAGTTAGCTTTAGTTTGCAAGCATAGTTAACATTTAAAGTTATTTTAAAGTTTACTATCTCTTAGTACTTTTTACTATTATAATAGTTAAATTTTTTACGAACTCCCCTTCCACAAGACTGTTAGCGAACGGTACCTCCATACAGTAATGCCATGCTTGCTTCAGTGAGCCCACATCAAGAGCTCTGTTCTTCAGAGTGAGTAGGGCACCGAGATTATCGCTTTTGATTGGAATTCACCCAATGTAAAACTATTTACAGAGGTGAGGTTTTATGATTAATGTTTTTATTGATTCACCCAACAAACAAAGAAAAGCAAATCATATATATATATATATATATATATATATATATATATATATATATATATATATATATATATATATACACACACACACACACACACACACACACACACACACACACACACACACACACACACACACACAATCAACATTTAACCCCTACTACCACACCTTCCCCTACCAATACCCTCTCTCCACTGCTCCACCCTGAGAGCCATCCAAGAACGGCAAGTATTTGCTCCATTTCCCAACAAACATATCCAAATTCCCCAATCTTCTAAATGACCCTTCTTCAAAAGCCACCACCCACCCCATCTCAGAGCACTACTCGGGCGCTCCAGCTGACTTCCATCCCCTTAAAACTTGCCTGGCAATCATGACACTGGTTAGGACCCAATTTTTTATGGTTTATTCCCTATATTAATGACCGCCCTATCGCCTATAATACAGAGTCTGGGGCAAAATGAAATTTGAGTGCCCAATACGTCTCAAACGTCCCAAAGAACCAAAGTTCTTGGAACTTATAACACCATCAAAAAACATGTGTTGTGTCTCCAACTTCTGATTGGCATCACCAGCAGGTGGGTGTGTCTTTAAGACTAAGCCTATACAATCTAGAGGGGGTCCAATAGATCGATGTAAAATCTTGAATTGCTTAAGGCGCACCCTTGCATCTCTAGATGCAGACTTGATGTTTTTTACAATCCTAGCCCCAGAGGTGGACAGTACTGTACTTAAGTACACTTTTTGATTATCTGTACTTTACTTGAGTATTATTTTTTCTGGAAAATTTAGACTTTAACTTCACTACATTTGAAAGACAAATATCGTACTTTTCACTCCACTACATTTCTTTCAAGGTCCTCAAGTAGAAAGTCATTACTATGTAACAGCATTGAAAATCAGTGGATGATCTTTTTTTTTCTTCTCTAGAATGTGATTGTTTATTTGCAGGTGACAAACAGCCATTCAATAATCACTCTTGTAGGGACAAATGTCGTGAAGTTCAACAATTTCCCAGCATTTTTGAACACTGATCAGTTGGCAAAATGGAAGACAGCGGTTCCTCTGCGCAGTGTGCCATGGCCATACTTAGAAAATATGTTCCAGTTTTCTGAAAAATGTTAAAGATTTGTTTTGTTTTAAATGTTTGCTTTGTTTGCCTAAAACGAACCATATGAAAGCCTTCAAAAACTTACCGTCCAAACTGCGGAAGCATATTGAGGTATGTAAACTTTTAATTTCCTGTGAAAGCTTGAAATTATCTGTGCTTTAGAGCTAAATTTTCAGTATAAATTATGATCGGTCAAATTTTTTTTTATGGATTTGCCCGCCAATTTTCCATAGCCTTGTGGATACACCGCTAACGCATAGGTAAGGTTCGACAATGACGTTAGTTAGCATGCAAAAGTGTGAATTCAAGTGTAAATGAGCAAAGAGTTAAATAAGTTAATATCTTGTAACTTTTATAGTTTTTTTGTTGTTGTTGTTGTTGTTACCTTGCATAATTACTATAGTTATGTGTAGAGCTGCACGATTAAATCATAAAGATCGCAACCTCGATTCAAACACCCACATTTCTTTCCTAAATGATAACGAAATATCATACAGAACATTCAAATCTGCATTGGTGCTGCCACTGAGCCAGGGAGAGAGGTTATCATGTATAGGTATGAAATAGCTTCATAAAGAGTCATTTCTAGTCCTGGACTTACAGCCAAAGTGCGTGGTTATGTCTTTATTTACAGCAATTTCACTGTCCGCTTGATTCAAATGTGGATGAATGTATACACATAGATGTATGCACACTGCCAGAGCTGTGTGAGAACACTACCGTGCTGCTTTTGTGGGGGTGGGTAGGAGTGTTAAATAAAAAAAATGAAGATGATTATGGATGTCTTTGTCAATTCAGTTGTTTCAGTTCTATAGGTTTTGTAACATTCCAAAAGCTCTTTATTCCATAGATACTACAAGCTAGTCAGTGTATTCAGTAGGTTGCTTCAGAGGCATACGGTATTGTAAGTATTACATGCAACAATAATAAAACAATGATTTGACATAAAAAAGGAAATTTACTTTTGATTACCAAGTACTTCTGTACTTTTACTTAAGTATAAATCTGTCTTTACAACTGTCATTTGTAATGGAGTAATATTTGGCCAGTAGTATCTGTACTTTCACTCAAGTAATGGAGTTGTCTACTTTGTCCACCTCTGCCTAACCCGCACAGACCTGTGAAAAATTGGCAAAAGTGAATTTCACCTTTGGACTACATTCTCCTGTCTGCCCTCCTGAGGCAAGCAGTATTTCTGACTTCAGCAGAAACCAAAAAAAACAACAACAAAAACAAATTGAAATGACTGCTGGGCCTGATAGACTGAGGGGGAAAAGGCACTGGCAAATCAAAATTGCTAAAGCATCCTCCCCTTTCCATTCAGCACTGTTCTGCTCTATAAAGACATGTGCTGATGACACACTTTGGGGAGGCCTGCTCAAGCAGAGACTGGTGGAGAATCACTATAACGAGATTGAACCACATGACTGCTTACCGAGGGAGACTAAAGCAGGCCTCTACACAACCTGCTGCCAAGCAGGGTGCCACAAAACCAAACAAAACCACAAAGTTGCCCTTACTCTATTCTACAGGATGCAGCCCAATTGGCCAGGGTGGCAGATAGCATTATAAAATGAAATCCAGTCAAAGTGTTTTTTTCTTTTCTCACTATCATTCAACAGGCAAACACAATATCCATTCCATCATGGGCTGTTATATATATATATATATATATATATATATATATATATAAAGGACAGATCGTTCAATAGTTTCTACAGCTTTATGCCAAAAGGATGGGATGGAAACTTTCATGTTTCTAGATTTCAGTGGGTGAGGTACAATTAGTGATGTCCTGACAAGAACGTAGACTGGTATATTTTGGTTTGCTGAATGAATCCCAGGGACAAACTGATGCATGTTAAAGTTGCACAAGTGATTGTAGAATAAGATTCAAAATAGAGATGTATCATCCTGCAATAACAGCACATTATGACGCAAGTGACAGGACAGGGGTCCTTGATCAGGGCTCTGACATGACAGTTGAAAATAAAGAATTAACATTTCACCCAAAGCAAAACTAATAGTTACTATGCCCCACCATCTCCGGTTACACACCATCTCTCACCAAAACACCAGCTTTGACTTTCATTTTATGTAAGGCCCACAGTTTTCATTAAGAAAAACAAGATTTAAAAAATTTAAGATATCTTGAGGCCCCCTTGGAAGTTTGCCGTCCCTCTGGTTGAGAACCACTGTCTTAGATGGTAACTTTTTCTCCCAGCAGCTAGCTGTGCTTTTCTCCCCTCCCTGCTGCCAGCTGCCCCATTCTAAAAAAGTTAAAGCTCAAAATAAAATAAAACCAAATGTGTCCCCGCTGCTTGATTTATTTGAAAATGCAAAACATACTCATCCAGCATTTAAACATTGGACTCCTCGCATATTACATAGGCCTTTTAAACATACCACTCAACCAGCTTAGCAGTCATCAATGCCACATGTTTTTATTGAGTGAATTAACTGTGTTTTAAATAATGAAATACATTTTATAATATCACTGGCACTCATTCAAGCAGTGTTCATCTATCTAATGTATATCAATTTTCCATTTGCAGTGCCTTGCTTCCATCTGTCAAGCCTCTCATATTGGGGCTCTTGGCAGTCAGAGGCCCATGGGGCCCAGGCCATAATCCATCCTTTTTTATTACTCAAGACAAGTCAACATTTATTTATAGAGCACATTTAAAAACAACAGAAGTTGACCCAAAGTGCTTTACAGATCAAACAAACAAAATATATAAAAACATACGGATTTAAATATATAAAACATAATAAAAACATTTAAATCATATATTTATCCACCTCAAACTATTCAAAAGCCACAGAGTAAAAATAAGTTTTTAAAGAAGATTTAAAAATGGCTAATGATGAAACTAACCTCACATGTAAAAGGAGACTATTCCATAGATAAGGACCTATCACAGAAAAGGCACGGTCACCCTTAGATTTATAACGGCAACAAGGAACCTTCAATAGACATTGATCAGAAGACCTAAGCACTCTGGTGGGGGAGTAGGGGTGTAGAAGGTCAGTGATTTATTGAGGCGCAAGACCAGCTAGTGCCTTGTAGACAAAAATCAGACCTGATTTTCACTGGAAGCCAGTGTAGAGATGCTAAAACCAGGGAAATGTGGTCCCTCTTTCTTGACCCTGTTAAAAGCCAAGCTGCTGCGTTTTGAACAAGCTGTAGGCGGGATAACGCAGTTTGGGGCAGACCAATGAACAATGAGTTGCAATAGTCCAACCTAGATGTGATAAGTGAGTGGATCACAATTTCCAAGTCTTGATGGGAAATACATTTTTTTATTTTAGTGATAGATCTAAGGTGAAAAAAGCTACCCTTGACATCAGCACTGATCTGCTTATTGAAAAGTAATGAGGAGTCTAAAATCACTCCAAGACTCCTCATGTGATCCTGTACATTCGGCGTTAGAGGGCCTAACTGGGCAACCAGGCCAGGTAAGGAGAACATGGAGGAACCTAAAATCAGAACTTCGGTTTTGCTTTCATTTCATTTAATACTCAGACCTGACTAACACAACCAGTCAAACAAAAGAGACCTTCAGGGAAACAGAGCCAAAACATGCTGCTGCTGCTACTCACCAAGAGCCTAGGTGAGATTTCTCATGACACCGATTTCAGCTATATCTGTTAGTTATTAGGAACAGGTTATCCGTGGTATAAAAAAAACTGCTTCCAGTGCCTTTAAGTATAGGACAAAGTAAGCTTTTTTTGCAAGCATAACGTTAAAGTTTATTATTTCTTAGTACTTCTATTTAACTATTATAATGGTTCCAAAACATAGAGGTTGAGTCAGCAGTTCTTGTCATGTTTGTTACGCAGGACTTTTTCACATTTTTACAAACTGTAGTTTTTGTTTTGTTTTTATATATACACTGTAAGTAGCCAGATCAAAGTAACTCTGTAACATGGAAAACTGAAGAGGCTGCAGAGAAAGTGGAATGACAAAAAAATCTAGGGAAAACACACTTGATGTCTGACAACAATAAAGCAGAAGTAAGGAGTGTTGCAGACAATAACAAACTTTTTACATCACTGTGAGAACACTGACTTACTACACCTTTGATTTGAATATTATACTGATGGAGAACTGATGGATAACTGCATAACGGATTTAACTGCATACATTTCCTCTGACAGGCACCTACAAGGTTCCAGTGATGGATGAATAGATTAAAAGGCGTTTGGAAAACATTGGAGATTCTGTGTTTCTTTCTAGTTCTCCACTTCAGAGTGTTGCTTTTTTCAATAGTTATGAACATTTCTCTCTCACCGCCTGCCTTAATTAATTTCAGAATAAAGTGTGCACAGTTGCTCCAGCAATAGTAGAGTTTAATTGTTCTTGCAGTGCATCTTCCAGATCAAATCATCAATACTTTGTTTTTGAAAATGTGAAACAAAGTCTGTTGTGGTAATGACTGAACTGGATAATTAACTTATCATAGTAAATCAGCAAGCAGTCAATCAAAGCAGCAGTTTCTTTCTCTCTCTCTCTCTTCACTGAGGTCAGGAGCATGTACAAACGTATTAACTTTCCATGTGTTCCTGAAGAGTGATATCAGTTGAAAATGCATGTTGCCTTCAGACGGTGTTTGGTAAATGTGCCCCATGTGTGATTCTCTTAAGCTTGCCCTCCCTGCTGACCTCTCACCTCTGCTCTCTTTTTCTCTGCACTCCAGGTTGGAGTTGCAGCACAAACAGAAATGAAGGCACATTACCTCTCTTCAGCATGTAGACATGCAAGCACAGGTAAGCCTGACCCCAACAGAGTTATTGCCCAGCTCTAACCCAGCTATGGACTAGGGGTAAGGCTTGTGGCCCAGCATGCAACTGGTCCTGGTCACATCAGGTCCTGGCACCCCAAAGAAGAGCCCGTAGACTGACGTCGTCTGAGACCTTTGATGTGTAGCTGAGAGAAGGTTCTGTTACTGTGCCTGTAATTAATTCCAGCAGCTGCCCCTTGATGGTCCGCCACACTCCACTGTCTGCCTAATCTTTTGCAGATGACTATTGGAAACATGGCCAAATCAGGAAGAGCCAGCCAGCTATCTCAGGTGCATGATGTCCATGGAGGAGCTGCTGCGTCACATTTCCCTCTGTTTGGCACAAACATGTCTGCTGCACAGAGGCTGAGCTAACACAACCCAGTTGCAGTGTGGATGGTAGAGACAGGGTTGAGATTCACAGTTCCATCTCTATGACCAGCATGTTCCCAGCTTACAGCCAAGCGGGTGTGAAATTATGCTAATATATGCTTGCAGTCTATCATCTTTTGGCAAATTCGATGGCCCAATTTCTTAACATTATCCTTTACAAATATATTAGCAGGTTTGCATATGGTAACATGCTATGGTGAACTGTCATGACTGCCACCAGACATTCTTCTTTGTGCTTCAACTCTGGATTTTCTAAAGTTTCTTAAGTGAAAAACTGTGCATATAGAAATTAATCTAACATAAGGAGTGCACACATCTCTCTCTCCACTTGCTTTTGTCACTCCCAAGTTAGTAGATTGCTGGACTGAACCAAAGATGGAGAATGGGAGGCTGCTTAGGCATACTAATACCCCGAATTCATTAAATTAATAAGGCCATATTCCCCTTACCATGGGTTCACAGATGCCCTTTGAGTTTGCCGGGGCTAGAGGGTGTGCAGCACTTTGAAAGCCCATACCGGCATATTGAGCGAATTTCAATACAGTCCTTTTGAGGCTCCTGGTAGGATACACAGCAACTACTTGCCTTTAAGTTCCCGCACATCTCCATGTGATCTCGTCAGATAGCCATGGCTGTGTCAGATCAGGCCAAGGCAGCACATACACTGGGGGGATGGGGAGGGCCATGCAAGGCAAATTAGACCAGCGGTGTTCACTTCTAAGTACAGACCATTCTTTCCTCAAGACGTAAGTCCTTAAGAAGTGGTTGCTCAGGAGCACTTTGATGTGGAAAGGTGCCCAGATTAAGGCTCTGAAACAGAAGAATTTGGGAGAGATTGAGTAGAATTCCCTTCGGTGATCAGCGGGGGAGACTGCACTCTCGTTGGTCAATTGTGCATACTGTACATATTTAATTACACCTCTTTCTCCATCATCCAACACAAAGAGTGAATTTTGTAGTCCAAATAAATCCTTGATGCTGCCCTTCATGACTATCATAAGATATTCATTACCAAACGGAATCAAACCACAAAAGGAGTGGAGCATCATGATCACAGCCTTAAAATCAAAGAGGCTTCAGAAAACAACAATAAAAGGAAATGCTCTGAATGTTTTGGGAAAACAACATCGTTTTCCTGTACAGTTGCCACTTTGTTAATCTAATCTATTTTTAAATAGCATAGGATTTTCATGACTGAAGAACACCTGTGCAACTGCTTGCATTAGATTTGCAGCTTCGGAAATATATGTTTAATTAATACACACAAAATCCAGGGATCCCTCCTTTCCATGCCATTATACCGTTTCTCTAATAATACAATGAGCTGCTTTGATTTCAATGAGCACAGAAAGAAAAAAATCTAAAGAATTGTCATTGGAAAGGCAGGGTACCGTACAGGGTAGTGCTGTGATGTAGTTAAGGGAAAGTTATGTATTGAAATAGGAGGCTTAGTGTCTGTGAGGGAAAATTTAGAAACAAGTTTACTTTTAAGATAGTTTAGGCAAATGACATGTTATAAAAGTAGAGATATTGTAATTACTATCGTAGTTCTTGCTATCACTAAAAATGGCAGCATGTGTTTGTTAACAAGCCAGCTAGTGATTTTGAAGTTGTAGTGTTTCTTTGAAGCAGTGCTGCAACTACAGAGAGATTCTGGCTTGGTTAAACCAGGCACACACACCCTACCCAACTAACCCAGCTTTTCAAAATGGGCTTTCCCCCACTTTTGGTCTTTTCACAGTGATGTGGTAACTATGGATCACAGGTGGGAGCCTGTCTCAACCAAATAAGCTTCATCACTAAAGACCGGATTTGGCCCTTGTTATTTTTCTATTAGTGTGGAAAAATGCTAAGCCTTCAGAGGCCATCTTTCTGTTGCTATGGCAGCCCATATTTCCTGCAGGGTTGCGACCCAGAGTGACTACAGTGCACTGCCAAATACCACAGAGAACCTGGGAGGATTAGAAATATGGACTTATGGAAAGTAATGGAAAACTGCTAGAATAAGACCAACCCCCAGTAAGACTGAATGACATGTTTATTGAGATACCATTTTCATTTGTCAGTCAGTAATTAAAAAATGAGTTGTCATATTTCCAAGAACACGTCTCCACGTCCATGTGTTGGTTTATTTTATGGTCTAATATCAGACAATTGTCTCCATTTAGTTTTTTTCTTAGGATAAAACACTTACAGAGTAAAACCCATAATACAGCCAAGTAGGCTGCATTCACCGATAATACTGGCACAAATAATACAGCCTACATTTCGAGAAAATCCATTTTTACTCGTGACTTACCTTGACTTTTGATGGAGACCGGAAAAGAGCAGTGTTCACTAATCTTGCCTGCGTTAGCTACCTCACAACAACAGGAAATGAACGAAAATATTCTAAAAGTCTTTTTATAAATGGGTTAGACTATTAAGCGAGAATATTGGCTAAACAATGAACATATTTGACTGAAAAAGGTCGAATCACTTAATTTTATATTATTGGTTTCGTATTTTGATGAAATCTTGCTTTGTTTTCAGATATCCTTCACAAAATATATTTAAACGGTTGACTTCATATATAACCCTTCTAATCTTAGTTTTAATATTTTTTATTGTTATCATTACAGGTATCAATTTTAAAGAGACATTTTTTTTATCTATTTATAGAGTTTGGGCTGTTCTCTACTTTTTTTCTTGAGCCTACTAGTTGGTTTGCTCTCCGTTAAAACATCCCAACGATTGATGTTAGAAAGTGAAAGACTGACAGCACTGAACTCGCAACGCTCAACATGTTACAAATTGAAAGGAGGCAACGTATTTCGGATAGGCTATCAGATTGCCCCGTGGGAAAAAATAAAGTGGTTAAAAGTAGTATTTGATTGAACCTGTTGAACTTTGCTCTGGGGGACTTTAAGCCATGTCCAAAAATTTAAACCTGGACAGTTACTCTAACTTTCGATGGGATATTCACAGACACATTTCTGACAAGTGCGCGAAAAGATGCAGGACTAACGCTTGATCTACCTGTGTTTCGTTTCTTAAACTCGAACCTCTGGCAGGTGACACTGGTGGGGTGTGTCAGCAACTGTTCGTCATGTGTAATTCAGACATGCGACTGAACGCCGCACTGCGCTCACGTGTTTAAAGTCGCAGTTTTCCATACTCGCTTTGGTTTGACAAAAATGAAATTCAGACTTACGGTGTCAATGTAGCGCTTAAAAGTTCTCTGGGAGTGTGATTTCACTCTCTTTGATGTGCAGGCAGACCCCCTGAGAGCGCGTTTCAGCATTCTGCTCCACCTAACCCCTCTGACTGAAGAGCCCTATTCCTCTGACTGCTAATGAACTCCTTTTGTGGCATCTTATTTCGCTGCTTAACTTCATGAAAATTTTTTCATATTATTGTGTTTTATTATTAGTAGTAGTTGTAGTATTATTATTCCACTATTAAAAATATCCTAGAAATAGTCAGTCCTTCCTCATCAGACCTAAAGTGTCAAATCGTCAGCTGGAATGACTCTAAAATAATTACAGTATTGCCATGACATTCAAGTGCTTACTGGTGTAGGAAATAATAATAATAATAATAATAATAATAACAATTGGACCTACAATATGGATATGTTATTTAGGGTGAAAAGAGTTGGGGATAATATACAATATGTAGCCTAATGCGATATAAGTAGCTTAATAAACATTTTAATTAATGCTTGTCACAGCAAGAATACAGAAAGACAAAATAAACAATTGTGTTCTGCGAAATTATTAAACTTTTTTGTTGCTTTTTTTTCTTGGTTTGGATTTTTATTATTATTATTATTATTATTATTATTATTATTATTATTATTATTATTATTATTATCCAGATGTGCATTAAACAAACTGACCCATGGAGCTACAACTGGTCCTTGCAAAGGCTATGTCATTCGTTATTAATTCTAATTTTATATGAAGAAAGGATGAAATAAATACATTTCAAAATGTGCTTTCTGAAACTTTTTTAACAAACGTTATAGAAACGAAAGATCTGAATATTCAAATGTTCTATGAAAACTGCAAGTTGTTAATTTAAAAAAAAAAAAAAAAAAAAAAAAGCTAAATTAGATATTTGAAAGGCCTGTGAAAAATAATTTTGGCACCTTATTTTGTTATTTTGTGCCATCTCGCACAGCGCAGCTCACCTGTGCAACTTGAGCCGCGTCTAACGCCTGTCCTGGATATCTGTATTAGTGTGGATTACAGGAAGATATTTCATTTTGGCATCAAAATCTTCAGAACAGAAACATAATAATCAGATAACTTTGTAAATACAGGAAGAAAGACTGTTTATATAAAATGCTAATGAAATAAATAGAAAAACGTAATTAAATAATGATCAAATAGTTTATGAAATCAGAACAAAACAGGGCAGGCAATTTCTTCAGTCACTCATGAACTGCACGATGTAATTTGGATTGTGTCAAGGCACAGAATTCTTTGTAAATCCTAGAGAGGGTAAGCTTTCTCTTATCTCTCCCTACAGTGATAACTATTTGAATGTCCTTATAATATATATATATATATATATATATATATATATATATATATATATATATATATATATATATATATATATATATATATATATAATTTGAGGCATTTGTTTTTTGTTTGTTTGTTTGTTTTAATTGTTTAATTGTATTGTATTTTATTGTGATTTTTGGAGTAAATCTGCTTTATATTGTGTGTGTGTATATATATATAAGGAGCCCTTATATACGATTTTAGATTTTCAAGTTTTATTTGAATACAATCTAAATGTTTTGTGTGTGCATCTGAAATGTTCCTTGTGAAAAGTGAAATTATGAATCTGTCTAATAACATACAGGGTAATAAATATCTTCTCCATGGTCAACATATTGTCATAAATTGTCATAAACTTCCCACAACAAGTACAAACTAGCCTATTATTTCAAAGTTATATGAACACTGGGAACAAGTGGCAGAACAATTATTTACATTTATTTATTTTAGTTTTAGTTTTATATATTGTATTATAATTTTTTATACAATAAAACGTGTTTAAACTATTTGTTTAAGGTTTTTACAAATCGTAGATTTTCAGTCGGGCACGAGTGTTGTAATTCCCCAACATTTGATATTTGCAAGGCAACTTTTTAAAACTCCAATAACCTGAAGTGATTAAATAACAAATATGGTTTTAAATTCAGAACATATCTATTAATTGGCAACATTTATAAAGACACTAAGAACGGGCATTCAAACATATGGATATAAATGTTCATGCAGTTATAATATTGTCACAGATTGGAATTCAAGCCCTTGCACATGTTTCTTTAAATGTCCTTTCCGAATTTCCCCCGGAACTGATTAATTCATTGGATACGAACCTCTTTTAAAATGACGTTGCCATGCACAGGTAATAGCCAGAGATGTTCAACAGGTCAAGGAATCCAATGACACTAGTTTAGAGAAAGAAAGAAAAAAGAGGGGGAAAGTCATCTAAATGTCAACGTAGCCTATAATTGACCGTTTCGATTGAATAAGATGCTCCAATTCATTAGGAGGGAAAAGGCAAGGCCCTTCTTTAAACCATGTAAACACAGCTCTATGCATTGTGTAAACTGCTTGGATTATCTCGGCTTTGTGTGTAGAACTGTGGATCTGCTCACACAGTACACACAATACTTAATTCAAGTCTTCCCAAGCCACTTGAGCACTAACTTCTAACACTAACTTGTAATAAATGTCATCCCCATTCATTAATCAGACAACACTGAGTTGTACAGACGGGGAAAATAGATTGTTACTTCCTTATTTATTAGTGACAGTTTAGTCAGATAAGTGCAGTGCAAAGGTTTTCCAGGAAGCACTAAAGTGCCTAAAGCATACAAGTATTTGTCTTGGCCATCCCTGTCTATTTACCTCATACATTTATTTTAATATGTATTTATAATATTTATAATCTGTATTTACAAAAACGGTATTGTAAATCTACTGACAAAGTAAAGTCGTTTACTCTGTCAGGGCACACTGACAACTGACAAATATTTTTGTTGTAGGAATTGAACAGCTGAAATGTTTCATGTTGTTTATTTAAATTTCTCTCGGGCACCAGCAACCGAGATCCGGGTATGACGTTCAATCTCTTCTCATAATCAATTACATCATTATTAGATTGCAAAACACTGTTTTACTGTAGCTCAATATAAGATCTAATCAATTATCATTTGATGAACAGTTTCGATGACGCTGTTTGCCCAGTAACTAGAAGAAGCATTTATTCATAAGTTATCAGATAACCAAAATGTGGCATCAAAATGTCATCGAAATATGAAATATTATAAACATGAAAAAGGTTTTATTCGACCAAGTGAAACACGGACGAAGCTGAGCCTTACATTTTTTTTAGAGAACCTGCAAAATAAGTTATAGGATTTTCTTGATGTTGAAAAGACATAGCTAAAAAGATATTTATGTGAATTATTTTCCTAAAAATCGAATAGATGTTATGAATAATAATTACAAATAATAATAATAATAATAATAATAATAATAATAATAATATTTTTTAGGGACTGGCATGATTAGTTGGGTCACCTGTTGGCACTTCTTCCCTGGTGATAAATGACACTTAAAACTTTTTAAAGCGGCTCAACGAACTAATAAAATAAAAAAATAAAAAACCGGTAAAAATGCACGTTCTTTATTCTATCCCACGTTATCATTTTAATTCCCGTATATTGTCAGTTGTGTATATTTATTGTCAATGTTTCGAAATGCAAGGTTAAGAAATATATGATAATCCAGTCTAGCAGGTATTTGTTCCTAAATTAGAAAGGGTACTGAACACAACTTGAAGGGATCGAGTGGCTCTGCCTCCCTTGGAGGATTTACAGTTTCTCCATTGCCAAATGACTGTGTTGTATGTGTAGTTGCGGGCCTGCATCAACTTTAGAAACATTGAATTGGACTGAAAAAGACTCTCTGCTAATTGCTTAACGCATGAGCATACATACACACCCCACAGAAATGATTAAAGTGGCCTAACACTGTAAACACATTACTGTGTGATGTTAGCAGCATCATCATTCTGACTCATGGACACAAAGATGCTCTTCTAAAATAAAAGGATAACTGATGAACAAGAGGACATTGGACCTTTCTTAAAACTGTTTGATATTTGTTCTGGGCATGTTTGAGATCCTGGGGAGATTAGGTTTCTAATGTAATGAAATTGGTATTTTTATTAATTAATCGTTAATAAATGCCAATGTGAACTAAGACAGTGTATTTGTTGTTTCTGCTAATGCTTTCACTGTAAAAAATCAGTGGTTGAGAAAACAGACAGCTTAGAGACTTTTACTAAAAACCTGAACATTGTGGATACAGGGAGAAATCCAACTTCAATTTAGTCAGACAAACTCTATTTTAGATGTTGACTGAACTATTTCATGTAAAAAAAAAATTAAAAAAAAAAAAAAAAAACATACAAAAAAATTACAAGGTTAACTTTTTTGCCATTCATGTTGATCAACTTTTGTCAGGATATTGAATTTCTCTATTGACCGACAACATAATGCACAATAACTGCATTGTATTGTCCATTTAATGGATTTCCTATGGAAACTTTATGAACTTCTGTGAAGTGAAACATTTCCATTATGTCCATTAATGCCAGGGCTCCCATGTAAAAAAAAAAAAAAAAAAAAAAAAAAAATGGCATCCTCGCTTTTTTTGAGTTTTCTCAAATTAAGAGAAATTAGTTCACCCAAAAATTTAAATTATCTCATCATTTACTCAACCAAAGATGTGTTTGACTTTCTTACTTCTGCTGAACACAAACAAAGATCTTCTAAAGAATATCTCAGATCTGTAGGTCCTCACAACGCAAGTAAATGGGTTCCAAAAGTCTGAAGCTCCAAAATGCATATAAAGGCAGCATAAAAGTAATCCATATGACTCTATTGGTTAAATCCATGTCTTCTGGGAAGGCCTGAGGTTGAGTAAATGATGAGAGAATTTTCATTTTTGGGTGAACTAATTTCCCTTAAATTGAGAAAACACCAAAAAAGAAAATTGCATTTATTTTTTTTAACTTGGGAGCCCTGGCATTAATGGACATAATGGAAATTTCTCACTTCACAGAAGTTAATAAAGTTTATGGTTAAGTTTATATCCATAGGAAATCAATTAAATGGACAATACAATGCAGTTATTGTGCATTATGTTGTCAACTAGTAAGGTCAATAGAGAAATGCAATATCCTGACAAAAGTTGATCAACCTGAATGGCAAAAATGTTAACATTATAATTTTTTTTTTATGTTTTTTTTTAATTTTTTTTTAACCTGAAATAGTTCAGTCAACATCTAAAAATAGAGTCTGTCTGACTAAATTGAAGTTGGATTTCTCCCTGTATCCACAATGTTCATGTTTTTGGTAAAAGTCTCTAAGCTGTCTGAAGGGTACTTATTTGCATACATTGAAGTAGACCATCCTTTAATTGGGTGTATGTTTACCAAATCCTGCCCCCTAGTTTGTATTGCTCCTAGGTTGACAAATATTTTTTTTTAAAGAGTTTGTCAACAAATGTGCTGTTTTGTAAGAGGATTGTGACAAGACATGCTTAATATGCTACCAGGGGTTAACTCTAAATCATTAGTTGATTTTTGATTTTTTGAATTTTGAGAACACTTCTGATATGCAGTGTGGGGTAATGAACTTACCTCTGAGCAGTTCCAACCACTGAAAAAAAATATGGCTATAGGTTTTGGCTGTGTTTTAGTTTCCACGCTGTAGAACTGTGCTGTTCTCATAACTGCTGTTCCTCTTACATATCCCAGGTGTTTGTTATTTTCAAAAGTGATGAGTTTGAAGATCAATTTCTCAATCCTTTTTTACTATAAAGCTCCTCTTTCAATTTCAGAATATGAAAGAATGTGAAAGTGGAGATTTATAGTAAAAAATGACTTAAATATTTATCTGTTTCTCACCCATACCTATTATATCACTTCTAAAGACATATATTTAATCATTGGAGTCTTATGGGTTACTTTTATGCTGCCTATTTGTGATTTGTGGAGCTTGAAAGGTCTTAGTTGTCACCATTCACTTTGCATTGCATGGACCTACAAAGATGAAATATTCTTCTCAAAGTCTTTATTTGTGTTTTGCAGAAGAAAGTAAGTAATACACATCTGGGATGGCATGAGGGTGAGTAAACGATGAGAGACTTTAAATTTTGGGGGGAAATATCCATATAACTCTCTCTCTCTCTCTCTCTCTCTCTCTGGTAGTTTCATGTTCAACAAGCTGTGATTACATCAACATCTATCCTGGTACAAAATTCTTGTACAATAAATACACTGGCCATACAATCCAGCATAATGTTATAGACTGTGCTTTTCGACGGTCATTGGCAGATTGTTCTTCATCAGAAGAGTTTGTCTCTCTCATTTCACTTTTTATTAGACTCTACCGTTTAATGAAGTGTCAGATCTTTCTCTGTATACAGAACACAGATAGTTTGTACATATACCATAGACGAATGGTACATTATAAACAGCTTAAGTACGAATGTCAAATTATATGCAAATTTACAAACAATCAAAATTGCTATTTGATTTCCCCATTCACTTTCATTGTATGCATAATATGCAGTGATCAGCCAGTGGAGACTGAGGCTATGGAACAAAATGAGGGTGAGTAAATGAAAACATCATTTTCATTTTTTGGGTGAACTGTCCCTGATTTATCTCCATCTGACAGAGATTTCTATATATTTGTGTAATATAGTTTGTAAAAGCGAGAACTAGAGAAATCGTCTGTTTCACAGAGGCCATGCTGTCCAGAACAGTCAGATTAATTCAGCTTCTCTCCTATACTATATCTTAACTTCCTATAGACCATTTCAAGAATGTAAACAAAAACAAATGAATTAGAAAGATCCAGATGTATTTCCAGATCCTTTCAACAAAGTCTCTTTTTCAAGGCAAGTCAGTCCACTCGGAGTCCGTTTTTGGAACGCGCTCGGGCAGTTTGGGCAGCTATTTTTCTAGGTAAACAAGTGTCATAACAGTGCAGCTCCTATCTAATTGAATGGGGAAAGACAGAAAACTCTAAAACAGTTGGTCAAGATTAAAATTAAAGAACATAGCCTATTTAAAATAAGCAGTATGAGGTGCGTATGGTGCAGGCTTCACTCCAGCAGCCCGGCCACAACGCTTGGTCCAATCCCCTGCGACGCATCCAACTCGCACTGGAACCTCACAGCACCGTTCCTGGACCCGTGAAGATGCCAGCAGGCAGAGACCGGTCTCCTTAGGAGATGCCCGGTCCGTGTTTAAAGGCAGCAGTGATGAGGCTGTTTTTTTTTTTTTTTCGTTGTCCGTTGTCTGCCGTTGGGCATTCAAATTTCTCCCATTTATTTTAATCCACAATATTTTCAGCGAGTCCATTGTATTTTGACAGGTGGGCGGAACTTCCGGTTGGCTAACGAAAGTATCGTTTTATGTACAGTCGAAGCAAGTACCTTGCGTTTCTTACTTTGAGATTCTTGATTTTAAAACATTGTCAAATGTTTTTGAAAATGTCTCTGACAATGTGTGTTGTTAATCAATGTTCTAACAGTTGAGTGAAACAAACATTTGGGTTAATACAATAATGTTATGATCAGCAACTGCATCCACCCAGCTGCACACAGAAGTACTGACATCAGAACACCTGCTTGGAAAATGTAATAAATTGTTTGTGTGCTCTTTTCGCTTTATTGATTGCAAGTCAACAGGGTAGAATTCTTATCCTATCCTCCGTTATTGCTTGGCTGTGATAGACAGAAACGGAGCACCGTGAACTATAACAACTAAATAGCATAATTCTGGCAACAGGTGTGCGCATGTGTGTGTGTGTGTGTGTACATGTGCTGAAAGTTCATAAGAAACTTTAAATGTATGTTCATTTATATTCAGCATTGGCCTTTGCAGATGCTTCACATATTTTGAAGAATTACTCAATTTAAAAACTAACAGTGTTATTTTTTTCCTTCCAGATAAATTTGGTTAAATTAATTGTGGTGATGTTTTATCTGTTTCATTTTGTGATGCATTATGGATGAATTATACTGGAAGACCATAAATATGAGATGACATAGGCAGTGAGATGCTTTATGATGTTTAAATGTAACTGTTTCCCTTTCCTCACCCAGCATTTTCCTCCCTTTGCAGGATGTCCATGTCTTCTCTTAAGGGAAAGAAAATACATTTATTTGCTATAAAAATGTGGACATTATTATTCAGTATGAATTAAATGTATTTGTAAAGTGCTTTTAATTATACATATTGTTTCAAAGTTGTTTTACAGAGAATATTGTATATTTGTGAATAATGCTGATCATGTATGTCCAAATAAATGTATTTATTTATATTATATGGGGTTCTTTCTGTATGGCACAGTATACTGTGTGACTGCTAGTGCATCTTTATTTCCTTGACAAGAAAAATAATGTCAATCTGTCTCTGAACAGGGTCAGTCCTTCTGGCAACACCAAACATTTCATATTGGTTTAGGCTAGCAGTAAGATACAGAGATGATGTGTAACCTGACAGTTCTAATGCTAGCATGAGCATACTACAAACTCATCTCCCACAAAATAATTGTATTATATCCAAACAATAACAGCAGCATGAGTGTATCATCTCGTGAGTCTGTATGAATGAGGATCCTGCTGTCTCTGTAAGTACACAAGCTCACTAGAATGGATACTTCGGTTTCTGACTACAATCAATATTTAATTTAAAATACACAGAATTATCTACAGTCTTCATTAAAATATGTCCAACCTTTACAGCTATGAATAACATTGACAGGCATCTGAGCTTTTCAGGTTAGCCTGTTCATGGTTTCTTCATCATTGCACAAAGGCTCAACAAATGACTAAAATGCTTCTAATGCATCATATTTTCATCCTTTCGCCAATCATAAATAACAGATGGACAGAGAAGGAAAATAGTGCATCTCTTTAAATATGTTTTCGATTGTTTCCTAGTTTCTGTCATCTTTAAAGTTGTGCTGGTACATAGGTTTATGTTTGTTCTTGGACGGATGTCCCGCCCACATTGCGCGCAAAGCATCATGTTACCCAGGAATATTTTGGATAGAAGTGGCCCATCTCTGATATATGGTCTCTATTTGACAAGCAGGAAATGTTCACGGAACAGTGACGTCAGCAACGAACAGTCCTTGAAATGGTCTATACACTTATGTGTGTGTGTGTTGTTTCTGACCCCATTAGTTAAGTTTAAAGGTTTAACCTCTATGTCAGGGAGCCACATCCTCTACTCACACCAGGCCTCGTTCCTCCTACAGCACGTTAGTGTTTCATTTTCCCTCCCACACATTTGTCCTAAGAGGGCAATTAAGGAAACAAACGTTTTTCCCCAGATTAGGCGGCTGCCAGCTTTGCATACTAATGCAATGCCAAGTGGTAACAAATAGTGAATGCTCTTAATTACAGGCACTATTTTCAATCAGAAAGTGCTCAATTTCCCAGGACGAGGTCACTGTGGCAGGAAAAAAAAATTCTCAACCTGAAAGAGTGAACAGACTGTCATCTTAGTATGTGTGGGTGGGTGCATGTTTCACACAGAGAGATACAGTGAGGGAAAGAGAGAGATGGAGAGAGAAAATAAATAGATGGAGGGGAGAGAGAGAGAGAGAGAGATTGGGTGAAAGAGAAAGAGAGCTACAATAACATATGTAGACGCAAACCCTTTTACTGGCCCTGGCCTTCAACATGAGTACAGAACGCAGTGTGTAACACTACAATTACCTTTCATTCGCTGACCAACTGCTTAATGTATGACTTATATGCAACAAGGCATTCCACATGCAGCTGGAGATCAAAAGCACCAGTCAAGTAATTTAACACAATTACAGTTCTGCTACCATCTATAATGCAAAGGAAATCGGTAAAGCAATACCCTGACCATCATAAATTGTAATAGCTCAAGAAAGCTAAACACCCATCACTAACCACATATACCTTCATCGATTATGAGAGATTAAATAATAATGAGAGTTAGAGGGATTTGTGCTGTAGTCTGTAGTGAAAGTGAACTATGATTGATAGACATGTGGTGGTTTTAGCTTTCTAATTCAGGCAGGAGCTCTGAGATGGAAAGACACAATATAGTGTAGATTCAGCAATTGGTTTCAAGAACTTGCAGAATATTAGTACAATGATCCAATACCCATCCAACTCATCCATAAGAGATGGAGTGAGATGTGCCTCTAGATACCACGGGCAGTTCATTGAGGATAGACAGTGATTTTCTGATTACATCTGGACACACTGAAGGATTTAGATAATTAGATCTTTGACTTGTTGGAGCATATTTTTCATAAATGCATGCACTAAATGATTTGGCCATTCCTTCAAAAAAAAATTTTTTTTTTTATTATTATTCCCATATCTCCAGTTTTGTCAGAATTTTGAGTAAAATTGCAGCATGTTGTTTCAGAGGCTATGACCGTAATATTTATTAAGGTGCTTGGCAGATAATCAGTGAAATGAGATGTAATGAGAGAAAAATCCTGTGATCATTTTTGCAGTGCATTCTTCTCCGCACCTACCAGCCAACAACAGAGATGAGAAGAGTAATGACAGATAAAATCACTCACAGTATGAACAAATAAAATGACTCAAAGATAGATTTGCACAGATTGTTCTTTTTATTATCATTAACAGTAATGTGATACACATGCCTCCGGTGACCTTTTCACAGTATTACATATTCCCAGCTGACTCATTCATTAGTATGGCAGTGCAAACAGAAGGCAGAACTCAGCCATCCATCTAGAGAGTGAGCGAGAGAGATGAGGTGAGAGATAGAGAGAGGGGAAAAGAGTATGTGTGTAATGCAAGAGCTCTTAGCCCTGGAGGTTGGAGGGAGAGGCACTAAAGTATTTCATTTGTGATTTGGCACATCTGACAAGATTCATCCATGGCTGATAATATGCTTTCAATATATACATTTTCCAGATTCAACGGAAGAGCATTGTATAGCGCAATCAAATGAACATTAATTGTCTGCTATCAAGAGCTCCATTTGGAAAAAAGAAGCCCATCTGTGCCTTTTGCATCTGGCTGACAGGAGAAACACATGGTCGCTTTATATGTCAACAGCTATTAGCAGTAGATTTAAGCTAAATGACAAATAAACTATATCAATAGCTTAAAATAAAGCTTTGCTGTTTCAACAAACAGGAGTGAAGCACTGAAAAGAAGCATTGCAATGATTGATCACACTTGGCCCATTGATTTAGCTGTATATGTCAATGTTTGTTTCAATTAGATATACTCAATGTCCTTTTATTTTAGAGAAGCTAATGGGAAAAAAATGCTCAACTTTAGTCCAAAGTGCTGGGGAATAACTGACAAGAACCTTATCAGAAGCACAGGCTATTGTGGTGGCTAGTGTGACTAACTGCAAAGCTCCTTATTTTTCAGCCGCAAATGGATTGTACGCACGTCGTTTCCATGCATTGGCCCCATGTTTACTCAATGAGATTTTACACTTGAATGGCACTTGGTCTCTTTTTCTCCACTGCAATATTTCCAGTCATGCCCCCATGTTCTCCTTCCACAGCACCCCAAGCTTCCTATTTTAACAAGCCAATAAACTCCGGAATGGGTGACATACTAATACAAATTTAAACTTCTGGATAGGTTATGGGTGACTGACAGAGTGTGAATGTATGTGTGAGTGTGTGTGTGTGTGTGTGTTTGTGTGTGTAAGAGGGAGAGAGACTGTGAGAAATAGTGTGTGTGTGTATTAGTGTGTGGCTCTGTCCTGGTCAGATGCTTCATTTCGAGAGCAGTGGAACATACTCCTGAACCTCCTGGTTGGATTTGTTGGAATGTGTGAGATAGAGGATTTTAGCGCCATGAGCCCAACGCCAAAGAGATGCAGACTTCACGCCATCTGTCTCCCCCTTCACTCCTCTACTTGCCAAACTTGCCCTTTTTCTCTTTCTCTCTCTCTCTCTCTTTTTGCATCCCCTTTCATCCCTCATCACAGAAGTAAGGGATATAGAAGGATCAAGTCACTGACTGCAGGGTTTCGGCCATTGAAGTGCATCACACGATATTAAAAAACCCTTCAGAGTTGTTCATTTTCATTGGTGGCCCGAGAAATTACATTTAATTAGGCTGTATTAGCTTGTTCAGATTATTGACAGCTGCATGAAAATAATTGCCTGTTCTTTTACCATATGACCAACAATTTATAGAGAGCCACAGCATGATACGGGAAATGTTGTATGTTCTACAATAATTGGTCATCTTTTGTCTGCTGAAATTAAACCGTTTAAAATCTCCCAGAATTATAGTATTATTTTTATTATTATTTTATTTGACATGAAAACACATGAATGGGACATATATGAGATTATAAATTGTTGAATTCATTTGAAGTGTTAAAATACACCTGGGAATGGTTGAGAGGCTCCATCTGCATCCTGTGATGAGAAAGAAAGTGACAGAATTATATCTAGTACAATCCACACATTAGATTGACAGAATAACTGTGTCTCTCACATGTGTAAAGAGATGTGGAATCAGTGTTGCCTCATTAAAAGCAGACCAGATCCCCTCATCAGATGAAGCAAAGAGCTCTGATGGGCTTGACCTCTGGCCCACCCCCATGTGGGCTGCTGGGCCGAGGCAGAGCCAGCTCAGATGCTGCCTAGGTCCCACTCAGGATACCCAGCCAGCAGAAGGGGAGAGGAGGCAGTGGTGGCCCTGGCGGCCCATGACCCTCGCTGAGCTCCAGGTGGCATACAGACAAGCAGGGGGTCTTTGATGCCGACCTCGGGTCATTCTGCTCGAATGGATCTTACCATTGATCTGGCCTTCCATGATAGGGAGGGGTGCCAGGTGCCCCTGGTGTGGTAAGGATGAAGCACAAGCTGGAGTAGCATTGGAGGTGTGCTGACCCCACAGTTCAACAAAGCCAGTACCCCGCAGCCAAACTGGAATGCCTGCTTTATGGCAGACAGACATGAGAGAGCTGGTGGACCAAGAGGGTTAAAATTATTAAAACTGGTGCTGCTGCTCTGCAATTCCATAATTTTATTCTATGCTTATCTTACATATTGTAGATATGAGATCATATTTTGGTGCAACCTCAGGGAGAAAGATTAAATTCACCCAAATTGAAAGTCCATCCATCCATCCATCCATCGTCAACCGCTTATCCTGTGTACAGGGTCGCGGGGCAAATTGAAAGTCAAGTAAATCAAATGTCTGAATGGAAAATAGTAAACGGGGGAGAATGGGGCTAGTTGTCACAAAGGTTTTATCTCAATTAGATGATTCAAAAGTCCAAATGCGCAAATGTGCATTTTCTCAAGCCAAGAATTTGGATGTTGGTTTCAAACACTTACATTAAAACCCTCTTAAATCCAAATAATTTTTGTGAATTCTACCATCTAAAGAACTTTTTCACTTTTGTGAAAGTAATCTACTTTTTGTAGTAATCAACATTATGCCAAAATGACCTTAACTTGTATTGAACACGGTATATACCTTTAATACAAAAACACATGAATTTTCAATTGGATTTTTATTCTTTATACCTGCATTGAGACACAAAAGACCAAATGTACATATACAAAAGAGTTTAATTTATCATCATGTAGTAACTGAACTAAAATAAAGAGCATAAAAATACAACCCTGCATGCAAAAGGATATGTAAGCCTCCAAAATCTGTATTTTCTATATCTTATCTGAGCACAAACACACACACAAACACACCAGTTCATGAGCACATATACTGAGCACGGTGTATAATCCTACCACTCCCCCTGGTGCTGCCACAACGTTGGGAAAGGCAGATTCAAAAAAAGAATGTGAGAGATTGCACAAGACATGTCACCTGCGTTCTTCTGCCATTTTCTCAGTACCAGGTCCCACTCTGCCCCCTCATCATCTATATGCTCTAATCTCTACCCAATAAACACAGCCCAAAAGACCTGCATTAAAGATTGAGAGGAGAGTGGGGAAAAACAGCATCCACAGGGTCAGAGGTAGTATGTGTGCTATTATTAATAAGGCATTAAAAAAGAGAGCACTTCAAAGAATACAGGAGCCATGCTATCGTACATGAAAGTAACATAGTATGGCTTAATGTCTCCTAAGGCGTCTTATGGTGATGCAGTTTTGATTTGAAATGCATTGTGTGGCAAATGGATTTGCACTAGTGGAGGGTGAGGACGCCGTGTGGGAACACACCATAATTTAAAAACCTGACCTCACAAGCTCTTCAAAGCCTTCATGAGTGAGAATGTTTGGAACTCAACGATGGGGTCTCACTACATAAACAAGGCCTGACCACACTTGGAAGTTTCAGTGATTTTCATTTCATATGGACCAAGAAAGACTTGCATTGTAGTTTCTGAGTATATCACAAACCTGGGGAGATAATTTAAGAATTTCTAGCAGTTTACAGGCAGATGTCCCTATGCCTCCATCCACAACAAATATTATTAACCACTCAAAAACAAACCCTTGTATAGCCTCAGTCTTAGAAGAATAGAGAGCCTCTAAGACACTACAGCACCCAACGCTGCTCTGACAGAGGATGTCTTAATCACAGAAGATAATCAGGCTTAGTTAGCTGCTTTGAATTATGGACAGAATTTTGAAATGATAAGCAAATGAAGGCATTGAAAAGCTATATCAAGGAGGTGATGCAGCAGATTAGCCTGCTAGCACATTTTAAAATGGGTATAGAAGGTCCTTCTTCCAAAAGGACTCTAGAACTGCTGGTTGACAAAACGAATATTCCCACCTTTCCTCTTGGAAACCACTACATGCTTACAGACGGATTGGGGGTGGAAATTCTGTCTCACGTTTCCTTCCCCTGGCAAATGACACACTTCATGGTTAAAAAAAATTTGGGTCCCAGAACAAACTTCACAGTTTTATAAATAAAATGTGTGGCATAGAGACAAAAATTGTCAAATTTAATCCCACTTAGAACCCCAATGAGAGAATTGATGAAAGTCGTCCCACCCCCATGCCTTCTGTATCATAATTGTTTTCTCTTCCCTAAAATGTCATATGCACTAGTCACTCTGTGTCTATATATGACTATAATTCATATGTTCCAAATCTGTCAAATGAAACTGTTAAATTGATGTTAAACAGACTCATCATACCTGTGAACTAAAGTCTGACATCCATAAAACATGGGAGAATGAATAAACACTTAAAGCAAGTGGTGTGACTTGCCTTTCACATATTTAATAAAAAATGTATTAACTATATATTTTACAGTTTACAAATTAATGAAGATATATTACATGGCCTCACACAGCAACCCAAACTACAACAGCAACTCAAACAGTACATGATGAAAACAAAAACAGTTCCATCCCTCGAAAGAACAAGAAATGTGTGCTCATTCAATTGTAATGTGTTTATTGATTTAATATAGATAAATATAGATTTACACTGAAACAATAAAAAAATTATCTGGCATTAAAGAATAACAGAAACCAAAAAGACCAAGAGTTTCAAGTAAATCATCCTAAATGACTACCATATCTGTCATAGATATACATCCTTAAGGAACGATAGCAAATTACACTACACAATGAACAACGTTTCCTTTTTTTCTCCTCAGTCCTATACAATGTAATTCCAATATTTTTTTTTTCTGTGTAAACTACATTCTGTGGGATGTGGAATAAAATATCTATAGCCTACAGATATTGTTCTTGATATCCCTGCTTTTGTTTACTCACGTTGTCGGAACAGACTATTTATTTTTTACACCACAGGACATACCGGCAAAGCATTATTCCTCAGTGAGCATTAACTTCAAAAATGTTTTCAATACACATTTCACTTTATGTAAAATTCTAAATAAGACAGCTCTGTGGGTGCCCCATGACCCTGAAAATTCACTGCAGCTCCATTATTTGTCTAGTGAGCTGCGGGCGTCCCAAGTTTCTTAGGTGATAAGCAGTCCTGGCTCTATCAAAAAATACAAAGCTCAATATGCCAAAGAAGGATGGGGGCAAAAGCAGAATGAGCAAGCTTGTGCAAATCAAAATGACTAAGACAGAGAACCAAAGTATCTTGAAACAGAATAAAAGAAGATATGCAAAGTAAACCCAATAAAACCATTTTAGTAAGTATACCATATCTTTGTATAATTTTTTTACCAAAGCAATAAAATGGTTTAAATGTTTTTGGCATTTCACTCAAGCTAATATTTTTAAAGCATTTTGTCTAACTTGACCAAAAAACAATGTGCTGATTCAATGAAATGCTTGAACATGGGCAATTAAAAGGGGTGCTAGCTTTTTGGGGGAGATGAAAATTGGGGTGTTTTGAGGGGTTTCAGGAATAGGAAGGGAGATAGGAGGAGGGGGAAATGAAAGGAAAATGCCAGTAGTGCCCACTCAGCTATTTTCCCAGTCAAGATCAAAGACAATGCTGGACTGGCCGCACCGCGGGAAACTTGAAATGTGCCCTGCCTTTGTTTGCTGTTGCTAGGAGATTTAGAGACAGCAAAATGTGTTTTCAGAAAGCTACAAGGATCAAAAACATTTCAAATATACATTTTTAAGATTGCCATGTTTGAGGCTGAGTATTGCAATTTACTTGGGCGATTCAACAAGCACAATATATTTCTCGATATTTCAGCATTGATCAAACATAGAAGTAGCTACTTTCTTTTTTCCTTTTAAGAGACAACGCTGAACACCAAAATGGGAGAGAGAGAGAGAGAGAGAGAGAGAGAGAGAGAGAGAGAGAGAGAGAGAGAGAGAGAGAGAGAGATTAATCATCTGAGCATGTATATTTCCAAAATTTAAGCAACAATTCCATTAATGGGTGTCTTGAGTGCGTGTTACTGCGAGCTCATTAGCCATTATTAGACTAACACTCAAATAAATGTCAGAATGTGCTGAGCAAGAGCTGCTTGTAATGGGACCTGAGTATTATCAAGACTGCTCATTTAAGAATGTGTGTAATATCTGATAAAGAAAAATGTGAATTGTGGTGTGATCATCATAAATGGCTTGTATGTTTACTTTAGGATTGATTAAAGCAAAGATGTGCAGGGTAAGCCTGACGCCATCTTGAGTGTGGCATGCTACATGCTGTAATGCTCAAATCCCATTGAAATAACCAGAATGGCTCAAGAAGAATAAATTGCTAAGTAAGCTTCTGCGTTTAAATCCATGTAATTACTTAAAGTAATTTGAAATGTCCACTTAACCTGACTATGATATATGACCATGCTGAGCCCAGACATTTGCCCTGTGTTGTGCATGGGGTAGGAATTCTATTCTGTTACTGCACCACATCAATGCCCTTGAGTGATGTTGTGTACTTGGGACAGAGCATGCCAATCCTCTTGCACAGCACAGCCCCACCCCACCAAACTTGAACATATTTTACTCAATATAAATCACTGTATCAATGTCTATGAACTTGTGACTTCCATTATATCTGGAAAGGGTACGGCCAGTGATAACACATAGAACCCATGCACTTTCAATTGACCTTATTCAGAGTAGAGCCATATTTAATTTTTGATGGGGATGAATATGAGGCTGTGAGGGATACACTTCCATGTTCAATACAAGCTAAGCTCAATAGTCAGCATTTGTGGCACAATGTTGATTACCACAAAAAATTATTTTAGACTTGTTTCTTCTATTCTTAAATAAAAAATAAATAATCTGTGTTGCAGTGAGTCACACACAATGGAAGTGAATAGGGTTAATAAGTAAACGTTAAAATACTCACTGTTTCAAAAGTCTAGCAGTAAAAAACATTTGTGTTAACATGATTTTTAGTGTGATAAAACGGCTTACTAACCTTTTCTGCGAAAAGTTAAATCCAATTAACAACTTACTTGCTATGACGACACGACAAAATAAATCCTAAAACAATTGTAAAAATTACTATTTAAATAATTTTATAACTCAAACAATACATTTATTTGAGTTTTAACATAAGAAATAAAATATGTGCTTTTATATCAAAATTTCTGCCTTTAAAACCGCAAAAAATAAATTCCAGGGTTGGGAGGGTTACTTTTAAAATATATTCCACTACAGATTACAGAATACATGCTGAAAACTTATATTTGTAAAATAATCTAAATACTTTGGATTACTTCTTCAGCCTGGCAGATTTTGTTTTTGTCCTTGTTTTGACTATAAATATGTTAATAACAAGTAAGAAAACATCTGCCATTAAAGTAGGACACATATTAAAAATAAATTATCTGAAAAAAGCCTAAATATCTCATGCAGTGTTGCTTCTAAAACAAGAACAAGCCAATTTATCTTGTTTTAAGCATTTTCAGATTTGTTTACAGGAAAACAATACAAAACTTCTCATCAAGAATATGATTTTTGCAATACATCATTGCCATAATAGCAGATGTCTTACAAGAGAACAAAACTATTATCTAACGTGGGTGTTCTTGATAGAAAAAAAAGTATAACCGTGTCTTGTACCAGGTGCATGCAAAAGGGCTAGAAATTGCATTTTAGCTTAGCATAAAGCTAAATGTTCACATAACAATTTACACAAGGTTTGCTATTTCTGCTGCTCCAAGCTTGCTTCAAACCCCCACAGAGTATAGGCACACAACCACATCTTCTGATTGCATCATTTATACAAATATATGTTTAACAATGGAATAAACTAAATACTACATGAAACAAATAACAATATGTTGTAAAGTAATCTCTTCAGTTATCAAAATACTTATTGAATGTAACTGTATTATGATTACCAACAATTGAAATTGTAACTGTAGTGGATTAGTTACTAATATTTAGAATTTTGAATACGTATTCCCATTACATGTAATCCGTTACTCCCCAACCCTGTTCACTTCCATTGTAAGTGCCTCACATAACCTCAATTTTTTTTTCTTCTTTTTTTTAAGAAGTTACATTTTTTTGTGTGTGTGGTAATCAACATTATGCCATAAATGCTGTCCATTGAGTTTTACATGTATTGAACCCTGAATATATATATTCCTTTTTGTCTTTTCAGTTGGTTGTACTGTTGTTTAAAGTGGCTGTGTTTCTTCGGCTTATGAAATTTGAAAAAACATTTCACATTAGTGATTTAAGACCTTTATATGGCGCATGTCATTGCTTAGACCGTAAATCTATCATTCCCGTCAAAAATAAAATGTCTCAATAATAATTAACGTTCCCTACATCAATCTCAGGTTGAAGTTCACAGGCCCAACTCGTGCTGAGTCCTAATTGTAATTGTTCACGTTAGCCCGACTGATGAATTAAGGTTGTAGAATCTTCGCTTTACTTAATGGAAGAAACAACAGTGTGAGCGCCATGAGAGTCCAACCAAGAGTGACCTTCATGTCTGGAACGATTAAGATTAGAATCGTGCAGCGTCTGCCTCTTGTTTTCAAGAGCTCGAGCCAACTGGCACAGCCCGAGTGTTCTCTCCCAGCTCTCCGTCTGCCGCAGCGACAATGACAACCAGTTACCGCATGGCGTGCAAAGATGACAAAAATACTTTCACGCCAAGGGATTTTATACTGTCCAAGCAAGCATCACGAGGTCCGCCACTGATTAAAATGAGTGTTTGGCTACTAATGTTTTGTAACAGTGTAAGGTTTTGCTCCGAGAGGTTTGAACTTTCAATTTTAAAACACGTTTATAAGGTTTATAAGGTTAGTGGTATTTGTATGCATGCTACTGAAAAGTTTATGCTCTTTTTGGATGAAGATCATTTGTAAGTGAACTGTAGAACTTGGAACTGTGGTCCGACGCTGTGGACACTGGCGCTGAATTCTTGGTGTAGAGTATGCTATCTTACTAAACAGCTCCGCTTGATTACTTCTTTTTCTTCCAGCATCATTTCATGGAGGTCTCTTTCTACGCAGTGTTATATCGCCTGTTCTGCTTCGCGCACTCTAGTTTGGATCTCCCAAAGTGTGACATCATCAGGGTTGCTTGCGTACCCATCCCTCAACACCAACACCACTCACCTGAAATACACACAAAGAGACATTCAGAAATCGCTGGTACTGTGATAACAATATACATTTATACATTATTTTCAAAAATTAGAAACAATTACGGACGAAGAGTATGGGCCTAATATAAATACACTTTGTCAGTGCTATCTAATTGTTCAATTCACGGGGCGTTTTGAACATAGATGGCCGGTAACTATATGAAATGCCAAGAAAACGCCTTTTATTAGAGAAAACAATAGTCCTATTTAGCATCTATTGCATGTACCCTCATATCGAAACGTATATTTGAAAAATGTATATTTTTAAATGGGAAATGACAACTAATGTGGCCAAAAACAGAGAATTAAACATTAAAATGCACACGCTAATTATAAACTAAACATATATTACTATTGATAACTAAATAATACAATAATTACAACAAGTAAACAACTGATTTGATCCTTTATTTGACGTCATTTGGTAGGCTATTTTTAAAGAATTACGGTTTGGCAAAAAATAAAATAATAATAATACTAGGCCTACTAATATATATATATATATATATATATATATATATATATATATATATATATATATATATATATATATATATATATATATATATATAACTGTTTTCTAAAAACTGAGAACAACGGTCTGAACACTAAATGAAATGTTTCGGTTTCTTGGAATCCCATAAAAGCTCAAACGTTTATAATGTTGTGAGGCAAAATGTGGTTGCAGAGAGAATTATTTAGTCATTTTAATTAAGAAATGGGATTCTTCACTGAAAAGTATAACTTACCATAGGCCAGGGTTACCGAACACATAAAGAAGACTGTGGGTTAATTATTGGGGTCTTTATGACCTGTAGGCGTCATGATCACACAACATTGTGTGTTTGTGTGAGTGTTTTATTGAGCGCTGTCACAATAGCGATAAAGCGGGCTTTTGTAGTTGTTGAGTTAAGAGAGCGTGAGTGACAGACAGAGCCATGTCTAATATGACAACACAGATATCTGGTCTAGTTGTTATCTAGCTAATAAAACTGGCACCTGGTCAAAAATTATCAATATTTCTTAGAATATCTCTGATGTTGTCTGTTTTTTCCACCTCCAACAGTCATTGTTGATGTGTTGGGTAAGTTACTCTAAAAAAAAGTAATTAATTACTAACTACTAATTACATCTTCAACAGTGTAATTGGATAACTGTACTAATTACTGACAGTCTGACAAGTAACTGCATTACTTTTTACTAATTACTTTCTAAAACCTTTATTAACTTCAACCAGATGAAAAATACAAGGATAGGCATGAAACTGTTTTAATTCTTTCAAATAACTCATATAAAATGTAATTATTCATGAACTGCCCAAATAATTTAAGGGGGCAGTGTTAAATTAGAAAACATATTTTTTAACATTAGACTTTACATTTTATTTTTTTCCCCTTTTCTCCCCAATTTGGAATGCCCCATTCCCAGTGCGCTCTAGGTCCTTATGGTGGCATAGTTACTCACCTCAATCTGGGTGGCAGAGTACAAATCTCAGTTGCCTCCTGTCTGAGACAATCAATCAGCGCATCTTATCACGTGGCTTGTTGAACGTGTTACAGCAGAGACCTAGCGCATGAGGAGGCTTCACGCAATTCTCTGCGGCATCCACGCTGAACTCACCACACGCACCACCGAGAGCGAGAACTACATTATAACGACCACAAGGAGATTAACCCAACGTGACTCTACCCACCCTAGCAACCGGGCCAAATGGTTGCTTAGGAAGCCTGACTGCAGCACTCAGCACCCCCTGGATTCAAACTTGTGACTCCAGGTGTGGTAGTAAGCGTCTTTATATGCGGAGCTACCCAGGCCCCCTTAAATTTCACTATTGTTTTATTTAGAATTGTTCTATAGTCTATACAGTAACACAGTAACACAATTACATCATAAGTAACTAATTCAATTACTGAAAAATTAAGAGTAATCCCTTACTTTACTTTTTTCAATGAAAAAGTAATTTAATTACAGTAATTTCTTAGTAATGCATTACACCCAACACTGTGTATAAGATATAGTTTGAGATTACTGTCTTCTCAATATAAGGGTATTAAGAGGCGTAAAGCTTTTTAGACACAAGAGTAGCCTATAGGCTGACGTCATAGCCTGAGAGTCACCCGTCGTGTACGCGTCTCTAAGTAAGGACTTATCTACAAAAAAAGTTCTGGTTGACAATGTGGGTGGACAGAGCATGAAACTACTATCATCATCAGTTTTGAATGAAAGAAAACATATATACAACAAAAAGGGAGGCTCATTCCAATTCAGCTGCGTTGTTAGGACAACGAGAACCATCCCTCAGATGATTAGTTCCACTTCAAAAGAATTTACTTTCCGGTGGTGAAAACGTCCCCCTTTTGTGTCCGTACACAGAGTTTCACTTGCAAAAAGACGACGACTCCTATGTTTAGTCAGTCTGTTTATTTTTTCTTCTGTTCAAAGCACAATTGCGTTAATAAATAGAGGAGTCACCACAATGGTTGAGAAGTTCATAAACATATAGAAGATTAACCATAGAACTACACTCTTGTTTAATGTTGGGATGGAGTGTTAATAATTACTTGATCAACAAGTTTTTCCATGTAAAAAAGTTTGACCTTCACCAATAACTAAACAAACAAAATAAATCATATTAAAAAAACATGATATATACATAGAGTAAAATCCTATAATTAATCAATATACTCAATAAAAATATGGAATGTTTAGAACTATATTTAAAATTGCATGAGAGATATAACAGGAAAACAATCAATAGCGGTTGAGTCAGTTTGCTTTCATCTCAGTTATGTCAATAGCAACTGAAGTCTGTGTGAACTAGAAACAAGTCATCTGATTCAAGATGGACTCAGACTGCAGAACATCATCAACAATACCATGAAGTGAGCCAAAGATTGATATCAAGATGGAATTACAGGTTGCTGTCCTCACTAAATCCTCCCTAAACCATCACACCTTTCCTAATATCTTTCGACACTGTTCATTTGCCAAGTGACCCACATCAAAGCTCACTTCCCTCAGTTAACAGATCCACTCAACAAAGTCTGACCATTTGTCCTAGGAGTCTAGCAAATAGAGAGCACAGTAAAGAGGCATTTGAGTGGGGTGCCAACAGGGGGCCCACAATTTTGCATCAAACATAACATTCAACTCTGAATGTCTGTGTATGTTTATGTGGACGTCTAATGCATTTAAAACCCACTCAGATGTTATAACTGTGTGTTTTACCCTATAAAAATATTTTGGGGTATGTGCCATACATTTTAATAAGAGTTTATAGTTTAATAAGTGATAGTTCACCAAAAAATGAACATTTGCTCACTCTCATGCCATCCCAGATGTGTCTTTCTTTCTTCTGCAGAACACAAATTAAGATTTTTAGAAAAATATCTCAAATTTTTTGCTCCAAGCAATGCAAATGAATGGTGACCAGAACTTTGAAGCTCCAAAAATGATATAAAGGTCACAAAAGTAATCCATAAGACTCCAGTGATTAAATCTATATCTTCAGAAGCAATATGACAGGTGTGGGTGAGAAACAGATCAATATTTAAGTCATAAATGTCCACTTTTACTTTCAAATTCTTCCACATTTTGAAAGTGGAAGTGGAGATTTATGGTAAAAAAGGACTTAAATATTGATCTTTTTCTCACCCACACCTGTCATATTGCCTCTGATGATATGGATTTAATCACTGGAGTCTTATGGATTACTTTTATGTGGACTGTATGTGATATTTGGACTTTCAATGTTCTGGCCACCATTCACTTGCATTGTAAGGACTTACAGAGCTGAAATATTCTTCTAAAAATCTTGAAATGATGAGAGAATTCCAACACCAACACCAGAACATGCTAGTTATTAAAATTATTTTGCAAATTATACTTATAATTATATTCAGTAATTTCAACTCTGGGGCAGGTGACAAGATAAATGCTTGACTCCCCTCCAGTGCAGTAAGAAAAGTGCCTACAAACTCTGGTAAAAATTGTTAGACATATTTCAAGCATGGGACCTCCCTTACGTTGTGAACTTGGAGTGCAATTTTTAATTCAGTGCAAAGGTAATTTCAGAACTCTCATTTACAATGAAGACATTTCCAAGCTGTCATGTATATTTACTATGTATGGCTTTATCTACAAATGTGCTTTAATGGAAGGAGGTCCTGTATATTATTAGCTGCTTTATCATATCTAATAATAACACTATATTTTCATTGATATTAACTCGCAAATACACAACAAGGAATCAAAGATCAAAAGAGAGTGAAGTTTCAACCCAGTTTAAAGAAAAAAATCAAAGCATATTAGAGACATACATTTTTTGCACATTATGGAAGGAAGGTCTGACATATGAAAGAGAAAACATTCTTGACTCGAGCTCAACTAATTGCTTCTTTCATCTATCCAATTAAAGGCTGAAATTTAATCCAAATAGTATTTCGTGTTTTGATAACTCATCAAACACAGGTCTTTTAATCAACACAGAATAATATAATGATTGCACATTCATTCTCAGCTTAAAGTGTATCTTTCTGTTTTGGTTATTGATTTCAATCAGCTTCTAAAGGTATAGGCTTCCTTGCATGACTTAGAGGACTAGTTGACATCTACATAATTAGGAAAGTCAGTGAAAAGCTCCAAACCAGATTCTCCCTTACAAGTATGCATGCTTCAGGGATGTCTCTTCCATATGTGTGATGCACAATGTGATCATATGCTTTCTGATGCTGAGAAGTTTTTTTATTGTCAGCACTCAGTGAGTAACTCCTAGGCTTAGTTTATCCGTTGGAATATCCCAGTTCCATTAGGTAATCACAAAACCTCCAGGCTTAAATGAGATGCTAATGTTTTCATTTGGGAAATCTGCAGCTCATTTAAGCAGGTCTAAAAGGAGAGTTTACCTCAAGAGAATCTAATAACTGTGTCTACTACTGTGTTTTGTGGCCTGCCTTGAAATAATGTGTATTTCACATTGTAGATTTAATATATGGGTCACTAGGATTTTACGGAGAAATTTTTTTTTTAACAAAATTGAAAATAAAAAATAAAACAAAGAGTGAAATATCTAGTGCTGAGTAAAGATCTAAGGAACCCAGTTGATATAAAGGAAATTATTTGGGGAAAATAACAGCACTGAAGATTAATTAACAGAGTAGTTTCAACTGAATGAAAGGGAATATGGCCCTGCACAAGCATGCCTAATTATACCCAGCTCTTACTTGTCTTATTAGGCTTTGTAAACAAGTGCCAGTGACTTGAAATGTTCAAAGCAGAGTAAAAATGAGAAATGAACCCATCAGTAAATGTATTAATATACATAGTGCCTAAACTGACTATATATTCTGAGCAGAAAGGCCTTCACAATAATAAAAACAACTGTAATGTGCATACAGAAATATTATGGATGTATAATTTTGTTTGCTTTTACAAGATGGCTACTTGGTTAAAAGTTAAATGGCCTCAAAATATCTCTAACTCAGCGGAGTTGCAAAGGATGCTAAAGTATGGAGTTCTAACAAGCAGCATTTATATTGGTAAAAGTCATGACACAAAATCATTTTACAGCTTTTATAAAACTGCACTTGAAAATTTACATAGCTATAAACTAGGTTCGACTTAGCCTACATTTATTTTATTTGGGACCCTCCTTCCATAAACTGCTCTACCAATCTCAATGTGAGACTGCAGTGACCTAATATCTTTCTAGCCAAAGGGGATTTTTTTTACTGCCTGCACATCACAGCATACATTTTTATGAGACATAACATTCCTTTTTTCACTTTTTGTTTTTAACGGTTTAAAAATGTTGAGCCCTTTTAGGTAAAAATTAAATTACATAACAGCAAAAAATAAATTATGACATTCACAACATCAGTAAATGAGGTTTATGGTAATACCGGAGATGAAGAGGCTGAGCCATGGATGGATGTGTTAATTATCCTAGCTCTATCCCACTCTAATATAGGACTAAAGGAATTGTAAGAAATACATTCCATTCTGTCATGTGCATGGATTTTTGTTCCACGGGTCAATCAATACATCTAAAACAGGGATTTATTTAGCCTCAGCCAGTGAATGGTAGTAATGCTATATCTATCTTAGTCTGCTTTCAAGTTGTCCATGATTAAGACACAGAGTGGAATGACCTTCTTACATAGAGCTGTCAATGCATTTAGTGAGTTGGAAAGGGAAAAACATAATCTGACCAAGATGAAAATCAAAGCCATAAGTAAACCTGTAGCCTAATTCTTCCAGACACTAGACTGATGCTAAGCCAGCTAACGATGAAGTAATATGACATAAAATATATTTTGGTAAGAGATAGGGGAATCTAGTAAGGGAAATGTAGAATAGAAATATCCACTGCCATTGTACATTGATTGTAAAACCCACTGTGGACCGATAATGGTTTTATATTAGATATACACTCACTATTGTCCTAAAGTGCCTGACATGATCTTCTGCTGTTGTAGCCCATCCGCCTCAAGGTTTGACGTGTTGTGCATTCTGAGATGCTATTCTGCTCACTACAATTGTACAGAGTGTTATCTGAGTTACCATAGTCTTTCTGTCAACTTGAACCAGTCTGGCCATTCTCTGTTGACCTCTCTCATCAACAATGAGTTTCCGTCCACAGAACTGCCGCTCACTGGATGTTTTTTGCTTTTGGCACCATTCTGAGTAAATTCTTGAGATTGTTTTGCAAGAAAATCCCAGGAGATTAGCAGTTACAGAAATACGCAAACCAGCCCATCTGGCACCAACAATCGTGCCACGGTCGAAATCACTGTGATAAAATATTTTCCCAATTCTGATGGTTAATGTGAATATTAACTGAAGCTCTTGACCCATATCTGAATAATTTTATGCTTTGCATTGCTGCCACACGATTGGCTGATTAGATAATTGCATGAATAAGTAGGAGTGCAGGTGTTCCTATTAAAGTGCACATTGAGTGTAGTTTACTCAGGGTTGCTGCAGACTTTTAAAATCAAATTTAAGGCTGTTTAAGACCATTTTCATGACCTGAACAAATCAAATTAATAATGTATCCCCATACCAAAATCAAACTCACACAATCTCAAAATAAATCATTCTCATATTCAGCATGCCCATAGCATTGCTTATCAGTAAAACAGGGTAGGATATATGCAAGTTTAAAATACTTAAGACATGTTTTCCACATATATATAACATTACAATTGTTTTACTATGTACAGTACCATTATATAAATAAATACAAGGGTGGAACCTTTAACTTTAAAAGGCATTTTAACCAGGGACTCTTATTTTGAAATGTTTGCACTTCACTGGTTCCAGCTGCTCATTCAAACAAATAAATTAAGTAAATAAAGGAAATAAAATGTCTCCTACAATAATCTATAATGTATTACAATATAAACAATTAAATTAAACATTAGAATATTTCATCAACATTATACCATCATCATCGTCAGATGATCATTTGTGATCGCTTGTCATACATTTCTGATAGTGCTCGGCAACAGCTTGAAACACTCACAAGCCCCCTTGTGTATAGAGAAAATACAACATTGCTTAATTAAACATTGATTGAATTAAATCATATCATTTTGAAGTTTGATAATCACATTAGGTCATATCACGATTCCTATCTTTCCACACCCATATTTAAGACCTCTTTAAATGATCCTGATCCAAAAATTTTGGAAAACGGAATTTAAGACAAGGATTCGCAGGAAACCTGTTTACTTTGGCTTCATGACTGTGTGTGTGTACTGAGGTAGGGAGCAGATCTGCTTTCGGAGAGCATATTTTGTAGCAGAGCTGGGTTAAAGTAAAGCTCTATTTTACTGCCTTGCTCATCCATCTAGTTCTGCATCCTAGAGTGGCGGGTCAGCACCAAACCAAATCCGATTTGTCCCAACCAATAATGTCACGGCCTTTAAGCTACATATCATCACAGAGAGTATGCTTGCTCAATCTGTAATTGAAATAGCTTGGGGAGAAATGCTGAGCCCTGGTTGGCCCCCTGAGCCCGCTTTATCCACTCCACCATCCATCACTGTTCAGCATGGCCCCAAGGTGCTGATGTAATGCTGTGAGGTTAACAGTGAGATCAACCTAGAGATGTACATGTGCTCCTCTTCCTATACCTGGCCCACAGGCCTAAGCATGCGCACAAGAGATATATACCAGTTTAAAAAAATAAACACTGATGGAAGCTCTGTCAGGTACATATCAGTTCAGCACTGGTGTTTATAAGAGTTTGAGAGCGTTGACAGGTGCATGCTCAGAAGAGAGCGGAACTTCAGTTGGGAAAGTGATTAGAAACCCATCCCTCCTTTAGATGTCGAGTTCATAGGATTGATTACATAGCCTCCTAGCGATGCATCCTTCAACAGATGAAACACCCATAACTACATACTACTTTGAAATAATTTGGACCCTGATCGATGTGATTCCTGATTTAAAACTCCACTACAAAGACAAAGCTTTCCATTAAAAATTAAAATGTGATATCTTGTGACAGTCCTATGTTGTTACTGATGAAAAATAATGGTGCTATGGGAACCAAAATGCAACATTCACTTGAGGTCTCTTAAATTCAAAGGATGCTGCTGCTCAGGGTGATCAGAACAAAGGCACTTTGACACTGTTTTGCAATTCTACAGGTAGATGAATTGTGTATTATGTACTTCCCTGAGTGGAAGAACAAATTCAGATTTTAAAAATGTATGATCAATTAAGAGAGTCTTTGTTAAGGCTGGATGAATTAGCTCCAGTGTCCCTTTTTAAGCATGTTCAGCTGGCCTCTCACATAAATGAAAGCTGCCAATAATGCACTTGCCAAGACACGGAGGACACAGTACATGCTCTCCTAGTTGATCCTTACTGAAAAGGATCTGGAAGGGAGATCAGAGAAATTGGGTGATGGCCATGGTCACCCTACTGAAAGCATTGCACTGTTGCTCAGAGACAGGGGCATCCTCAAAGTCACCCCTTTCAAAAGAGGCCAATCCACAACATTTGGATTTAGCAAGTAATAGTAAGTGCATTTTTTTTTCTTTGTTCTTTGCCCTCTGGAACACATTGGTCCCAGTGACCAAGTCAGTTTGTTGACACACAACCTATTATTGCATACTGCCACAAGATAACAAATGTCAAGTCACATCTGTATGCTGATTGGCTGGATAATGAATGAAAATTCATTTTTTTTAAAGGAATGTCCATATGGGTGAATTGCAATCCTAAAAATGCATCAAAAGGCAAATGCATCAAATATTGGGATGGGCAGAGTTGGCTCCCACTTCCAAAACGCAGCTGTGCTGAATGAAAAATCCCACACAAAAACTGCTCTAGTCTAATTTTCATGGCCTTGCTGAGGTTTGACAAGAGAGTGGAATGTCCAGCAAGTGAATAGATGGGTATTTAATAAGCTGTGGTACCAGCTGAGCTACGCAGGGGGCTGGCACCACCACTGACACAAGAACACTGCACTGCGGATGAAGATGGGAAAGAAAACCAACTGATCAACCACCTGCTCCAATAGCAGTGCAAATCTAACAGCTATCATTTGTCCCATTACACGCAACAAAATACATGTTATCCCATTTTAACCTGCCGTAATTCACATAAGAATTCTCTCACCATTAATGTATTTTCCTAACATGTGGTAATTGTCAAGTTAACGCTTAAGCATCTTTTTTTGTGACACCAGGGAAACAAATGAGACAAACGAGCTCATGGATATTCACAGGAACCATGACAACTGGCAAGACAACACTATCTCTGAGTTCCGTTTCTTGTACAACTATCGCATTTAATGTTTTTGATAGTCTCATTACAGTCTTGTTGCAAAAATCAATTTGCCTGTAGCATCTCTCTCATTGCACACTGGGTAAGCATGAAATGTGTGTGCTTGTGTGTGTGTGTGTGTGTGCCTCCAAGCCCTCAAAGCCTAACACACTCTGTATGGAAAGATATAAATATAAGCAAGACAAAGAAGAGGGTGCAGGACATCTGTAAAAAAGAAAGAAAAAAAAGCGGCACATGGATAGAGAGGGTATGACTGGAAAACATTGACAATGTAAACAATATAAAGGATAGAAGATCAAATAAGGTGAGTTTTGTGATTGGAGGTTCATACAGCATGAGGGCTCCCACCTGCAACAGGACGACACTGCTGCACAGATTAAGGGGCCAGTAGAAGGGAGTCATGGGAAAAGAGGGTTGCCAGAAGCTGAGACAGAGCAGCAGATGAGAGAGTGGAAAAGTGGGCTGCTATGTAAAGGAGGGGGTTGGGATGAAAAGAAGCCCAAGTCAGGGAGCACCAACACCACTGGCTTTATCTGGGGACGACTGGAAAAGGCAGGAATCCAATTAAAATCACACCCTATCGGTCTGCAGAGCCACCACCCCCTCACCACGCATGATGCAACTTCACACTGATCCTGCTAGATGTATCATTACAGAGCAGGTGGAAAGCAGCAGACATTGCGATCATATAGTCCTGGTTACACTTTGTAGAACCAATAACATGTTAAGACTCAAGAGTCTATGACACACTGTCTATAACAGCATAGTACAGTGTTATGCAAGTGTGTGTGAATTCATAAACTAAAGTCCTGAACATACTGTAAGTTCTACAATATTACAGACAAAAATGCAAGGTACTCCATAGGACTTTGTTGCTAGGCAGAAAGCACTATTTGAAAGTGGTAAAGAATGAGAGGTTCCATCCCACGTACAAATAATACATAAATAAAAAACCTTAATACGTAATAAAACACATAACAAAAACCTTAATAAAAATCAGCTGAGGGTGTGGTCAATCAGCTATTCATGACGCATTGTCATTGCTTTGCAAGGCAATGCAAAGAATGAAGTCTGAATAATTTCACATAGGTAAACGGCAGGTATTAAAGGGGTTTGGGAGGGGCTTTCCAATATGCACACCACCTCTGTATTTGCAAAACAGATCAAATCAGAAATATGTCAAATGAGAAATTTCTTTAGGGATATTTTCTATCTAATAGGCCTCCTGGAAGTTAATTATCAGGGATTTAATCCAATGTATGACAATGAAAACCCAAGGATTTTTTTTTTTAAAGCACACTGAGAAGAACAGTCAATATCATGCAAACTTGCTGGTCTCAGCGAAACATATTTTAAAAAGTTAAACCATATAAGAGTTTATGGCACAAGTACTTGTTTTAGGCCTGTAGGATTGCATGATTTCTGTCAATGGTGAAATTGCTCATAGTAAGTCAGTGTACATTAAGCTAGGCAATAGCATATGACATGCAATTTCATTACAAAAGTATAGGATTTAAACCAGCAAACACATGCGCTTCACCATTATAATAAGAGTAGGTCACTAATAAAGTATGCTAATAATGAGAAAGGAAATGAATGGAAATGAATGGAAGAATTTTAATAATTTTTTCTAAACTTAAAAAAGTAATTTTAAAGCCATTTTGTAAATGACAGTAGTCCCAATTTGAAATCCTACGCACTACACATTTTACTCATGCTGGAACCAAGCGAGTCTACAAAATGATAAACAGGATGAGTAAGAACACCACTTCACTGTAATTTACTCACAACTGCTTGTAAGATTTATCATATTACTGCTTTCATTGATATCATAACTATGGCACAATTAATTTTGTAATGTGCAACAAGAAGAAAAAATGTTAAGTTTAATACGAACAATTTAGAATATTCCTTCAAAAAAGATATGAACATGTCTAGCATCTTTACAAATTGTAAAACTTCTTGTCACATACCACAATGTCCTGTGCTCTCTTTCAGGAATGACTCATAATAATCCAATGTTTAAAATAGCAATTAAGAATTGTATGTAAATGCAGTTAACAACAACTTGTTTTGAACAAAACAAACCCCTCTCTGGTAGTATGGTGTTTTATTGCAGAGACAGATTTGCATTTGCCATATGACATTTGAGAGGTCATTAGGAAGATTTTGAATTCTCAAAACGTATCTACTTCAGGATTCCCACAAATAACATTGCTAAATTAATAGACTAAAAGTTTGATTACAAAAAAGAAGCCTTTGGCAGCAATTTTTACTGTAAAAAAAGTAAACCCAATAGCTGTTTATCATGCCTCAAATAGTCACAAAAAATAGAGGTGTGCTGTTTTCTCTGGTCACTGATTTTTCAGTTCTCTTTGCAGTTTCTCTTTATACAGTAAGTATAGGCTGTAATGATTGGTGCCGGAGGCACCGTCCATGACAGTGGGGATTGGGCTTTTAAAGTATGAATGAGCTGCATTATTTAATAACCAACCTGGGAAGAAAAGAGTCTTTAAAAGTGTAATGCATCCCGATCATTACTAGCAGTCGCAGCTTTACAGCACAGAGAGTGCAAATCAAGCCCTTCACATGAAAAACTGAAAAACATTTATCCTACAACAACATTAAAAAAAAAAACCTCCTTGTTAGACTAAAATTGTATCTGTAAGCGTATGTAATGTTCTGAAATTCTGGATTACTCTCAAAAGTAGGCCCCAAATTATTTGGTTCTCTTAATTTGAGAACTCTGTTCACTTAACTAAACAATTCAAAACACAAAACTAACATGTAACTGAGATAAATCATAAATATTTGGTTTGGGAATTTTAGTTTGTGTACTGAGAGGGTTGTGAATGCCAGACTGACAATATTTGGGGTGCCAATAATTAAAACCATGTGGTTGGTACTTTCTTTTAAACATGAACCTAATATTTAATTTGTCATGCATATACTTTTACAGTTGAAGTAGCCTATCGTTTGACTCTTGACAACAGAAACATTTACAGCCGACATTACATGAAGGAACAGGATGTATGTCCATTGTCAGCTCTTGAGCGATAAGTAAACCATCTAGCTCACAGAAAATGAGTAAGAAACTTGGCAAATGGAATAAAAGCCTAGGAATATGTTTATTAAGCAACTTTACATTTATTGTGGAAAGTCGGGGCACAGAGGCCATTCAGTGCAGAGTACCTTCATAAATATCGCTTTACCATTTGTTCCTGACCAGTCATATTGCCAGTTAGCATCTAAATTAATAATGAACAACCACAATGACACTCGCGCAAAAGCATGGGCCAAGATAGCTAGCAATTAAATAAACCCAGACACGACTGGTTAAACTGACAAGAAAATGACAATACGTTTGGAACCTGTTGGGAGTTAGTTTGAGATGACCTAACTTTGGCCGTAAGGCTACATAGACTATTTCTTTCAAATGTATAGTTTAAGCTTATTTATTTATTGACAATGCACACAGATCAGAAAGTGTCTATAAAAGCAGCCTATAGTAGTTTTTTGTTGAGTTGCGTGAAATTCATTCCAAGAAACCTCTGCACGACGTCGTCTTACATCCATAAAATAAATGTATGGAGATAAATTCCGAAAGCTTTGCATTATACTCCATTTCTCTGAGAATATGTAGAGTTTAATCACACATGCTTGATCAAAGAGAATAAAGACACTTTAATGAATCCATAATTAATTGTACAGTATATTCAGTAGAATTATATTTAAACTATTTAATTCTAATGACCGGGACTGTAGTCTGGAATAATCGCCACATAAGTCTCATAAGTTATAAAATACACTCAAAAACGAGGAGCAAATGTGATGTAAAAATCTATAACTGGTAAAGGCCTCGTCGATTGTTACACCACTTTCACATACATCAAGGCAAAAAATGTCTTAACTCTGAAAATCCACAAACTTTTATATATATATAATGACGTGACCGGAAAAAACACATTTACAAGTCAAACATTTTAAGAGATAATACTCTTCTTTTATACGTCACAGAAATATTACAGAGGCCCTGCCTCTATTACTACATACGTACACCTCAAAATAATTCGCAATTTTATTTCTCATGAATAACTTACTTTATTATTTTTACCTATTTATTCTGTCGGTATCTTTTGTAGATGTTTTATATTTGATGTAAGAAGAATATTTAGAGAGCTTATCTATATTTTTTATCAATATTTTGTCTCATTGCAGGGCATGGTAAATCAAACTATTTACAGTTTAGACATATTGCTAAATCCATTTTACAAACCAAAATGTATTAAACAGATAAAGCTGCACACTTTCACAGCGAAATCTAAGGATTCATACAAATTTGGCTAATTCGTATGATATCGTATGACTGCACTAGCATGAATTCGTCCGACTTTCACTACAGCCAATGACGTCGCTGGACATCATTTCCATCTAATACGGGACAGTTACTTGCTTCTGTCACACACATGCTTCCAACCATGTTTACAACCTCTACTAATCGGTAAGGTTTAGATAAGGGGTTTGGGTAAGGGCATAATATTACTAAGTATGCCCTTAGCCACCTGCACGAATCTCGTGCTTACTTCCGCATTAGACAGCCGGGCATTTGCACGTGATGAAATCGTTAGATAAAGCTTGCATTAACTAATTTAGTCAGCCTGTAGAACAATTTTACACGAGGAGAAACTCCTTAGCTCTGCAATTGCAAAGCTTTAACACACTGAGTAGCTATAAGCCTGAATTCATCATTGAATTACAGACATTATAAATCACTGTTACAGTATTTGGGTGAAAAAGTGTCCACGGCACTGTGACACGTGTACCAGCCATTTACAAGACTTTTTTGGAAAGGTGAATTTGATGTAAATGTTCTGTGGCTGGGTGTGAACGTGTGGCTTGGTTGGTTACATGGGTATTGCACAGACTCGTGTCTATAACTGCCCCGTTGTAGCAACAGAGGGTCCAAAAGTGACTGTGGCCTATGCGCTGTATAGTCCAAACTGTTGTCAAATGTGTGATGGAAACGTGACCTCAAAGTTGATTCATTTCTTGTCTCAGGGGACAGAGTCTCTTGAGAGGAAGCAGTCATTGTTCTTGTCACTGCGGTAGAGGCAGAAGTGTCTTGCTGTTCTGCCACCTCAGGAGACCTGGCCTCCACAAGGTGCTCGTTGTCTTCCTCGATTTTGGCGATGTAGGCCTTGCAGTGGAGTTTCATATGTTTGCGCAGGGAGCTCGGATGTGTGTAACATTTTTCACAGCCTCTAACCTTGCACATGTAGGGTTTATCGCTGGAGTGAACATGAGAATGCTTCTTCCGGTCACTGCTATTTGCAAATCTCCGATTGCAGCCCTCGAATTCGCATTTAAATGGTTTCTCACCTAAACGGGCAGAGGAGGGGGGAAACGCCAGTTACAAGTGGGATGTACAGTCAACCACGGCTCATCAGTTGTGAGTGCCTGGTGTCATTAAATGTGTTATACAGGATGTTGTACAACAAATTGTGCTCTACCTCACATTAGAATAGATGCAACTTTAGTTTAGATAACACTAGCAACCCAAAGGTGCAGGCAAAATATAATATATATATAAAAAGAAATTAAGTTTTTTATTTCCTTAAAAAATAGTGTGGATATTGTTTCCATATTTTCGTGCAATGGCTCCAACTTTCAATATCTTGATTCACATGGTCTAAAACAGGCTTAGCTTCAACTTACTCAAACACAAATAATTTAGTCTAACATTGAGTTATAAATAATAAAAAAGTACACTAAATAGCTTTTACAAACAAATAGTAAAAATCTAATTGTCAATATTTGACGGAGTAAATTAATGGAATTGTATCAGTGGTTAATTTTTAATTTCTGCTATAGACTGCCTTCAGTGAGCAATAATTCTTAATATGCAAGATATTCTGCTAGTCAACCTGGTCATTATGCCTTTATGCTTGCTGAGCCTAAGGTTATTTAACAGTTTAAATTTAATAATTAAAATAAAAATTCGGATTTCATTTTTCCTCTAATTGTTCAATCATACGTAGAATACACGTTGTATAAAATATGCATATTTAACATTAATCAGACTATTTTAAGGATTAACGTGACGTCAGTCTCACGTTAGTTGATTCGAAGCTTGCACTGCGTCGCTCAAGCGGGTGCATACTGCCATCGCAGAGAATTACGCAGCGCCTTACGTAAACTCTACGTCACAGCTCTCCGGTGCCCCAGAATTTATTTATTTATTTATTTTCACTGCATGAATGAGAAGCACCCAGCTACAAATGGCCTGTGTACTTATTTTAACAAGCATAAAAGTTTCTTAGAAACAACGATATAATCTATATCAATCGTCCCAATAATATGAATACCAAAAGCTGGATAACATTATAATTAGTACCCTATAATTAAATGCTTTAATCGCCTCCCAAATTAAAACTTCATATAGACTTGAGGAAATTGATTAAAGTCTAAAAATTATTAACTGGTGCATATGTCGAACATTTTGGACATTTGTGTAAAGCAAAAAAAAAATAATAATAATAATAATTTAAAAAAGATAGAAAAGAAAGAAAAGGATCCTTATCGTTGCAGTGAGAACAGAAAATCCAACAGTTCGATTTACCGAGTTATGTATAGGCTATTCTCCACTAAACGAATTATTGATGGGAAAATGCTAAGCAAAACATCCCGAAAATGGTTTGGAAACAATAATACGATATACTTAATAATTATTCTTTATTATTATTATTATTATTATTATTATTATTATTTTTATTATTATTATTATTATTATCATTATTATTATTATCAACTAACCTGTATGCGTCCTCTTGTGTATCTTGAGGTTTTCGGATCTGGCAAAAACTTTTTCACATCCATGGAAAGGACAGGGAAAGGGCTTTTCACCAGTGTGGACTCTGACGTGGTTGACGAGCTTGTATTTGGCTTTGAAAGGCTTTCTGTCTCTTGGGCAATTCTCCCAGTGACAAGCGTAGTCAGAGTGCTCCGGTCCTCCGACATGCTTAACCGTCACATGGGTGACAAGTTCATACATGGTCCCAAAACTCCTGGCGCAGGGCGGTTTGCCAGTGCCTTCTTGGCCGTCACTCCACTTGCAGACAAGCTCGTGCTTTGGGTTCTGCCTGGTGCACCTGAGGAAGGCATCACCCCCTCCTCGCTGCGTGGCCACATTCAGAGGCTTATAGAACTCCAAAAACTGGGTGACCAGCTGCTGGCTGTTGGCCCTGCATGGGCCATTGAGCGATTGGCCGTATGGGTGTGTTCGTGAGAGAATTTCTCCTGGAAGACCCAGCATCATTTGGCTGCTGAGATCTCGGGTTGCGTCTGTAGAGCCATGGGCCTGCTCTTGATACGCGGTGAAGAATGCGTGGCTCCTGCCATCCCTATAGCCGTTGAGGTCACGGTACCTTCCAAAAGTGCCATGTTGGTTAGGTCTCGGAGCCAGCTGATCAGTTACTGGTGGCATACCTGCTCCTGACAGGTTGGTCCCAATTAGAATGCCCCTAGGACTGGGTTCTAAGCAGTGACTGGTGTATCCAGTGTCTGGAAAATGGGTAACCGAGTGGTCAACATATGCACTGGCCCTCGTCTCGTGGTAGTCTCGCAAATTTTGCGAGGGGCAGAGTTTTAAGGGACTGCCAATGGGGTGCCCCATGTGCTCCTCTGCAAAAGGTGGCAGCATCACGCTGGGTTCGGTATTGCTCTCCCCAGGGTTGACGCAAGAAAGAGGGCAGCCACTAAACCGCGAGAGGCTTGTCATGTTTTGCTGCAAGTTTGGCTGAGGGTTTGGCAAATCAACCAACCTTTAACGTTTAAGATTCACGTACAAACCTCTTCCCCATTTGCCCTGCTGTATCATCTGCACGCGCAGATATTGCCTGTAAAGTTCTCAGACGCAGAACCGGACCCAAGTTCGTTACAATTGGTGTGAGTCCCATGCCGATCACTTTGCCCTCTTGATTTATGGCAATAACCGTGGTAGTAAAGTGCTCCGAACCAGGCCATACTGCAATATAAAAGCACAGCAGGCAAACTTGCTTTTAAAAAACGGTGCTTTGGGATTGGTTGGAATGCGCGTTGATTGACAGTCACTGGATTCGTTTTAAAAGGGACACGCAGGCGTTCACCACACGACCCCGTTTTCAAATATCTCAGTGAAAATGCTTTGATATGTGCCGATCGCGCACTGCCAGATATTGTTTGTTCTGTGACTTAAAGGCACTAGAGTCCAAAATGCAGTACCATTTCCCTAGAATATCGAAATGTTTAAGCTCTATTTACATCGAATATGCATTATTAGAATCACTGTGGTATAAATGGAAAGCATCAGTGTGATTTCAACATCGAATAGAAAATGCAAATATAAATCAGGTGCAAATAGAAATAACAGTAACTAAATAAATAACGACATCAATTTTCTTTCAAGCCACTAACTTTTCACATTCAGGCAGCTCAAAATGTCTGTGGCTTAATATTTACCTATTTCATTCATCACTCGGACCAATAGGCATATATGATTTTATTCATGTATTTAACCAAAAAAAATATACTCAATAACAAGCCAATGTGCCGACAAAAATTGTACTTACAAGCCACGTCAATGTGTTATGTGTTTGACATGTTCTGTACAAAATATTTAGGAAAAAATGTTATTTACAATTAGTTCAGTTAATTATATTACCTTTTCTTTTCGACAGTTAAGTACATGCACATTGGGCGGCATTGCAGGTGCTATATACATTATAGTGAAGCCAGCTAACTCACTCAGTGATTGTTATTTTCCTTATCAATAAATTTTATCCAACCTTTTCTAACTGTTGTGTGTAGCTAGCTTTTCTTCTGTTGATCGCTGTATTATTATTATTTATTAAAAGTAAAAAGTAAAGGTATACATTATTGTAGTGAACGTATTGACGTGAACTGTTTTTGAATATTCTTCTCAAATTGCAAATCTGTAAATGAAGAAATATATGAATGCAATTCAAATGATAAATAATGCTTTTGGACACAATACATACAACTTCTGGATGGAACAAATATCTAAGTACAGCAGGATTAACAACCGTTAATTGGACATTTAAAATGCAGAGGTTAAAAATAAACTTTATGGCAAATAGTGTGATTGCAAAAATTTCACAAATGCATGCTTTAACACCCCCAGATGATTTGGTGCAGTTGAGGAGAAAAGGTATTCCCCTGAATTATTATGAATCCGTCAATATAATGCTGATAAAAACGTAAACAGGTTTGTGCCGTAATCTCACCACAAATTATTAACTAAACTATTTTTGGAAAAAGCTTTATTATTTTGCATAATAATGTGGATCCTGGAATTGAATGCGATAGGTCAAGCCACTTGAATGGTGTTTAAATAACCACACATAATGTTATTCGTGTTTAAAGATAAATAACAGAATTCCAGGGTAAATCATAAACCTAATAAGAACTTTGAATACTTTAGATTAGGCTATACCAGGAATCTGGTATTATTATGCATATTTTGAAGGCTCCCTACAATTGAATGGGCACAAGCCTGTGATATTTACAAACGTACAGGTTACAGTAACAGTAACAACCTATTCACAGCAGCAATAATTCAAATAACAAATCTTACATTATTAGAATTATAAAAAGGCCTAGCATTGTTTTCCCTAATACTGTATGTCCATGTAATAGAGAGAGAGAGAGAGAGAGAGAGAGAGAGAGAGAGAGAGAGAGAGAGAGAGAGAGAGAGAGAGAGAGAGAATATAATTAGTTCATGAATGAGCAATAAACAAATGAATGAATACAGGAAATAAGTGAAGGTACAGTAGGACAGAATATTTCGTTTTTGTGCTCTTTTGATTTATATACCTATATATGGGTATAGGTGACTAAATATGTTTTATTCTCGTTCACATTGGTCACGTCATTGAGCAATGTAAAATACACAGGCAATAAACTAGTCATCAGGGACTCATAAACGAATGCATCCATAACAGGTAAGAACGGTGGTTTTAAAGGATATCTCCAATGTGAGGTGAGCATGTATACGAGTGTGACTTCAAGTGCAAAGCGCCTGTCCTGAAATGTGATTATTCACAAATTATACATGTACAATTATTTTGATGATATACCTTACCAAAGTTCAGTAAAATATAGCTAGTAAGTCTGTTAAAAAATGTCGGCTTTCACTCTCTCTCTTTCTCTCGCTCTCTCTCGCCTCGCATACCCTACATACAGCCAATCTTAATTTCAATCAAACATTTCGATATCTATATAGTAATAAAGTCATATATTGGACATCAGATGTATTTAAAAAAAATCAATGTTAAACATTTTGGTGCCTATTGGATTAAAAGTTATAGGCTAAAGTTTGGCTACGTTTGCTATACAAGTTCAGGGCTAAATGTCGTTAAAATCAAATAAGCAAACAAAATGGAAAACATAGAGACAAACCAACCAACCGAGTGAAAGATAAGAAAAACTTGAAAATGGAAACTGCTCTGTCCAAAATAATAATAATAATAATAAAAAAATATAATAATAATAATAATATTATATATATATATATATATATATATATATATATATATATATATATATATATATATATATATATATATATATATAGTTATTATTATTATTATTATTATTATTTTTGGACAGAGCAGTTTCCATTTTCTAATAAGCTGCAGATGCGTAACGCCCAGGCAAATTACATTTTCAGCCATTTATGCTAAACCTAGTTAACAAAATTTATATATATACACATTTATATATACAGTTGATTGAAACTGCCACTGTTATCTCATTACACGATACTGATTAAGTGTTTGAGATAGACATACACACTTGTCAACAGAGCTGCTGATAAAAATACAAAAATAAAAAAATAAAAAACAGGCTGAAGACTATTTCGGAGGTTGGGAAACAGTTTATATAAGGCAGCCTATTAAGGCAACAAATATGTAAAAATTCAATAATATAAAATAAATAATATACAGAAAGACAGAATAAGTTGAGTACGCTAATGCCACAAAAGTATGGCCAAGGCCTATAAAATAAATGATTTTATTGTATAAATGACATTAAAATGGTTACAAATAATAATCAGAGTAATTTACATTTGTTACTGTTAAGTAGCAAATGAGCTGTTTAAACCATATGTAGGATTGTATGAAATATATGTAGGCTAATATTGACAACTGCAAACTGAAGGAATAGGATAGTCAGCAACGATGACAATGACGACGAATATGGACGACGCCACAGCTTAATAATTGTCAATAAGCCAAATAATTTTTAAAGAGTTCAATGGCACCAGTGTCCAGGTAATTCTATATATTAACTAAAAAAATAATAATATAGGCCTGCCTATCACAGTCTAGTCAAAGTGGCCGGGAGTGACCCATGGCATTATTCTGACGAAACATTGCTATTTGATTACCCCAAATAATCGGTCGGTAAAGCATTAAATTAATAAGATACATGCAATCATATGTGCCCTGTCAGCAATAATGTATGAGACAAGACGCCGCGGTCCAAAGTAAAAAAGCATACATCTTAGCCCCCTTGACTTATGGTCCCTTGCCCTCATTTGCCCTTTAGTCTGTACCTTCAGTGTTCTAGTGCTGTGACGAAGTTAAGAGAACTAATTGAACAATTCTTTGCATAAAGCATGGTACGTCCTTAAGAACATCTCGCTTTAAGCCACGCCTATACAGTGAATAGCCAACAGTATATGCTGTATAATATATATTAAGCACGTTTTAAATAGAAACTATACATATTATATACAGGTGAATGTACAAAACGTAACTGCCTGTCGAATGTGAAACCTAAAAAAAAAAATCGCCGTAAAAGCCAGTACAGCATACTCACACGTGTGCTTGTATAAGAGAGAGTGAGTAAGAGAGAGAGGGAATAAAGAAAAAGGGAGCAGAAAGGAGGGGGAGACAGAACATAGAGAGATGATGAGAATAAATGGATATCTTTAACCTTTAAAAGTTGTGTGAATTTTAGAAACGCGATTTATTTATTTTGGGTAAAATGATGTGGAAAGACAATCTGTGCACGCGCTATTCAAATAAACAAGTAAATTAACCATTAAAAAAGATACTACCAGTTATTAGCCTTTTTTTATTAATTAACTGTGGTAAATGAGAAAATACTTAAACAAATTCAAATGCCTTTACGTTTAAGTTAGTTCACGTCTTTACTGCCTAGACTACATTATTTCAATGCTTACCTAAATCAACATACAGTCCACTTTACACTTCTATTACACTTCTACTAGGGTGTGAACTGAAAAAAAAACATATCATAAAACACTCACCTTAAAACAATTAAACTATGCTTTTCTCGTAGAATACATGTGCTGAAATGGAAAGCGTGATAGCTGGGAGTAGCGCAGAATGAGAGACTGGTTTAAAGATTTTAGTTTTTTAATCTCTATAATATAAAAGGGATCTCCTTTCGTGGGAAGACTGAGGGGGAGAGGGAACGTAAAATGGCTTTATATAAAAAGCGCTGCTTGAAGCACTCATCGCGTCTCTGAACTTGATTAGATTTTATGTGTCCTGCAGCGAGTCCCCGCAACCCCGTGAAAGTTCCTCAATAGCGAAAACTTTTGGCGACCTGAAAACAATAATCCTCTGGATAGTATAATTACAACCATCTTGCTTTCTCTCTTTTTCTTGCGTTCTACAGCCTAGTGCGTTCCAAATATAACGTTCTTTCCAGTGGCTGAAAAACACAAATACAAAAATATCAAATGGATGCATAGTACTATCATTTATAATGGATGGATGGATGGATGGATAGATCCAAAAATTAGAAGACAATTTAATAAAAATAAAAATATATTATAGTCGTACATTATAATAAGGTATGGCGCTTTTCTTAATTTGTATTATTTATTTTTTTATGCTTTAATAAGGCTCGGCAAACGTGTATTTTGTGAGACTAATTGTCGAGAAACTCCTGAAAGTTTATGTAACAGCTTGACGTGCTAAGCACGGGAAATAAACAAGCATTTCTTACTGAACCGAAATAAAGTCCCGTTGCTTTACCTGCAAATAATGCCAGCACCAACCAATCAGATCTACTTACTCAAACGAACTGCCATTTTCAATACTAAACCTTGCCAATCAACGAACATGTAGCCAATTAACTCCCTTAGTAGCGGTCACGTGACCATGAAGGAGCTGCTCAGTCATTGGACAGCGTAGAGCTGCCTCCCGAGCTCATTTATGTGCAAGGAGTGAGTGATTGACTTTATCAGTCCAAGGACACCATTCGTCTGGAAAGGGGGGGAAGTTTGATCCTCTTTCTAACGGATCCCAGTTACGGGAGTTTTTCTCCCGTTTACAGAGACCCGGGATTATTATTTCGTTTTCACTTCTCTATGTTTTTTTTTTATTCAGGCTTAAGTGAAATTGTAGCCTACCGTTTATCCCACTTCACTCCACTAACCTGGGGTTTGATATATTTTAGTTTCACTTGCTTTTCTATATTGAGCCCGATGACTATGCTCCTTGATAGCGGTCCTCAGTTCCCGTCACTAGGAGTAGGGGGATTCGGAACGCCGAGACACCATGAGTTGGGAAATCGAGACCCCGGACTGGGGCTCAATCCCTTTGCAGATTCATCTCATTCGGCAGCTTTCAAGATAAATCCCGTTACTCATGATATCGCCTCCAGCCAGACATCAGCGTTCACCCCGCAAGCTACCGGATACGCAGCTGCGCTCGGACACCATCACGGAGGGCAAGTTGGTTCTTACGCCGGTGGAGCATTCAATTCGACAAGGGACTTTCTCTTCAGAAACAGGGGCGCTGGCATCGGAGAGACCGCAGCGCCCAGTGCCCAGCATGGAATCTTTGCCGCGTCTGCTGGGAGTCTACACGGGCCCCCTGGAATTTCGGACAACCCGGGACATCTGTTGTTTCCTGGACTTCACGACCAGAGCGTGAGCCACACTTCACCTGGAGGACATGTTGTAAACAGTCAAATGCACCTGGGTTTACGCGGGGACATTTTTGGCCGCCCAGATCCGTATCGACCTGTGGCGAGCCCTCGTGCGGATCCTTACGGCACCGCTCAGCTTCATAACTACAACCATCCCATCAATATGAACATGGGGATGAACATGCCCACACATCACGGTCCGGGGGCCTTCTTCAGATACATGCGTCAGACTATTAAGCAAGAAATGTCTTGTAAGTGGATAGATGAGAATCAGATGAACAGACCCAAAAAGACTTGTGACAGAACTTTCAGCACAATGCATGAAATGGTGACACATGTTTCAATGGAGCATGTTGGCGGCCCAGAGCAGAGTAACCACATTTGCTATTGGGAGGATTGCCCGAGAGAAGGGAAATCCTTTAAGGCCAAATACAAACTAGTAAATCACATCCGAGTGCACACCGGAGAGAAACCGTTCCCTTGTCCGTTCCCTGGTTGTGGGAAAATTTTTGCAAGATCAGAAAATCTGAAAATTCACAAAAGGACTCACACAGGTAAGCCATTTTTCTACTTGTTTACTTTTGCTATTATTATTCACTTTTTTGTTTTGTTTTTTCCAACCCTCAGACTTTAGGGAAAAGGGTTTGTTTAATAACGTGCCAGAGGTGGGAATTAGTATACTACACTGTTCCTTAATAAATGAAACGAAGTGAGTTCATTTGCTTTTTAATTAGTATTGACGTTAATTCATTTAAAATTGAGGAAAAAGTGGCCACAAATACTTTATTGAAGTTTTGCAGAATTAAATCCGCTGATAAGTAATATATTTACAGACTTATTTTGCTTGCATGACCCCCAATATTAAGGGAACTGTGAAGGAATTTGTGTTGTTTTTTTCCTTCTTTTGGCGGTTGAGCAAATTATTATTATTATTATTTTCAGAATTCATATATATATGAAAGTAGCTCTTTGAGGGGATGAATAGCAAACCGATTGGGCTGTACTCTTGCCTTTGTAAAGCTATTCCTCATGCTTGCGTCCTAAAATTAGTAAAAGCATGGGATTTGTGTATTACGAAATCTGTGAATAGGCTACCAGGAAAAAATCCCGGAAAACATCCGCATTTAGTCTGATGGCTGGAGTTATGCCTAAATGACTGACCCCTTTTGAGATTCGCATGTAATATAAAGCAAGCTGTTGAGCAGTCTAGATGGTTTCACTTGGCAGTGAGGAAACGTGTCTGCCAATTGTTCAGCCATTTCAATAACATTTACATGAAGATGCATAACGTGTGCGTTTACTAAAACACATCTGAGCTGCTTAGGAAACAAACCAAAAGCTACAACAGTAAGAACTATTAAGGGGCATGATATGTGAGTAACCAAGCCATCTGGCGTGAGGGCAACAATCTTATTATTTCGAATGGAGCTATTTAACTGGAATATATGCTGAATACCAGTTCTCTCCTAAAAAGTTATTTTCCTGAAATCCCAGTGTTTGCTCTCACTTTGCTCTCACAGGCGAGAAGCCGTTTAAATGCGAGTTCGAAGGCTGCGACAGGCGCTTTGCAAACAGCAGCGACAGGAAAAAGCACATGCACGTGCACACATCTGACAAGCCATATATCTGCAAAGTGTGCGACAAGTCCTACACACACCCCAGCTCTCTCAGGAAACACATGAAGGTAAGGGACAGTTTGTGACATGTTATGATCACTATAGGCTAAATAAAATAATCATAAAAGAACTCCGATTAAACGGATCAATCCGTATAAAGAATGCAAGCTCGTAGATAGGCCTGCATGTATTATATTAAGCAGAGTATGCCATTCAATTGCATTTTAAGCAGACCTGAAAACGTTCTTTATTTTGGTTTGCAAATGTATCACAGAAATCCGGAACCTGCATCATTCCCAGAAATATTTTTTAACAGTACCATGTGTAGCAACGTGTTATTGCATTGCCATGCCTCTATAACATATCTATGAACGTTATAATTGTAGGTACACGACTCACAAGGCTCAGAGTCGTCTCCGGCTGCGAGCTCTGGATACGAGTCGTCCACGCCGCCAGTGCTAGTGTCTGCGAACACTGAAGACCCGACAAAAACACCCACTTCTGCAGTGCAAAATACATCAGCGCACAGCGATGGACTACCACCCAATTTTAATGAATGGTACGTTTGACCAAGCAGACTCTCAATGTGGACCAAAAGGTTGAAGTAACCTTTAAAAAACTATTTACACTACGGTGTACAAAATGGCATTGAAAAGGAAGAGATGAGAGAGTTCGCCAACAGGCCTCGTCCATTCTCAGGATTCGAAATTTGACTTTATTCCGAGATCGAAGAAAACTAGCAAGGCATAAAATAACAAAATAACACTTTCTAAGAATAAATGGTTTCCTTTAATTTTCAGATTTCAGATGATTATTTTATTTTTCGTTTTATGTATTTTCTGGAAAGAAAAAAATATATTTAAAATAATGGGAAAATAAGAATATTTCACGGTGTTTTATATTAAGGTGATACTCACATCACCTTTGATTGATTGTTAAAACTTCAAACAGTCTTAAGAAACGTGCCAAAGTCTTTGTCTTGAACTTGAACAAAAAATAAATCATAAATAAGTATATAGCCTACTCGTGAATGTATTTCCTTGTTTGATGGAGTCAATCTGTTGTCCGAGTCCGTTTTCAGGTGGAGAAATGTGGTATTAGGTTACGATTGTTAACTTTAAATATAACGTTGCCTTTGTTAATAACGATGTAAATACATATCCATGATGCCATATTTATCCATTTGTAATTTAATTATCGGCGAAAGAGCCGAATCTTAAATGATATTTATGGAAATGTTTTCTAACCAGACTGTACAGTTTTGAGTCAATAACCAGTTTTAATGATTAAAAAAGGGAGTCATCTCTAAAGTTCCCACGATACGATTGTATCTTTTTTTAAGCCAATACATGTGTCTTATTTGGGTCGCAAAGTATTAATTTTATTAATATTATGACATGATATAGTTTCAAATATGCATTTTTCCAACTCAAGCTCATGAAAGGACCGTATACGAAAACATGTTTATTTTTTATGAATCAGCCATATGAGGAGTAATGTCGAAACGTTTCTGGTTCTTATCAAAATTACTTCTTGAGTGTGTGTGTGTGTGTGTGTGTGTTTTTTTTTGTTTTTATTATTATAATTATTATTTTACTCTTAGCATCAGAGCTAGACTACATCTCTATAAGTAACATTTAGGTACAAATTTGAGAGGCCCAGCACGTCACATTTTGATCAAATACACCATGTAATAGCATAGCATTCATGAACATTAATCTCATGTGACAGTGATAAAGACAAGACTATATATTCTTGAGTTCAAGGTAGAACCGTTTGAATGAGTATGGTATCCATTTTTGATGGTTCCAGAACTGTGCTTGTGGATGCAAATCTGTGTTATAATTGTGTCAAAGAGGAGCAAAGATTTGTCACAACAGTATCTCAAAATAAAACTTTTTGTCTGTCAGTTTGCATTGTTTTATATGTAGTTCTTCTGTGAATATAGAGTGTTGTTTGTTATGAGTACTGTGGTATAACATAGAAGACATTGATTACACATTTGCTTGTTTTATGTGAATAACTTTTACAGATGTGGAACTGTTTGTGTGGATGAACTTCAGTATTAAGAGTACTACAGTTTTTCATGGGGAGGGAAAATGCGTGTTCAGTGACAGCACGAGTTCAAGTATTGCATTGCTACATTTTTTTAAGAATTTAAAATTATGCATATAAATATATTGTGCTTATGAACATGATTTCAAACCACCAGCACTACTTTTGAAAACAAACGTTTAAAAAAACAGTACCTCGTAAGTAACGGTGATATATAAATACGTTTATTTAAATAATTTAATGAATATATGTTTTATATACTATTTTATATACATTAAGTTAAAAGAAATAAAGATTTATGTCAGCCACTATCGATGTATGTTCAGCCGTGATCTCACAGAGAGATCTCATGTACAAGTGGAGACTGAATGTGATCTTGTAATATTTTCTCCAGGAATTGGGTCACGCGTCAAGTTATTCCTGAAAAGCAAATGTTTATGAACTGTGTTATTGTGCCACTTTCGAGGCAAATGATGTTACTTCAACATACCTATTCGAAATTCAGTAAAAATCTTGTACTTTTTCGAAGTAGGGGTTATTGTTTGTTGGCTTGTGGGTTTGTTCAACAAACTATTTATGAAAAAAATGTGAACAGAAGTTTTGGACTGGAATTAAACAAATCTTGAATTATCACAAGTGATGACCTCCGTTCTTCTTTTCAGTTATTCAGCTAAAGCTTTCTGTTTCTAAACGTGGACTTATATGCTACCCCCCCCCCCCCCCCCCTTCTCCAATTGTAAGAGGCAGTAAACACACTTGAACTTGACAGATACATTCCGCCATTTTAGCATCCTGTTTCTTTAAGGGACGACAAAGTTCAGGACTGTGTAGCGTTAACGCAGTTTAACTGACGTCTTTAACACACGATTATCCGAGGACCTGGGAGAGTAAGCATGTAAGAAAGCTGTTAAGTTTACAAACTTTATACTGAGATGTACCATTCTCTCATTATCGATCATGTAGACTGGGCTTCCACAATTCTTCATTATGTCCAGAGTTTAGTGCAACCAGAAATCTAAACGATTAAAAACAACGACGAACATAAAGTAGCATATTATATTAATAAAATATTTGATTCAGTCACAAATTACGGCCTCAAGCTTTGAACACACACACACACACACAAAACAGTCTAGCATCAACAAAGACAATACTAAGCCTACTAATAAAATGTAAAATATATTATCTTAAATCCCCAAACATATTAGATTTAGGTAATATATATATATATTTTTTAAACGGAGACATTACATTATCATTCAATGAAAGTATAAATCTATATATACACACACACACACACACACATACATACATACATACATACACACACACACACACACACACACACACACACACACACACACACACACACACACATACATACACACATACATACACACATACATACATACATACATACATACATACATACATACATACACACACACAAACTGACTTAAGCTCACGTTTCAACAACTAGTTCAACAACTATTTTGGAGGGACCTCGAGTGGGAAGCAGTATTTTAGCCCAACCTCCATAAACTCCACCCTCATATCAAAGCCACCCTCATCTTCAAATATAAACAGTTTTACGCAACTTTTCTATTTTCCTGCGCAAGCGCAGTTTTTACTTCTCATTTTTTAGCTTCACGCTCGAGCCTTTCTGACGTCACAATATGGCGCTGGCTGTTTTGATGAGGCACACCGAAACACCGGCTGCGCTTGCCCAAATGGACCAAGTCGCGTATTTTCGTTAAATTGCAATGTTTAAAACGGTCGCAATCGATTAAAAACGATACTATTGGTATTATAACAGTTGCTTTGGTCATCAAATAATGCTATCAAAATAATCCATAACCGGCTAGTTTTTAACGAAGTCTGAAAATGTCCAGAAAGCACATTGGCATTCACGTGACAGGAGTTTGAGGAGTAGCAGTTTCTAGTTGGGTAAAGTAAAACTATTTAAGAGACGTAACATGCGAGGAAAGGCTTTGGTTAAACCAAATTGGTATTAATTCATCCGAAATGTTGCTATTTTCGCTATAATAAAGAATATTTTCAGGAGTTCGTAGATAGGAGGGGCGTTCTGTTCCACTCATTTAGGGTCCATTTCGTAGTCCTTCCTGACTCCCCACTCAATCTCATAGCTTTGCAGGCTAAGCGGGGTGGCACTGTCTAAGAGGATAAATCAACACGAGCAGGTTTCAAACGCTTTTTGTCACGCAACTGCGTGCATGATCTTAATAAACTCGGGAACTAAATCACCTTAAACGCGGAGTGATGTAGTCATCACACATCACGCGTTGCATGCAATTCACTTTGCTCCTACAGGCTTTTGAACACGCAAATACCCCCCTTACCTCTCTCTCTCTCTCTCCGACACAAACATCAACAAACATAATGCCGGCCATGTGATGCCTACGACAATTGGAGGTAGTCCATAAGGGACGTTCTAATCCCAACTTTGCATAGCCTTTATCGGCAGTTGCAGCAAAGTTGTATTGATTGACTTTTCAAAACGAACATCAATGAAATATCATATTGGACGAAATATAGACTAAATAGCCTATAGTTCTGGGTATTGAAAAGGTTGTAGCCTGTAATGCTGCCCGTTTCAAACCACCATAAAATATATTTTATTTTGATTGTAGCTATTATTGAAATAACAAAAATCTGCCGTATTTAAATTTTCACGCAATAAGTGAATTGGTCTGTATTTGTCTATGACTCGCTATTTACTAAACAATACAACTGTGGAAATTAGAGACAATTTGCACGTCAATTAACCCTTTTCAGTAAACCCAACAATGCTTATTCACCTGCAGGAAAAACAATGAAAATGCAAAGTTGCTCAATTTAACTCTTAATCCAGATCAGGATGTGTTCTTTCAAACACTACTTTGTATGTGTTGCAAACATATTGTAATGTTAAATCAAGGCAAATGGAGCATCAATTCACTCAATGATTCGTAAATTTCGTTTTGAAATTGATTTATCTTTCACAACTCTTAATTTTTGACTCAAAAAGTAGCTAGAAAACGTTTATTCCAATACGTTAAATGATCAACTCACATTATACTGACAGAAGTCCAACAAGTGTCAATGGTTTTATTAGGCCTATTTAGGAGCGAGTCTGAAATTTGATCCTCAAATTTAGAATTTAGAAAAGAGGAGAAAACGCATTTTTAGACATAGAAAATGTGTGGAGGTATATTTTTGGACATATTTATGGTCACCGAGACGATAGCATAATAATAGGCATTTTTGTTAGTTGTTACATGTATAGATGGATTTGTCGTATATGTTTAAAAAGACTTTGGACTCATTGTTAAATATTTATTTAATTATTTGTTCAAAACGTTTTCGTGATCCTACATCATTTTGTACATATTGATTATTAATTTATTGTAAATTTATTTAGTTTACTTTATATAGTAGAGAGGGCATATGGTCTACTCTGATCTCTGCTCAAAATGCTTATATTACAGAAAATGAAAAGCGATAGGCTGCTACTTCAAAAGATAACATTATTTCTGGTTGACTCAGTTCGTTATCTGACTTTCAGTGCGAGCTTGTTTTTCCTTCCATTATTTCAATATAAACGCGAAGTTGCTTCCTATCCAGCAATATTTTATTTTTTTTTATTTTGCACTAAAATGGCCATCAGATTAACATAGAGCCTACTAGATGGACTAATGGCCTTTTATTTTCAGTGGCACATGCTCATTTTCAGCAAGGAACCTTAAAGTAACCTAATAAAAACCTAAACGTCATCAAGTCAGCGTCTTTGAAAAGTGCTTATGTTTTAAACACCTTCACTGCAATGCCTACTAATGGGATTATGTTTTAGACCAATGAGATGAGTCTAGACCGCTTAACTATTGCACAGGGGAAATTTAGACGTAACACTTTATTACATACAAAAAGAGTTATGGGGGCTTAGTACAACCCTCTTGCGTAGATGATACAAGATGTTATTATACCGAGACGTCATACTCTATATTCACTGCAAGTGCGAGGTAACAGACAGGTGAGGATGAATTCCCAGAGTCCTTTCTACACTAGGGAAACAATTTAAAGAACTATTCGCACGCTTACGTATGTTTAAACACGAACGCTACGAATCCATTTGCACCTTTAAAAGACAGGGTATTCAATCGTCCTGTGCAACATTATTCATTCTCTTTTGCACTGAAGCCGATCGTTGTGAATCAAATCCCTCCCATATCAGTTTTGTGTGTACAAGCCTAAAATTTTGAAGTCGGAAACCAAGGAGGCTGTTTCAACATAAATTATTTCATATTTATTATGTAGGGCAATCTATAATGCTGCAGTCAGTCTTTGGTAAGAGCACACTTGTTGTGTTGCCTGGTAACTTATAATGGTAATATCTAAATTAAACTGGTTTTATTAAAGTCAATAAATATAATTGAATAGGACTGACTCAACCTTAGATTACACCAACGAATATAATCTTTAATGGTGAATTATAGATGAAGTATAATTATATCCTTAAGGTAACAATTGCATGTTAACACTTTTATAGCTGATTTCTGCCAAAGCAATTTAATGTAAACGTTTATACGTTTAGCATATCATGTACACACGTTTACAAAAACAAAATCCTGATTTAAAGATATAAATTGTATACGTTTATAAAGATCTATGGGATTAAGTTAAACAGTAATCTCAATTTCAGTTCAGAAATGTCATAAATTGCATATACAATATAGCATACATACAAGGGTATGTCTTCACATTGACAGGCTTTAAAACAGAAAATAAAGAAAATATCACCAAATGATTTCATGTTAACAATATTGCTTTGAAACAGGCACATGCAGAGGGGGTGGCTTTAGAGGCTTGAGCCCATGCCCTTTTGCTGACGTGCCCCTCAAATGCAACCCAAATTAAATAACTTTATTTTTTATGCTTAATAATAGCAATTAGGAAACTTCAAAGCATCGTTTGTGGAATTTAATTATCATTTACTATGACTATAATAACACCCAATAAGAGAATATCTCAGATTACACTTGCACATTTGCAACTTGCCTGGCACACGTGATTGAGGAAACAAACATGCACTTTAAGGTAAGAATGTTTAGTTTGGATTTCTGACTCATTGTTAAGAATTGCATATATCTATCAGCAAAATAAGTTAATTGCTTTTTTTTCTACTTTCTCAATTATGATAGCTATATCATGAATACTGTAAAAATTGGAGAGTACACTTAGAAAGGAAGGCTATACTGTACTGCAACTTTACACATGATCATTATTTGTCCTTATTGTTCTGTGAACCAGTTTGGTTTAAAGATGAGACTTATCTGCCTGTATAGATGACAGATTTCATTTATATTTCAATTATTGGTTCAGTAAATGTTCCTGTGATGATATGCAAATGTACCATTTGATTTAAATCATTATCTTACCATCTGTTTATGTTAGTTTGCATAAAGTTAGACATTATCTAATTCTTATTTAATATTGGCTCAATAATTAATGTAACAATAGTATTATTATTATTTACTCATATTATTATTATGAACCAAACTTCTCTGTACTCCTTAAATACAACAACTTTTCAGAAATGATTTGGAATCTTCTTACAGTTCTATAAGGACAATTTTGAAGTAACTGCCCCTAAAAATGCTTTAGAGCCGCTGTCCCTCAAAATGTCTGTACAAATCCCTGCTTTGAAACTTAATATATAGCCTTCACAATGCCAATGGTGACATATAAATTACAATTTTTTAAACAAGCTCTAATTAGCATTTTGTGAAGATTTATAAGTTGTTTTTAACCATTTCCTATATCACACCAGGGTACAAATCAGAAACATGATATGAAAACAGGTCTTCCTCAGACAGGCAAACACCACACAAGAACAAAATGAAGACACTGTGTAGCCCTTAAGCAAGACTTCAGGAAACATGCACTAATGTTAACAAATTAATGCTATGATGTCTTGATCGGGATACAAGGGGTCAATGCAAGTGCACTAAATTCAGGACATATGGAAAGTGGTGATGAAACAGTGGCTTATCATAATGCTGCTGAATTGCATCATATTAATAAAATACATGGAGTCAGTTATCTAAGCCAGAATAGTGTCAGCACCTGTAAACAAGGGTCAGTGCTAGTGTTTGTAGTGTGGTGGCTTAAAAAAGGGCAATGCTTTTTAAAAAAGCAACAGCATACAACATTTTGATTATATGTTGTCATATTAAACTTTTTAATATGTTTTTATAAAATTCAAATCTTGTTAGTGATCAAATGGAGCCTGGGTGCATCAGGTTAAATTCACACCTTGAAATCCTTTGATGTAACAGTAAGGCAACATATTTCCAATACATTCCAAGGCTGATTAAGTCAAACAATGCATGACAAACACATTTCTTTGCTGAGGATTCACACTGTAGCTCATTCTTTATTTCCTTAAGGTATTACTTCCAAATAGTTGTGTATTCAATGTTTATTTTCTGGTTAAACAAAAAGTCATTAAACACACTTTAGAGTGGATGTGGAGGGAGGTCTGACAGGGATAGGTGTAGTCAAGTCAAGTAATTTTTATTTGTATAGCGCTTTTCACAACGCAAATCGTTTAAAGGCATAAAATTATGCTGTAATGTCTTAAAGTCCTCATTGAGCAGTTTAAATGATAAATGTGATTGAAAAACCAGCTTTAAAAATGATTTGTCTTTAGGTCCCCAGTAAGCAAGCCAGAGGTGAATGTGGAAAGGAGCCCTAAACTATAGAGGAACCCAAAACAGGGGGGAATGGGCAGCCAGGTGCTGTTGGAAATTGCCTGGCTATTGCCAAAAGAGACCTCATGCCAGGATAATGCAAGGTCCAAAGGTGCACAAGAGTCAATCCAACCCCTCATGCTGCTTACCTCTCAGTGCCCAAGGGCCAATCTCCTGTGTAACTGTAGGAGATTGGCCTACAACCCCCCCCCCTTTTTTTTTAATAGACAAGAGCACAAGTTCCTGTTTTTCTTGTTGGCATGCTGTTTTTTTGTGTCTCACAACCACTAATTGTAATCACTATTTCTAAATGGATCTTTCACTGTCAACTTTCAAAAATAAAATTCTTAAAACTGCATTTCTGTTTCATGTTAACATGTACAGTATGTAAATATATATATAAAGTAGCATTCCTTAGGTATATGTTAAAAGGGTGTCGATTAAAAATTAAGGTACCATATTTAAAGTGCTAATTAATCCAGTTAATTAATCCCCACTCATTATCGACTCGAAAAACAGAATTGTAGCCTACTCTAATATAATTTATAGTGTTACTTACAAACTTACAAATTCTGAAGGCTGGTGAAAATACCTGTATCAGTTTTCAAAAATTATAATAATAAAAACATGAATTGTATTAAATATCCAAAATATTCAACTGTGGCAACTAGGCAACGACCGTTTTAGCGAGGAAAGACCAACTCTATCCCATCTACAAAGTTTGCGTCAGACTGAATTTATGTAAAAAATAAAATGATACATACACGTTATAAACTCTAAAGAAAACAACAACAAATAATAATAATAATAATAATAATAATAAGCTTATGATAATAATAATACACATTTTATGCAGTATTTTTTTTTGTATTATTTTATGTAGAAGCATGATTTAGAGACATTGTATTCTGTATGAAATAGTTTTGAAGTCAAGCCTTATACGGTGTCAGTGTTTTTCACAGACTGTCATTTTCAAGAGAGAAAAGTCAGAGCTTTACAATTTCCCCGTCCAAAAAAAAATCTCAAGAGTTCTGCTTTTTTTGTGGGTGAAAACGTAAGAATGGAGTATAATACAATCGTTTTAAGCTTTCACATGCTTAAAAGTTTATATTCGTTTAGGTGCGTTTAAATGGCCAATAGAAACGGTCATTTACGTGTGATCAATAGCATCAATAGCATTCTTCTTACTATTATTATTACTAAGTTATATCATGTTTACCATCTGTGCTTAAGTAAAATGACAAATTATTTCGTTTTTTGTGTTCAACAATAAAAATGACACTTATAGATTTCAAATCATAAGAATAGAAAACTCTACTTCTTAACCACTTATTTGCCACTTATTTACGGTCTCTCTCTCTCTCTTCATGAATAATATGTAGTTTATGCATTAGATGCGCGATTGAATGATAAATTAACGGAGGACGAAAGTGCAGTAAACCGCTCATCATGTTCAACTGCTACTATAGGACATGACTAATATTTTACGGTCTGGAATCAGACCCTTTCATGCACTGAAACATCGAAGGAAATATTATCTAAAGGGCTGAAAGACTGAGGAGGAAAAATGGCCTAAATACTAACATTGCTAATAAAAATACTAAAGGCTACAACTTGTTCGCACATTTCGATATACCGGCTTACATTTCTTCTTTGCAGGTATCAACTTTTTCCATAAAATGCGTTATTTCTCCATATTCCTGTACGTGTGGTGTATTTTGTTTAATTTTGCCTTTCTCTTGAGTGATTTTGGTACATCACCTAAATAAGGAGAAATCTGGAGCAGTCAGACTCAAGTAGACTGGTTGTCGGAGTCGGTGAAGTGTAAAATTGCAACACCAGACAGCCAACATAATAGCTCAGAAGGGGGCTAATGTTCAAGCTACACTCACAGAACACTTTGCTAAATTAAAAAAGGGCCATATATGTATAAAGATATTTATTCTGTAGTTCTTTTCATTCATTTTTACTTTATTTTCTCTTTTGAAATGCCTAATAATTCCCTGAATTTGTCACACTGTGCAGTTCATGCTCAAATATAATAAGGAATGCAAGGAGAGGGTGAATGAGGTTTGTAGTAGTGTGGATTTTGCAACTTCAGCATGTATTTATTTTTCTGAATATTTGATCTTGTACAAGTACCAAAAATCTTTTCAAGTGACAACACTGCCCTCTGCTTTAAAAGAAACGGTCTGTTGGGTCAAGTTGCTAACATAACGGTTTTCTTGCTTGCCTGCTTGCCTGCCCCCTCCCTCCCTCCCTCCCCTTGTAGTAAGCCAAAAGTTCCTTAGAATTTTGAAGATAGTCAGTTGAGCTAGCAATTAAAAGCAATGTGTTCCGTTCAATTTACATTATTGTATACATTGAAACAATCTCCTAAAATACATCTTTAAACATAAAACACAGAAAGGCACAGCCAGAAAGGGATCTTGGAATCAAAATTTGAGCATGCCTCATGTCCAAAATTGTGAACTAAAAGCTTGTAGAAACGCCTAGTGGGACTTTTAATTAGTAAGTAAGTCATGGACAGTCCAGCAGACAGAATACTGTCTGAGCACAGGGCATGCAGACAGACAGACAGAACATGTAGATTAAGGATTAATCCATGTCAATTATTAATCCATGTTTAATTCCAGCTGTCCCTCTGAGAGGGAGACTGTATTAAAAAAAAAAAAAAAAAAAAAAGTCAGACCATCCTTTGTGAGATCGGGCAGAAGGAAAGGGGGTGTATATCCCCCTGTCCACCACTCATCCAGCAGACCACTCATTAGAAGAAAAAAAAAATCCTTTTTGGGCAAAAGTAACATCTAAGAGCACACTGTTCAAAGTCTAAAAATTAAAATTAAAGTTTGCCTCAGGCCTTACACCCACTGCATCTAAAACAAAATGATGCACCTGTTTCATAAAACCTCACTTCTCACTGATTTGCCAATGCAGAAGCATTATCTCTCCTGATTGTCTCTTAAAACTAACATTAAGAGATACCCATCAACCCCCAAATGCAAGACTACAGGAAAAATTACTATACCCTTTAATAACATACATTAACAGCAGCTGCAGTCGGCATGGCTTCAGTTCTTACTGGTCTGTATGTCATATGCGCTAGGCAACAACCAGACTCCCACAGGGGATCCAAATGTCATCTCTCCCAAATCACTAAAGTGAATGACAGATTATAAATCTACATCTAGAATATAGAAGTAATACTTCTGTATTCATTTGAAATGTTGTTTAGGGAGGTGGTATTAAGTAGACACAGCATGCAAGTAAGAGATGGATTCTGAGGTAAAAATGTTTAGTGCTTTAAAATATGATGGAAACTAACCTTAACCTTAAGGTTAAACGTGTAACACAGAGAAAGGACAAGATTGAAAAGCCTAAAATATTAAACCTACTCTGACATGGCTGCCTCTTATTATGCACATCTCAGTCATTCTGACATGCATTCATATCGTTCTATTCCCACTTGACACATTTTCCTTTTCAATTAGCCATTAGACCTGTCATTTCCTTTACTGAATACACATATTTGTTCCATTTGGACAGAAAATTGCACCTCAATTAAAAGTAATCAAAGGCGATGATTAAAAAGCGTGGCTATTTTCATGCTTATTTATTCATATATATATATATATATATATATATATATATATATATATATATATTTTATTTTTTTTTTTTTTTTTTTTTTATTATTATTTTTTTTTTTTTTACTATAACTATGAATGTGTCCTCCATAAAGGATGGTTTTGATGGCCACTAAACTGGCAGAACAAAAGAAACTGTTGTGTGAAGTCACTAATTATTTAATGATTTTTTTACATTTATTTTAATGTCAACTTAATAACAAGTTGTTGCACCCTGAATGGAATGGTGGGTGGAAAATTAGAGCTATCCAAACCAGCCCGAGCACTTAATGCCACACCATTACAATGAAACTGCTATAAAACTCTCAGAATCCATCCTGTCTCCAATGCAGATGTTTCCATCAACAATCTGACATTCTGATCACACTAGGACCACACCCTTATTAATAGGACAGCCTACAACAGAAATTCAAACTGAACTTCCCCTTAATTTGGAAAGTTTTACAGAAAACCACAAAGACAGATTTTAATCACATTTTTATTAATATAGGTTGACATTTTCTCCATGAGACCACCTTGGGACCTGGAGAAGAGACAGGGACAGCTGTGTAATTACTACTCTCTCATGTACAGAAAGTAAATAATTCATAAAGTAGCCATTAACTGGACTTACAAAATAAGCTCTATTACAATCCAGCAAGAAGTCAATCAAATGGCCTTTTCCATTCAGTTCAATCAGGAGGAATAACTACAAATTCAACACCTTAAAAAATCTTGACTAGGTATACCTCTAACAAATTAGAAGAGTGTACAATATGAAATTAGATACTCAAAATTAAATACAACATTTAAAAGGTATCATATTTACACTCACTAAGCACTTTATTAGGAACACTATGGTCCTAATAAAGTGCCTGATGGGGTCTTCTGCTTCTGAAGTCATCACTGAAATCCCATTTATCCCCATTATGATGGTTGATGTTACTATTAAATTAAGCTTCTGAGCCGTATAAGCATGATTTCATGCATTGCACTGCTGCAACATGATTGGCTGATTAGATAATAAGTAGGTGTACAGGTGTTCCTAATAAAGGGCTCAGTGAGTGTACAACAAACATTTCAAATGGCACAAGTTCTCCAAGTAATATATTCTAAATTGTTTCAGTGAATCTAGCCACTAAAAACATGGTGATAAAAGACATACAGCCAAAAACACACTGCTTGCCGCCAAGATGCTCTAAAAGTGAATCATTTATGACCATTAAATGTTCATGTAATAACATTTTGAAACCAATTTCTCTTTAGTAAATATGATGGATTACAGCTGTCTGCTAGATTTATCTGCTGAAAGATGGCCCTAATACAAAAGTAAATCAAATATTGGTAATACCCAAACACTTTTCACAGACAAATTAGCTTGTAATAATAGCAGCATAAATGTCTTAATGTCAATTATAATCTGTACTGACTTTAATTAAAACACTTTCTGAAAATCCAGCATCTGAGTTGCCATGTTGATGGAGCTGTACAAGCACAGCACCCTGACTTCCCCAACACAATTGTGCCTCATGGCATCTGTCTTTGGAGACATAATGGGGTACAACCTGGAGACAGGAGCTAGTGTGGCCATACCTGCTCATTACACCACTCAAAGTATAGTTCATTGTTTGTGACACCGCATTAATTTTTAAAGAGTGCAGACTGGGTGTGTGCATGCAAACTTTGAAAGTGTTTAACAGATTTTAACTGCTGAAGAAGATTGTTTCAAGAGTGCATATGGAGTATAACTGTTCACATCCTGGCATTTGACCTGTTCTTGTACAGGTTCTCGGAACAGCAGAGATGTGTGTACAGCCTTAGGCTTACAGTGCATGATATAACATTTTGAGTGCAGATTTTTTGGTAGAGATTTTTTTTTCTTTTCACCTTGGCCCGACCACATGTGGAGTTATGAGACATATAGCAAGTCTGAACTCAGCAAGGAGGCTGAAATACCACAGTACAAGTTCAGGTTCAGCTGCTAAATGCCTTAAAAACTGAAGTGATTCACTGCATGTACACTCAATGAGCACTTTATTAGGAACACTATGGTCACAGTAAAGTGCGTGATGGGTCTTCTGCTGTTGTAGCCCATCCACCTAAAGGTTCGATATGTTGTGCATTCTGAAATGCTTTTCTGCTCACTACAATTGTACAGTGTGTTATCTGAGTTACTGTAGCCTTTCTGTCAACTCGAAACAGTCTGGCCATTCTCTGTTGACCTCTCATATTAACAAGGCATTTTCATCTGCAGAACAGCTGCTCACTGGATGTTTTTTTTGTTTTTGACAACATTCTGTGTAAACTCTAGAGTCTGTTGTGTGTGAAAATCCCAGGAGATGAGCAGTTACAGAAAAACTCAAACCAGACCGTCTGGCACCAAAAATCATGCCACGGTCAAAATAATTGAGGTTTTTTTTCCCCCCATTTTGATGGTTGATCTGAAACTCATGACAAATATCTGCATGATTTTATGCATTGCACTGCTGTCACATGATTGGCTGATTAGATAATCACATGAATAACAGGTCTACAGGCGTTCCTAATAAAGTGCTCAGTGAGTGTAAATTCTGATGATAATCTAAAACGTAAAAGGATGTGAAAAGGTTTATACCGATGGCAGTGATTAGCCCAAAGTCCATTTACACATGCACTTTATGGTTGTAACACCCTGTGTGAGTCTGTTCAGGATGTAAGAGTAAAAAAGTTATGAGGGCTGTCTGACTGATAACATCCTTGCCTACACTTAAACTTACCACTATTACACATACCTGTATGTAGAGAAACAATTAAATTGTTTGGGGTTTGAAATATTTAAACCAAGCACCCAAGTCTATCTAATATTTTCAACATGTGTTCTGGTCTCCGTTCGAGCTGTCTGTCCTGGCTCTCTTTGTTACAGCCCCTAAGCTTTGTGCCGTGTGTCCTGCATTTGGTCCCCTGCCTTTGCGGGGGCCACGAAGAATTCTCCAAGTTTCCATTCATGCTTCTCATTACTGGGGCATGTTGAGGTTTTATGGAGCCTTGTAAATCCTTGAATTACTGCACTTTAAAATAGATTTTGACACTATTATGTGACTATGCTTATGGAGAAGCCTTTCATTGCTAAACATTGGACTCATAATGGCGGATGACAAAGGAGCATGACTTGTTAATTATTTTTAACTGCTGAATAAATGATTATGAATTAGGTGAAATGCACAAAGGACCTGTAACGGGGTAAGACACGTAATGTTATGTCAAAAACATGATGAGCGGGAAACTGTTCCTTACAGTAAAAAGGTTTGTGCTAGAATGCAGTGTGTAAACAAATCAAAGTAAGTAACTCACAAATGTTTTTTAATTTTGTATTATATCATTATAGAAGCACATTTTTACATGAGAATCCACAGTGAATGAAGTAAGGAAAAATTACAAGAATGAGCAAGGCTATGTGAATGTGACATAACTTAAGGAAACTTAAGTTCCACCTCAATTGTTTGCTGAATAAAAGTCTTGGAGAGTATATGTGCATTTCTATGCATGTCCTTCCAGGCTTCATCGAAGCAGGAGCCGTCTGCTGGGCGGCAGAGCGGTCAGAATAGAAGGTGGCAGCCAGTCAAAACACTGCCTGTTATTCCAGCCAGGGCCCAAGTGCCAGTGAAGAGCTTCTTTTCATGGGCCCTTAATGTGGTAAAGTGATCTGCTGCACAATAGGGACACTCAAGGAGGCCATCCCCAGCAAACAGGCCAAAACAAACAGCTCCCCTAGGCCTGGCTGTCTAACCCCTGGCCCTTTGAACACATCCCAGCACATCTCAGGTCCGCTTTAGTGGGCATGCAAACAAAAATACACTCAAAGATACTGTACACACAGATGCTGTATGCGTTCATTCCCATGCACACAGTGTTACTGGATATGTACACAAACACAAATAATGTACAGAAACAAACACATGCTGTGACAAGTAACACACATACCACATGCAACCACACACAAATGCGAGTATGTTGAGCTTACACCCTCAAACACGGTTTAAAATTCATACAACATGTCTTAATGTTGGTGATCTGTTATGCCATGGGTAAACTGAAGTGTATTTTTGTAGTGCGCGTTGCTATGTTTTTAATCATCTGCCAAATTATCTTTGAGTATTTGAATTTGCCAAAACACTTAACAGCTATAGCATACAAAAACAAAACAAAAAAACTATGCCAGGCACAAAATACAAAATCCTTATATTACAAAAACTTTTTCGAAACCAAGCAAACATGAGATATACACATGTACATATGCACCTTAAATGGTATTTCACATGAATTAATATGGCTTTCTGCCATTCCAGAGCTAGATTTGGAGAAGTGTGTGTGAGACTGACAGCTGGGCTGTGGCTTTGACTTCGTGTGGAAGCGCTTTCAATATTGACCACAGCAAGCATTTATGTGGAGGCCCAGCTGGCTCAAAGACAATTTGGCTAACAATGACAGAAGAATTAGCACTCACTTTTACAAACTCAGCCTCAAATTACTTCTCTAGCACTCTATGTTACCCTCAGCAAATGAAACGAGGCAAATTCAAAAAGAAACTTTACATGAGGCCGCCCCACGTCTGTAATAAGCTTTCTCCTCTGATCCAAAGACATAATCATGACAATAAAAAGCCCAGGCATTTACCACACACCAAAGATCATGAGAATTATATAAGCACTACAACCGCTACTGGAATAGGCCTTTTTCTAGTGTGCTGTGTGTGAGAGAGAGTGAAAGGCAAATTCTTTTCCCTCTTCTCCTCTTTCTTCACCCTTTTCTTCTCCCCGCTCCTTCTTCTTGTCTATTGAAACATGTGGTCAGCTGTTGTGCTTCCATGTGGTCAGATGATCAAAGGCAGAGCGGGATGGTAATTGTCCCCTGCTGAAGCACAGCTCGGCCTGGGATCAGGGTCCCAGCAGGTGGGGGGACAGCCATGAGAATGGCCGGAGAAGCTGGAGGAACGCGAGAGGCCCAGACTGGCAGAAATAAAGACTTCCTAAGGGTTCCTCTCTGACAACAGAGCCGCTTGGGGAGAGTGAAAAATGAAGCCTCAACACATTTAGTTTTTTTTTTAAGGGGAAAAAGGGGGCCACAATGGGGGGATGGTGAAAATGAATGCATAAGAACAAGAGATTACAATATTTGCAGAAAGGGTAGGCTTTGATAGTGAGCGATTCTTGCCTCAGATGCACAATTTTAGCATCCCCATTCACATTTATTTTGTAAGAAAAAATGTAACCTACTTTCAGTTGTTTTCCTAATTATGCAAAATGCTCATGCAATTGCACAAAAACATACTCAAAATACAGAGTATTGGAGTCTCTGTGAGGGTCAATATAAGATATGGGGCAAGAGAGAGAGTAAGACAGAAAGTGTGAGAGAGAGAGAGAGATACACCATGCCTAAGTCAGTGTTTACCTGAAGACCAAAGGGAGCCGTGAAGGCTCACAAGTCAGCCTACTTCACATATATGTGGGAGCCCACAAAACACTTTTCACTGCTGTCTGTCATTTTGATTGCCCAGCATGACTCCCTCCACCCTCAGCTACCCCACCCCACTTCTTCCTCTGGCCAGATGGCTTTTTTTTAACAGTCTGTGTCTTGCACCTCCACTCTCAATTCTTGGTAGGAGAGAGAGGAAAGGGCCAGCGGGGGACATGGGCAATGTGGACAAATGGTTTTGAGGTAGCAGAGCAAATAAAATGGATTAAGGGGAACCTTTTCACATATACCCCCAAACTAGTTTGGTGCTTCTTAACCGAGACCCTGATAAGCACAAGAGATAAACCAATCCATCGGCAATGCAGAGAAATAAGAAAAAGCCCTCATTGAACAGGACAAAACATTTCATCTGAGCCTGAAATAACGAGTATTTCAAAGACAGCGTTTCAGGTAACATACATTTTGATGGGAATATTGAAAAAACATGAACAAAGATCATAGATGTTCATTTAACATACAGAGTAGCATTTCCATTCATCGTAACAGAGCAGAACAGAACAGAAGGTGGTTTGAGACATACTATCATTGCAAGAAACATTTTCATCAAAACCATTCTAACACAGCTGGTCTATTTCTACAATACCACAAAGGCCCTCAGTTCTCTCAAAGTGGAAAACAGACAGGAAACTTGATTTCATCATCACAAAGATATCTGTTGCAACTGAACCTGAAGTCAACAGGCCCAAGAACATTTCAACATGAAAGATCGCTTGATTGACTAGAAAGGGGCAAATAGACCTGTCAGTCTTCTCACAGTCCCGAAAGAAACACATGTCATTTGAGTGATTGTAGATGTCCCTCTTGCACAATTCTATACATGACAAACTCCATACAAAATCCAAAGCAGGACCAGGCTATTTTATGCAGACCTTGCAAAATTTTTTTTATTTCCAAACAATTCTACAGGCATTTAAAAAAAAAGAGGTTCAAGATTCAGGGTTGATGGTATGGTACTGAGAGCCTTTTTCACTTTGTAACCATTGATGGATTTATTCAGAGTTTTCTGCAGTGCCCCATTATGGCCAGGGCACTTAACTGGTCCTTTCAAAATACAGGCTGTGCGCACAACATAGAGGAAAACGCATACAGTGCGGTTCCAACATCAGCCAGATTTAATGCTAAACAATGACTCCATATGTACCCTAAACTAAATGTCAGAGCAAGAAAGGACTGACATTTGACTTCCTGATGGATGTCATTATGTCTCCAGGCAACATAGAATGAACGTCCTGCTTGAATATAAAGAGCTATTGTTGAACTGCAATCAATAAGTGAGAGCTATTTTTTTTCAAGTAACGTACATGAAATACAAATTGTTCATATTAATCAATCTGTTTGTTTGCTTGATGTGTGGTAAAAAGGAAAAGTCACCTTTATGAGCAGCCAGTTTGTGTTTGGTCTAAGCCACTCTTTCATAAGTACTTTTGGCAATGTATCAGGCAGCATTTTGTAACAACCATAACTAATAATTCTTATATAAGCAGTAATATGAAGGGTTTCATCAAGCATAGGCTAAAGGCTGATATAAATGTTGCTGGGGGAATTTCAATTCACATAATAGTTAGCAATGCACCGATATATCAGCCAATCATCGTATCAGCCGTGATTGATTTATGAATGTTAAGAATGAAAGATATAACAGGAATAAAGATGTTATTTACATTTCTTTCGAAGTTGTGTTCATTAATTATCAGAAATTTGAAAACGAGGTAGCACAAAAAGCAGAAACACCAAATTAACTGTATTATCAGCATTGTTTGGAAATGACATAAAACCAGAAAGATAACAAAATTCTGCATCACTAGATTAGAAAACCATCTCTTTTAGTTGAGATCTGTGACATTGGCCCTTCCCTTCACATCAGCCAAGCTCAGGTCACTGGCTCCATGTCACATGACACCAGGGCCCTGACCCCTCTGTGGTGACATGTTACTCAAGGGTCAGCCAGGTCACTCAATTAGCAAGGGAGACAAAGACCTGGACATAGAAGAGGCAAGAGATCAGCCGCCCCACCAGCGTCTCTTCCAAAGCAATCCAACCCCTGTGCACTCCATCTCTCATTGCCCATCTACGTCTGTCTGCCTGGCCCAGGGCCAACACTAGCTATATGCTGACTAGGCAATTGCCTAGGGCCTCTGCATTGCTGGGGGCCTCCAAAAGACATGTGAACTTGGTAGTTAGCAAGGGCTGTACAGTGTTACAATTTTGCTCGCATTTGCGATTAAATATTATGACATCCGTATAGTTTTGATTGTAGTGCTTGGAAAATCCACAAATAACACAAAATAGTGAAATCTTGTGCACTCAAACTTTAGCACATGGATGCATTTCAAGGCTCGAGGTAATATTACCTCTGTGCTAATTTTATGCATTAAACGTAAAAACACAGGCAGCAGAAACTGAGAGGCAATGAAATAAAACATGAGATCTTATTCTATTTGCCTGTAAGTCTATAAGTATCTAGAAGCTTAAAATGTCAGAAACATTTATTCAGCAAGTGTCTTAGACTTAGATAAACGGCAAGCTTGAAACTTCACATTTTTGTCTCTTGGTGAGCTCATTCTATTGATATGGAAGTAACAGTGTGCAATTTTGTTGTGAAATTACATGATATGAATACACAAATTGTAATATAAATACCTATCCATGGATCTAAAGTATTGTTATAATATACAAAATACAGCAGGAAATTTGAAAATGCATAGATTCTTTGATGTGTTGGAGTTTTAAAAATGGCTATAATTTATCTTAACATGAATATTAATGGTAATAAATATATGTCATTATATAAATATGTGTTATGGATATGGGATTGATTATTTTGCACACCTTATGTTTTAGGTTCTCTACTTGTAAAACACTAAACAATTTAGACAAGGAAGTTTCAAGGAGATTTAAATTTGCTCAATGCTAAAGGTATATCACGTTGCGAACCAATCCGCACACTTCTGCACTATTCTACGCCATTTTGTACTGTACGTAGTGATAGTAGTATGTTAATACTGAAAATGCAGCTAAAAGAAGTGTACTTTAAGTACCAGATGATGCACTTTTGATGCTTTATCATCACCCCAAGCTGTGTGAATATGGATGTTGTTTAAGATACAACTGTTGAACCGAGGTTGGCTAATGCGCTAAAGCTAGCAGTAAAACATCACATGCGCTTGAAACGTCCCTTCCGTCAGCTGTTGAATAGCAAATGCTTCAGAGTAGTAAAAACATTTCCATTTGGAATGAAACTACACTTCATTCATACACTACATGACTGAGTGCATGGTATATTTTGTAAGTGCATAGTGTGTCGTTTGGGATACAGCTTCAGTCTCAGACAACATGGAATACCCACATAGCAAGCATGATGCATATTGCAGCAAAAATTGAAATTTTGGCCATTCTGATTATCTGGCTGCTATAGCCAACTCTTATGAGATATTAGCACATGTTTTTATCAGTTTATCAAATTTTAGATTTGTATTAGTTTTGTTTAGAAGCTACCAGGCTGCTATAATGAGCACCTTTGAGGAAGAACTAGTCAAAAACTAAGCCAAAGCTTGCAAAGTTTGTCAATTAATGTTTTTAAGAAATTAAGTGGTTATGTTTTAAGCAGAGATTATGTGATAAAGTGATTATTTGAATGAGCTTACACTTTGCTGCATATCATTCCACAGTAAATAATACAAATATTAAGTAAAATAACCAATATTTTGACCATTCAAAATATTTTTCGGCTATTTTGCCTAGAGCAGGGGTGTAATCTCTGGTTAATGAAATTAGTAATTTCCGTGTTTTTCCTTTTGTTCAGAGAAAAATTAGCACCCGCCAAATGTGGATATTTTGTGTGCAGTGGTGGGTTATTTCTGTGGTGGGTGATTTAAAAAAATCTTGGAATGACATGTGACAAGAAATGCTGTCAGAAACAAAGACACACGTTTGAAGAAACATTTGATTATATTTTGAAGAACAGATGAAAGAATAAAGCCGCAGATTTGCTTCTCATGAAACACATGCACATGCAGTGTGCTCACCGTTTCTGCTGTTTCTGTCATCTGCAAATACTTTGCAACTGCAAGAACAGTGTCGTCCATGAGAACACTGCAAATGATTTCAGACCATCTCAAGACGTGCCAAGTTTAGTTTGCTTGATTTCCACGGAGCTGTTCATGTTTACACGCATTGTGAAAGCAACTTAATAATTTAAAATTCGTTTGTGGCTGAACACATAACCATAAAAAGCAAATGACATGCAGAGACGTTAATAAATTGTCACGTTTCATCATAATTCACTACAGCTTCAGAAGTGGTGTTTATATGCCTTTATGAACAGTGCAGTAGCAAAGTATTCTGGGCCCCCTAACATATATTGCTCTGGGCCTATTAAAAAAAATACCATTTAGAATTTGTTGTGGGGCCCTTCTGGACCTGTGGCCCCCTTCCACCCCACTAGCTATGGCCCTGTTTATGAATAAACAAAGGAGCTGGTGAAATTGGGCCTTCACAGCCACTGTGGCTGGTGGGCAAAAACGTATTTTATATTTTTACACCCGTGTTAGCTATGAAAACAGCATATTTCTATTTTCCTGCTCCAATTTTCCTTTGCTCCACTGCTGAATCACCAGCATCAATAAAGAAATTATATTTTACCCAAGTTATGAAATTGCAGTCTGAATTGATTGTGGTAACATTGAAGCATGCGCGGTGAAATAACACCAAAACAGCACACCTTTCTATTGCGCTGTGTTCGCTGGCTGCACTCAACAACAAATACGGTGACTGGTTTAGTCCGATTCATGATTAAATACCTCTTATGAGCCAGTTCTCTTAAAACAGTTCTCATTTTTAATCAGTTTGATGAATTCTTCAGTGAATGAACTTACTGAATTACTCGGAGGGGCTGAATGAATATGTGATTTTCTGCAAGTTGCTCTCAATCATGTCGAAATGTTTTGAGTACAAAGTTGATAAAATATGATAATATTTGATAAAATGCTGTTAAAGATAATTAAAATTTTAATACATAATTTTAAAAGATATATAAACAAAGTTAAAGAATACACTTTATTTAAATAACTTTTAAAATTCTGTATTAAAATTATGAATTATCTTTAACAAAATACATATATTGCATACAATAAATAAATATATATATACACACACACACACACACACACACATACATACACATAAATACACACACAGTATATACAATTTATAAAATATAAATTTGGCTTCCAAGCAATGTCACTTGTCCAATCATGCCCTCGCCCCAAAATGAGCTTGACACCCCTGGCCTAGAGCCTCTTAATGTCTTGAACCGTCCCTGGCCTGGCCAGGCCTAATTTAGCAGATCACTGCTGGAGGCATGCCCACTGCCCTTCACTGAGCAGGCAATGACAGCCAACAGCCACAAAAGAGCTGAAGAGTCACTCCTGTGCCACATGGAGGGGCCGTCAGTGAGAGTAAGATCTTACATAGACTGCCACTTGCAGATGAGTCGGAGTCTGATGTTGAATAGACTGGCACACACGGTAGTGTCAGAAAGTGTCTGATCTCAGACAGACTGGCATCCACAGGCGCACATGCTAGGAAGGGAAATAAACCTGCACTTTGTTGTAGTAACTGAACATGCAGGGAAATGTATGCATGCATATGTGTTTATGCATTATAGATTACACCGTTACACAAATATCAAACATCAAGACATTCACTCATGTCTTAGGCAACCCGCAGACACACACATACAAGCATACCCACACACCCCTTGACACCCTCTTATATACAGTACTACCCCCCTCAACCTTGCCCCGCTGATGGAAAGCTCCAGTTTTCCAACCCTCTTAGAGTATGGAATATAGACACTCATCCAGAGGGAATGAAACAGAGGAAGATTTCATCTGAGAGCATGATTGTAGTCGTAGATCACAAAAAGCAGCAAGGTATTTTAGGTGAACCTCTTTCTGATAGAGGTGTCTAGAGGGCTCAATCAGAGGCTTAAACCCTCCTCTTTTTGCTGCTGTGCGATCGGGTATGAATGTAAGCACAGATAAGCACGCCCACACATACTGCCTATGTGCTATGATGATTAAGATAACCTGCTATCAGAATGGATTGTTTCCCTTGCTGCTGCCTCTCTCTCTCTCATAAATCTAGAATATGCCTTGAAAAGGTGATAAATAAAAACTGTTCCACAAAAGCCTGTCTTGTCATGCACAAGTTGTTGAAACAGCATAAAGCAAAGGCAGATTCTTTCTAAAATGCTACTAAAAACTAGGGTTGCGTAAAAAAAAAAAAAATTCAATTAATTGCGATTCTTAAAAACACAACATTCATCTTTCACTCAATGCCAAGGGTGCTCATTATGTCAGTCACATGATTCTCATCATAAGGCCAAAAGAGCAAAAGAGAAGAGGAAAAAAAAACACACAAATACCAAGAATCTTACATTTTAACCTAGACACAATTGATAGGGTCTAAACCGCTTTGTGATAGGATCCCAAAAACCACATACAGAGGTAGTCAAAAACGCATGCCTGCAATGTCCTGAATTCATCACGGATAGTAGTGAAGCACCACCCCTCACCTGTCAATCAACCGCTATGCTAAAACAAGAGTTAAAACTTTGCCGTTTACAACTGACTTTAAAAGGAAAAAGCATCCAATAGAAATATTTGACAAATCAGATACATAAAAAAGCACGAGAAGTTCACAGATCATCCTTAGTGTATCTGATCTCAACATGCAGTGACAGATGAGAAGCACCCACAATTGAAGCTCAACTAAAAAAGGTAACCCACTAAAACAAAGATTTTGCTCAAAATGTTTCATTTGCGCTTAGATTTAATTTCAACTGCATCTGGGAGAAACAGCATGTTTCTTTTGTTTGTGTTTTGCTTGTCATTTTTGTGGTTTATTATATTGCAATAAGACAATGACATTGATTGATGTATGTCATCATATAATTAGACCCTCCCTTCAAAATCCAAACACAAGTGGTCATAGGAGACACATTTAAGCGACCAGATGTGAACAGCCATGTGTCTCACCTGACCACATGTGATCAGATCACCAGAGTTGCATCTTAATACAAGGTGTAAACAGGGTCTAGATGGTAAAATACACTTAAAAATTCTGTGCAAATGCCAATACAATGTCTTGGTGAGGTATTAAAGTTAAAACAGTCATTTATGTCTGAAGTGTGAACTGGAATCAAATTGAATCAGGAAATATATATCGATACCCAGCTCTACTTAATATTACAGTGTGTAAAATTTGTCCAGTCAAGAATAAATCTTTTCCCACCTTATTATAAAAGATTCATTCTACCACCAAGAAATGTGCTAAACTACAGTAGGTACAGCACAACAGCTGGCCCTTGGCATTTCCATAAAAATACAAACCAAAACAGCTGCTCACTCTTCAGCATCTGCCAAGCTGTTTATGAAAATAAACAGCTCAGATACCCATAAACATTCTCATAAAGTCATCAACTATCTCCAAATTTACAGCACTGAAAAATGCATTAGACCCTGCCTTGATTTGATAGCACAAAACTTCTCTGCTCATAAATATATTTATATGGTCTATTCACAGAGCGCACCAATTACAAGGCGAGCAGGGAAATTGTCAAACAATGTTTCGACATGTTTAATAACATTGGGGTTTGATTTGTCAAGGCAGTGCACCAAACATAGCTGCTAATGAGTAGCAATGGAACTCCAGAGGCCTTGGAGGACTATTCAAGCATTGTCAACAATTTCACTCCTGGTCCTCACGCAAAGTGACATAGACTACGGTTACTGGATAGCACTTAGCTAATGGCTCCCTTTTGGCAGCTGTAATTACACAATGATTATCTTACCCACTTCAAACTTTCACACTTCACCTTATGTTCCTATAGTCTGCAGAGAGCAGCTCTGGGAACAGCTATACAGACTGGCCCGAGTTATTGGTAGAGGGCCAGACTTGAACGAAATAGCACCTCACATTGTGGATTCTACGTATGTAGATATATTTAGTTAGCAGTAATCCAATTGAGGGCCAGCGCTTCCTGTCAGGCAAGGTGCTGACAGACTACATAAATATATTAGTAGAGTTTATTGAGGTCCAGACAGTGTGAGAGGTTAGCATGCTAAGTCATTTCCTTGCTTTAGCCTTTCTTAGAAGACTAAGTATATTTGATTCTGAGTAATATCGAGGAGTGTAAAACTTCTAAGAATAATGAAGAATAAAAATTCAATGAAAATGAAGGAATTAATTTATTAGAGATGAATATAAAAAATAGCCAAAAATATTCAAATATAAACAATTGCAAATATAGTCTTGCAAGACTATACATATATATTGCAAGAAAGCATTTGCATATACATTCTATATGTCTTTTTGAAGGAAGTTCATTAGCAAACAAAAATATCTAGTCTATAAAAATTCAGATTAGTATGGAAAATGCTGTTTAGCATTTTGGACATTTGGACAAGTATAATGTCCCCCCTGGTACAGGGACAAAAATGTAAATGCGAAACATGCTAACAAATGGTTATCCTGGTGTCACAGCAAATTAACAGTTTTTAGTAACAGCTGATAAGAAATAAGAAAAGGCAGTGTCTATTTACACTAAGCGCAAATAGCCAACCTTGTTGGCAAAGGTTATTTTCATTAACTCCGCCCACTACTGCTCAGACAACCTATCAATATTTGCACTTAGTGCAAACAAGATCCTATTTGTTACATTTACAAAATCTTCTATTAAATGCAAATAGCAACTACATTGTATTTCACTTGGTCCAAAAAGCATCTACCTCCTTTTACAAATGGTGTAATCAGCCACTGCCAATAAGAAAATCTATAATGGCAAAATAAGCACAAGAATTCAATTGAGCTTCTCTTATGACTACATTTGGGTACAGTTGTCAAGCAAACCCCAAATTTTGCCCATTACTTTCCAAGCAAAATCAATAAATATTCTCTTGGGATGGTTTCCCCAAGCAATCTTCAGTAGAACTGAAAGAGAGAAACATACCTTCCTCTGATCATCATTACAGCAGCTAGGAGGACAGGCAACTGAGACATGCACATTGCACCAGCCTTCAAGCACAGATGCTTAAGACACTACTTTTTTGGCCACTCCACCTTGACACTTCCTCTAAGTGTATGAAGTAGCATAAAAAGTAGGATTCAAGTGATTTACTTGTTTTCATTAAAAGTTAAATGGTACACCGTGTGTTCTACTAGATGCCAGGAATTGAAAGACTTAAAAAAAACAACATCGATAGGCCAAGCACAGACACCCCGCAGACAGACCACCTCGCCTTGGAGACTTTTAAGCGTTTGTGGCTTTGACAGCTTTTTTATCACACCCCCTACCCCCCTTCTCCATCTGTGAATGTGCCCGGCAACATCAAACTGAGTTTGAGAATCGAAAGCTTGGAGACAAACTCGTCCAGGAGTACTATCCTCCACTGACACACAACAGAGAAAATTATTGTCAGAAAGTCACTAAGACAGTTGGCACAGGTTAACATGCACCATCATCCAGGTAATGTTTTTCTCTTATTCTCTCTTGAGTGGCATCAGCGGGGAGAGGCCAGCGGCACTGCCATGTGTGCAGTTAGAGGCCGCCCTGGCAGCGAGCGCTGCTTGCACTTGCATCAATTACAGCGGATGGGCCTGACAGTTGTAATTACATACCTCAACACTGATTATGTGTGGTCTGTCATGGAGACCAGCAAGGCACCTATTTTCAAGCACTCGTTTAAGCAGTCAGTTGTCAGGGCAAAATGGCAAAGCAGGAGCAACCTTCTTCCAGAAAGACGAAGGGAGGGAAGGCGGAGGGGATGTTGTAGCATGTGGGGAGTCCAGTAAACCCCCTCCATACACTCTCATCCTCGCCGCCTCGGTCTTGGCAAGATCTCCTGCTGCTCAGGGCATTAATAGCTACTGCATAAAGAGCCTATGTTATTATTGTCACAATAGTGCAGGACTGATAGGAAATTGAGGTAGACCTGCTCATTGATGCTCTTGTATTCTCTAACAGCACAAAGCAAACACCTACGCACAAGCAATTTCACAGGACATTGTCAATAGGACTCAACCTAGTGTTTTTGACAATATCAGGTGTTACGTGACATAGCGATACCAATATGGCTATGTTTTGGCTAAGTAGGACTTGAAGGAAAGTAAACATAGCCTTGGGGAAAAAATTAACCTTAACCTCAACAGTAGTCGAGATTCTGTTTTGGACAACTGTGTGCATCTGATACATTGAGCCCACTGAATCGATTCTAAGGCAAATCAAATGAGCCATTCATTTTTAATAGACCATCTACACAAGTTAAATGCAATCAGTAATCACGTGGGGAAAAAGTGACCATTGAGTTTTGTTCACGAACAGATGTCAAACTGAAAGACATTTAAAAATCAAAGCATTGTCTTTTATACTGAATGCATAACACTTCAAACCTTCAGCCATCAAAATCCTGCTCCTGACCATGAATTTAAATTGATTAATTTCTCTTCAAAAGGAACACAGCACACCCTTACTTTGATTGCATCTTTTTTTTTCCCATACAATGAAACTGAATGGGGACTGAGGCCTTCATTCTGTCTTAAACCTTCTTTTGTGTTCTATAAAGAAATAATGTCATACAGGATTGGAACAACATGTGGGTGAGTAAATGATGTCAGAATTTTCATTTTTGGGTGAACTATTATATTAAAAACCTTACTGTGCCCCACACATGCCACCCTTGCCCTTTTGAAACCCCCATGCCAGACATCCATACTCAATCCCCCGTTACTCACATTAAAAGCCTGGCCAATCCAGCTGTATGTTTGGGCAAATTGCCAACTGTCTGGCAAAGTGGAAACGGAAATCTCTGAAACAAATACAGTAGCAGTGATTTCCAACATCTGGATGATATGGAATGACGGTTTTATCTAAAGAGCTGTAATGTGTGTCTCAGCTATCTAAATTATCGCAATATAAAAATAAAAAAATTATCAATGAGTAATTTCTAGAGGTAATATATAGACATGAAATTGAAAAAAACTATGACTTTTTAAAACTTTTTAACCCCTATGAATTTAATGAAAGACAAAGGTCTTGACACCAGAAACTGACAAAATGTCTACCCTTCAAGGCATTTTACTTCAGTTACTTTTGCTTATAGTGTACTGAAAAAGGCCGGGTGTACACAATAAAATTTTTACTTCGTGCGAGCTCCTGACCAATTCTTTCTTGTAGTGAGAAATCATGTTGAAAATACTTGGTGCCCATGTGGTCGGGGCTTGCATTATGTGAGAGGTATTTTAAACAGAGCTGAGTGGCTTACGAGCAGTTTACAAACATGTCAGAATTTTTTTTTTTTTACACTTTGCACTTAAATTCATGATGTGTGAGCGGTTGCGCAAGCCAACTTGGCGATCTACCTGCAGTTGACCAACCAGGAGAAGGCGTTACAACTGGCACGATCTGATACTTTGCTCTTCAAAACAAATTCTTTGCCATACCCAATTGTTGCACTAGAATATAATTTTTTTATTCATCACTCTGAAGGACTTAATTGTAAAATTTCTGCCGTGGTTTATTTTTACAACATGATCACAAGGGAACTTGGCATGTCTGAATTTTCCCCTTTAACATTCAATTTTAACTCCAATGATGGTTAGATTTAGATTTGTGGGTTCAGTTTATAAAATATGCATTCCTCTTCACTGTATTACAGCCCATAGAGCAAAAATCAACTCGCTTCACAATTCGCTTGCACACCTCCATGGACATTACACCTAGAAAATGGGGCCCGTATGCCCAATAACACTTAAAGCTTTGGCATTGGGCACAGTGTTTCAAATTTCAGTAAGCACAGACTGATTTTAGATCAATCTAAAAGTAAAAAGTAAGATGAAGACTCCAGTAATATCAGTTACGTTATAAAAGCTGTCTAATTCTACATGAAGAGGGTTCCCTCATAGGGGCTGCCATGTTAGGATCACATGACCAGCCAAATACTACTTGCTTAATCTCAGTAACAGCCCTGCTACTGGACACTTTCAATCTTGGATTAATTTAATCATGGCTGACAGTAAAAAATAGTACATTTCTACAATTGCATCTGTGACTGAAAACTATTGATCTTAAATGATGCTGCATCCATGATGCTAGGTGTCACTGCAAATCCAAGATGACACAAGCAAAAAAAGTTACTGAGTGCACTTTAAAGTGCATTCCCATGGACTTCACAGAACTTCTTTAGTGTGTTTTGCATGCAGTGAAACAGATTAGAAGCAAACACATCTGAATCTTAGTTATATAGGTACTCCACTAAAATAACTGAGAATTCTGCCCTAAACGTCATGTTTGCGCTTAGATTAAATTCAAGTATAATTGGCAGAAACTGTGTGCCGATTTTCCACATTTTCTTGTTATTCTCTTAATTTTCTGCGCTTTATTATTATACAGTAACGCATTGACATAATGATTGATTTATGCAGTCATGAAATCAGACAGCCTCCCCCTGAAATCTGACTTTGTCAAATGTTGGACAGCATTTGGAATTGAAAAATCAGTTGATGGAGAGTTTTCAGTCAACGCAGCCCCTGGCTATATCAGTCTTCTTTTAAATCGCAAGCTACCAAAAGGAAAGCAATCACCTCGTTTGACTTTATGTTTTATAATGATAATGAAAATTCAGGAAACTGCGTCGGAATTGGCCTGGTTGTAAAGTTGTGTCGTGTACCACTGTGTCTGCACGATTATCAGGTAAACTGACTCGTAACATGAGCAGGGGCTCACAACTTCCTGTGAGCCAGATTTTTCACAGGGTATCTTATTCTTAAAGAGAAATGTCGATGGGAAGAGAAAGGGAATGTCATTTAAAAACACAAAAGCATTCAGATGCACAAAACACTTGCTAACAGAAACTGGCTGACGTAGAACATTAAGAGGGGGCATAGCAGATTGGGCAGTCCTACCTGTAATCCAATATTAATTTGTTAATTTCTTGGTTCCATGAGTCCTGAGCTCTTCAGTTCACAGAGATCATGAGCCCACTGCAAGACAAATGGGAAGTAAAACACTTGAGATCAGTAAAGTCAAAGTTGCCAAATCCAAATACTAGTAGGCCACTGAATCAAATTGTAATTTTTTTTAATGTCAAAATGCTTTCTTCAATCCCAGTTTAATATGCAGAGACTGTAAGTATGACATTTGTAGGTTTATATTCCCAAAAACAATAAATACTATGGCTCTTTCAAAACGTGCTCTTTGTTTGAGCATCCCAACTTGCCAGACACTGCAACCCCGACTGGGCAAATGGAGCAAGTCTATCTGTTTATTATCGAGCAATCACAGATGGGGGGAATGTTTGGGAAAGCTGTTTGAAAACAATGTTTATTACTGCCATTCGTGATGTTAGTAGCACAGAAATTACACACTTCAACTTTAAAGGAATATTCTGGGTTCAATACAAATTCAGATTAATTGACAGGATTTGTGGCATAATGTTGATTACCACAAATTAGTAAATAACCTGCCCTCCTTTTCTTTAACATTTTTTTGAAAATCTGGGTTAAAGTGAGGCACTTAAATTGGAAGTGAATGGTAAAAATTAAAATACTCTCCGTTTCAAACATATAGCCAAAAAATTTAAACAATATGCATGTTATACATGATTTCGGTGTTATAAAATCACATGCTAACCTTCTCTTGTTACAACCATGATGTTGTAACAAGAACACTACAACCTTAAACAACTGTAAAAATGGCAATTTAAATTTACAGCTTAAATAATACACAAGTTTTAACAGAAGAATTAACTTTTCACATTTCTGCCGTCGAACCATCCAAAAATGGCCCCCATTAACTTCCATTGTAAGTGTCTCACTGTAACCTAAATTTTCACATTTTTTAAATAAATTATATTTTATATTAGTCATCATTATGCCACAAATACTGTTGATTGAGCTTAACTTGTATTAAATACTATTTTAAGGAGGTTACAGTACATGGCTAAATTAACAGTTCTTTGGGGAGGTTTTAACAATAATGGTTTGTTGATTAATGAATAGTTCTTTTTGAAGGATGGTGAAGATTTTAAAGATGAACATTCATAAACAAGTATTAAATACAGGAAAAGATAGTTTTCTAATAAGCAAAAGCCTGTACTTATGAAACTTTTCTCGACTCTCAGTTCAACAGAGTGGGGTGCAGCTCTCTTTCAGTGACCTTCAATAGCGTATTGATTTCGGCAAATACGAAATTGGTGACTCATTTAGCCCAAACTCTCATGTGCAAAATTTTCATTGAACTGTGTGGAGCCGTTTTCTCCCATAAACCTCTAAAGCCATAATCATGAAAGTAATATAGCAGTACACTGTTTTCTACCAACAAACAACAAACATAAAAACATCTGAGAGTGTGCATCGCTATTTGTCCAAAAGCATTGTGAGGATAATGGCATTTAATCCTCACGTAAACCCCCACCTACTCTAAATCCACACTCCCAGCCTTACAAAGGCTGTCCTCCAATAATAAGCTGTCAAGTCCTTGGCATCCAGGCCTTTGTCATTTTGCCTATCGACATGTTAGATTAAACAAAATTTCACATGTCAATTAAATGAGTGTTGCCCGGGTGATTAGCAGACCCCCACTAATTGTCTCCCTCCTCCTCCGCCATAATTTTCCACATGGACGATCAGGAAAGAGGGCTTTGTCCAACAGGGCCCCCATCAGACATGTTGAAGATGGGTCTTTACGTCCTCCTCCACTCTTTCCCATTCTCCTGGAGATGACGCTGAAGAGGAGAGGGATGAGGTGGGGAAGAGTGAAGATGAGGTGGGGGGGATTGGATTCATTTTCAGGGTAGCCCACTCCGTTTAGGGCAGCACACTGATGGGCTGGGTTCTGGACGGCTAGCGCACAGCCCCATTAACACACTCCTGCACGTGCAACATCACTGATAATTACCCCCCCTCCCCTCGGAGACAAGACGACCACAAAGCCTGGGCCCCTAACTGTTTTAGACAGGGGCCAAGACACTCCCAAGGTCTTCCTCTTCTACATATTCTTATTTCTTTCTTCACAGACATATGTTTGTTTTCCTTTTCCTTAATGCCATGATCTGGGATTGTCATCTCATTTAGTCATTGCATCTGTAGGGTGATGCTAGAGTGTCTTGTTGACATGGGTGCACCTGAGATGATGCAGAAAATGGAAGAAGCCCACATTGCTCTTATTTTAAAATAGCCAATTTGCACATAATAGGGTTACCACCCTTCCTGACCAATGAATATTAATGACTTTCCCAAGACCTTTCCAGGCGATTGTGATTACTGGATACAGATTTTAATTTTTTTATTTTGATTCAGACCAATTTAATAGCTGATGAATTGTTAAGACCAATTTGCAAACCATTTTGAATACATCACTGAAAAGAATTGACTCAAAAGAATGATTCAGTGACAACTTAGACATCACTTTGACTTGCAAGTGTTTCTCTTCACAAGAGCACTACCTAGCTTACGAAACATTTTAGAACAGAGAGAGACACTAGAAAATTAAATATTTACTTTGTAAATTTCTATTACTTTCCCATGACATGGAAAGATTATTCCCTTATATTTCCAGGTCTTCTTCTCATATACATGTAGGCTATACCATGCACTAAGCTTCCCAAAATTACTCAAGTAAAGGTTTTTAACCACAAGCAACATTAAAGGTGCTGCATGTAATTTTTATGTTAATTTCCATATTTAATGTTAATGGTATGCTTTCTTCTATCCCATCTTAAAGTCCAGACAATTTCAAGCAAGCATTTTGTAGACTGACTTCCCCTAAAAATGTAAACACTTTGTGGCAGTCCAAAAACAAATTGTTCTGTTTGTTTGAGCATTCATAATAATATTAGCTCAACCAATGGCATTAGTTTTGGGCTTGGTTGTCCGTTAATACAAACAATGGAAGACAAAGGGAGTGGTTGTAAAACCAGTTTGAAATAAAAATAAATTAATTCCATTTATTGCCGCCAATGGAGCATAAATTACAAACAGCTTTTGTTTATTAACCTTGAAATAGCCTACTGCAACATGAACTTGAACTATTGGCACTGCCCCCTTTCCATTTATTGAAAACTACAAAATACAGACAGTATATTTTAAAATTAATACAATTAGAGGACATCAAGTTTTCCAACTTTACTCAGTGATCACACATTCTTCTAACCCTCATCCTCTCCCTTTGCCCTCTAAGTGATTGTGGAGTCTGGTCAAAGACGACAGCCCTGTTTGTATTGCACTTTCTCTTGAGTACACAATGGAAATGTCCCATTGAGTCCAAATTTGCTTGAAGTTTCCTTTAAGAGGAACACAAAGAATGGGCTGTATGGTCTACTTTTTGTGCTGAGGCAGCAGACCAGAGAAGTGGTACACAGAACTAAGAATAGATGAGGGGAATCTCTCACACACTGAACGTGGGCAGGAGAAACATGAAGGGTATGTGTGTGACATTCATCCTTACTCCAAATTCATTCACTCAGAAATCTCGCTTGCTCTCATCTTACACGCTGCATTTTCCCAAAGGCCTGTATTATGAGTGTGCATGCATGTCTGCAAGAGACTGTGCGTGCATGTATGTGTGGGCGTAAGAGAGTGCCAGGCTGAGTCGTATTTAAGTGTGGTCATGCATTAAAAAAATGTGTGTGTGTGCGTGTGTGTGTAGCAGACATAGACAGTGCAGCACACATAGACAGCTTCTTGAACAAGTCTCAGTGGACAGTTAAAAGACTGTTTCTGATCTGATTATACCAATGTATTCTCTTCTCCACATATTACTTTCCACATGAACACATAAAATAACAGTGTGACAACTACTGCGTTTGTCCTAAAAATGGCATTCTACACCATTCTTGTTAGGGCTGAGTATTGATACTGATTTCCTGATTTGATTTGATTCCCATTCACAAGCTCTTGATTTGATTAGATTCTGTAACATTCGATTAGATTCTTACTCATTTGAGTACATTTCAGTTACAATATCAATGTTTCTTGCATATGAAAGAGATTATCTATGCTGTAAATTATACAGGGAATCAATCTTCTTGCTCAGTCAATTAGTATAAATTTATAAAGGGCCCAAAACTATGCAAAAGTAATCTTTTAAGTAAAAGAAGATCCATCTCTCTCCATTTTGTCCACTTTGGAAAGTATTGGAATTGCAATAGTGGATTATTTATTTTGCTGGTGAAGCAAATGAAAAAGCAAAAATAACGTATGCTAACATCTCCCTTTATAGAAGTTTTTCAAACCTGGAAATGTAAATAGGGTCCAAACCCTTGACTAAGACACATTACCATAACACTGCTTGGTCTCTACAAATATTAAACATTTTGAATCAATCATGTCTTTTTTTTTCAATAGCATAAACTTGTGGTTTTGTAAGGTGGCATATACCATTATCTAACTTTAGCCTCTAATGCTTCTCAGAGCAATACAAACTGTAACTATCTACAGTCAGTAGAGTCTGCAATGGGCTGTGAACAAGAGGGGAAGAGCGGTGGGCGGGGATTTCAGAGGTGGATTACGTTTCTATGGCAACACTTAAATTCATGTCCCACAGAGAAGGTTCCATCCATACTGCACTGCAGGCTTTTTGTTGGGGGGTGGATGGGGTAGAGTATATGTAAAAGCTTGTGTGTGCTGGACATGCTGGCTAAGGACTGGCTCAGTAATATTAAATAAATCATGGACACCCGCTCCTGAGGGACAGGGTTGCAGAGTGGTCAGGACAGTCTATGGCCCCCTAATGTCTAGATGTTGGTCTGGGACTCACACTAATTTGAAACAGTGAGGTAATATGATGAAACTGCGGGGCTACTCTGCTTTGTCACAATGTGAAAGAGTCCTTGTATTTAAGGATGGCTGCTTTCACAGTGGAGTTATTTAAGTTTAAGTACAGTTTAACATAAATTGCTGAAGACAGAAACCAATTGATGGCCAGGAGGGTCACTGGGGTTTCACCAAGTTTAGTAAGCAACATTAACCCTTACAGTCTGAACTGTGAGACCATAAACTGGGGTGAAATGGGAAATAAACTTAACCGAGAACCCATTCTGTGTTCTGCACCAACGTGAATCACAGCAGAACTTGACAGAAAAAAGAAAGAAAAACCTGTTGTGACTAAAAGACTAGAGAATAGATTCCATCAATACAGTGGATCAATACAGTCTCTTACCTCTCTCACAACTCTGACATATTTAATATGTCTTGTGCAAGTGCAGTGAGTCACAGTCAAAAGAAAACAAAAAGAAAGTCAGCTTTCAACATATGACCGTGATTGCAAATGATGTTCCTCTTCAACAATAGGAAAAGGCTACTCCCTTTAGAATAGCACTCATGAGTGGTACAGAATCTAAATTCCATCAAAGACACCACCTTTGTGATAAAGAACATAACAAGGTCAACATTTAAATCTTTTCTTAAAATTCAGTTTATACTTCCAATTGTCAGAAATCATAGAGATCGCTTAAGATTCTATGCCAAAACAACCATATGGTGTGAACAGAATTATTTCAAACAAAATGTATTAAAGGGTTAGTTCAACCAAAAATGAAAATTCTGTAATTTACTCACCATCGTGTCGTTCCAAACCCATATGACTTTCTGTTGAACACGAAAGGAGATGCAATGCAGAATTCTGCCTATAATATTTCCTTTTGTGTTCCATGGATGAAATAAAGTCATACGGGCTTAGAACAACATGAGGGTGAGTAAATGACAGACTATTTATTTTTGGGTGAACTATCCCTTTAAATTTTAAAAAATGCTTTATACTGTTGCTAGAACAAGAATTATCACTGCATTCATGTAAGAAAGGTCTTATTGTCTCAGGGTACCGATTGGGTAATTATCACTGAAAGATGCATTATTCTGAGCTCTCAAAAAAGTTACATTATTACTAAACTCTTAAATACAAGTCAGGTGAGAATAGACCCTTTCACCCATGCAACCTGGTAAATTGCAGTAAAACTGTTGGATTACTTTTACTGGTAAATATAACATATCTGCTATTCACAAAAAGTTTTCTGTCTTTTATCTGCTTTGCAACCATTCACACATCAGCTCCAGAATGCCATTAAACTCTCAGATATAGTTTTTTAACAAATTAGCTCAGATGAAGAGAAACGATTTTAGGCTGGATTATACTACACCACTTCTAAAATATGAACAGAATCTAAAAATACTATTTATCAAACACTTACAGACTATGGTCATAAGATAAAAACTGGGCATCACACCCTAAACTACTGTAGACCACTCTGGCTGTCAAGTCAAAGATGTAAACAACCACGGATGTATGGGAGTGCTGACATTGATGTTGCTGCTTCTCTGTTTCGATTCTCAAAAAAAAAGGGCTGAGTGCATTTGGGTGCGGTCTTGGGTGGAAAGATGGAGAATGTAACACAAGTTGTAGGTGAGTGGTGTTACATGTTTTCTTCACTGTATGAATTAATATTTGACCAAGGCCTTGTATTGATGATGGGAAAGTTGAACCACTCCATAAAGTCTTCTCCTGCACATCCCAAAGACTTTCGATGGGGTGGCTCTGAGGTGGCCAATTCAAGTGTGAAAATGATTCCTCATGATCCCTGAACCACTCTTTCACAATTTGAGCCATTGAGCCACAATTTCAGGTTGTAAACTGACTTTATTTTATTGCCGCATAACTTTGCTTAGGCTCGACCTGACCAATTGAAGCAACCCCAGATCATAACATTGCCTCCAGAGGCTTGTACAGTGGGCACTATGCATGACCGGTGCATCGCAAGCGCTTCCCTTCTTACCCTGAGGCACCCATCACTTTGGAATAGGGTAAATCTGGACTCATCAGACCACAAGACCTTTTTCCATTGATTCACAGTCCAATCTTTATGCTTTCTAGCAAATTTAAGTATTTTTTTCCAATTAGCCACACAGCTATTTCCCAAACCTGTAAGTTCTTGATGCATTGTGTGTGTGGAAATGCTCTTACGTTCACTATAAAACATAGTCGTAAGTTCTACTGTCAATTTTTTATGATGTGACTTCACCAAACGTTTTAGTGATCTCCGATCACAATCATTCAGATTGTTTTCCGACCACATTACTTCCATGAAGCTGATGGTTCACCACTATCCTTCCAGGTTTTAGTAATGCATTGGACATTTCTTAAACCAGTTCCAGTGATTTCAGCAATCTCCTTAATTGTTTTCTTTGCTTGCTGCAGGCCAATAATTTGCCCCCTTCTGAAACACAGTAACATCTTTTCCACAACCACAGGATACGTCTTCCAACATGGTTGTTTAAGAATTGAGAAGCAACACACTGCATCAGTTAGGGTTACAAGTGTTGTTGCCAGCTGAAACATATTAATGACTGCAATAACGATCCAGTCATAGGCTCTTAAGTGTCTGCTTATTTAAACCCAAACAGTGATTTTTAATTTGTTTTTTTGGCCAAGCAGTGTAGTATAGTAGCCTATAGAAAGTGCCTTAGAATAGATTGCTATAATTCAGGTATAAGTGCACACAGAAGAGCTTTGTTTTCAGGTGTTTCTTGAAGGGATCCTTAGAGGACCAACAAAAAGATGAAGAAATGTCATCTGTCGGTCAACCAACGTGTTTTTTCTATGGCCCATATCGGCATGTATATACTATATAGAATTTGTGTACACACTCATGTAGCACTTTATGAGGAACACCTCTACATCTACTTATTCATGCAATTATATAATTAGCCAATCATGTGGCAGCAATGCATAAAATCATTGCTTCACATCAACCATTAGAATGGGGAATTTTTTTTTTATTTCAATGATTTCGACCGTGGCATGATTGTTGGTGCCAGATGGGCTGGTCTGAGTATTTCTGTAACTGCTGATCTCCCTGGATTTTCATCCACAACAGTCTCTAGAGTTTTCTCTGAATGGTACCAAAAACAAAAAACATCCTGTGATCGGCAGTTTTGTGGACAGAAATGCCATGTTGATGAGAGAAGTCAGCTGAGAATGGCCAGACTGGTTCGATCTGGCAGAAAGGCTACATTAACTCATAAAACCGCAGAATAGCATCTCACAACACATCAAACCTTGAGGTGGATGGGCTATAACAGCAGAATAAATATGGAACTTTATTAGTACAACAGCGACCTAATAAAGTGATCAGTGAGTGTATATCGAATGAAAGCAAATTTGATAAACACAAAATTGCTGAACTGTATACATAAGTTACACAATATTAAAATGTGTAAATCTATTCAACCACTACACGTTTATCACTAAACATTGATTCTTTTGGCCTTTGGTTGCCTTTGATGAACTGATGTTCATCCTAGTGGATGTACATTTTGACTTGCTGTCCTTAACGTGTAAGACCAGCTCGGACGCAAATTAATGAAGTTGTCATTTGCATTGCAAATGCACCATAAAAATGTTCCTTAAGACTTAGTGGGCCTGTAGTTGTAAACCAATGTCAGACTCAAGTTTTCCCTGACCATGAGAAAGGCCCCAAACGCACCCATCCATGAAGTCCCCCAACCCCACCTCTCACTGCTTGCTTGCTGCTCCTTGGGGGGATCACCACCTCCTGACCTCCTTTACTAAGGGGTCAAAGGGAATTTAACACAAGGCTCCCACATTCCTCCAAGGTGATAATTGCTGTTGCTCTCTACAGGGGGCCATCAGGCAGTGGGCAAACAGGAGGAGCTTAAAAAACTCACCTACACCCCCCCCCTCCCCCCAGCACACAGCATCTTGTAGATGACACACATGAATAATGGCATCAACTGACAGTGTGTCGACAGCGACACCAGCGCAGTGAACTTTTTTTTACAGCCCTCTCAAGTGTGCAGCTGTTAGCCTCAGTGTAAACAGCAGACCTACTTCACACCTTCAGCCAGACGTCTCTGAGCACCTCCAATGCTAATAAGATTTATTGAAAAATTCAAACAGGGCCCATAATAAAACAAAACATCATGGCAGCTTAATTAGTTCTCTTCATCATCTATGCCCCCCACTCTGTTGCCCCTAAAGGAGAAGGCCTTAGAGGGAACTGATAGATGGACTGTGTCAGAGATGAGACCTCCCTAATTAATCCACGACTGAAGCACTGCTCCTCTCCTGCAGACATGATAACGTGCAGCACAGGGGTGGATCCTCTCCATTGTGGGAAAAGGTTTTAACTTCACATTACTCTGAGCATTAATTTTAAAAGTCTCGCTGCAAGTATTGCATCATAATTTTTCAGGCAATGTAATGCAATTTCCTATGCAGAAAGTGTGACACCATAGGCGTCATAGGTTTGGAGTACATGCTGTATCTACTCTGTTGTATGTGATTAAGAGCAGGACTGTAGCTAAAGGGGTGAAAGGTGGTAACGCTTCTTGGGGCCCACAGATCCAGAGGGGTTCCACAACAAATTGTAAACTGTATTTTTAAATAAGAAAGGGGCCCAGAGCAATATATAGTCAGGGGGCCCAGTATAACTTGCTATGTATGGCCCTGATTAAGAGTATAGGGCCAGAGGCAGTATAGCCTTTAACAGTTTTGTTTATAAATTAACGGTCACATAACTATCCAGAATAATATGTGATATCACTTTTAAAATCATACACTACTGAGATTACATTGCGAACATTCAGACACCCACCACACTGTTGTGGGATAAAACTGATATTAAAATGTGTTATCATTGACTTTATGCCTCATTCTATAGTAGAATTTAAATGAGGTCAGTTAAACAAGTTGTTTAACCACTCGATGATTTAAAGTAATATATACATAGTAGAAAAGGTTTAATTTGTCTTGTTTAGATTCTAAACAAACTAATGCGCTAACATGCTATATGTGGCCATAATATGTGCTAATTAAACTTGGTTATTGTAATTTATGATGACATTGATACAACTGCAAAGATGGGTGTATAAACGAGTAATAATGGGCAAAATATGGACAGAAGAATGATGATAAAAGAGGGATATCTTTCTTTGGGCAGATGTGTGAATGGCTTATGCTGAAGATGGTGCATGAGTGAATGGGAACTTGAGAGTATTTGAGGAGATTTGATTCCTTTTTTAGACTAATTTAACAAAAAAAACGCAAGACATGGTCTTGCAAGCTGTTGTGTTCATATTGAACACTGACTGAAAAACTAAAACAAAGTAGTAGGTGGAGCTTAAGGTCACACCTAACGCTGACGTTGACCAACGGCAGCAAGAAGGTGTTTAGCAGCTGGTAAGAAGCTTTCCTAAAAGTTCCCCGAGGCGAGCTGTTACGAACCACCGAAACAAATGCAAAAACACCTTCTTTTTGGCCAGATTTTATCTAAATGACGACATTCCCATTTGTTCTTCGATTTCATATGAAGTATATCTGGACCTTAATGTGTTACAAACCTGTATGACTTTTTATACTTCACTGGCTACTGTCAGGAAATGAACTGTCACAAGGTTTATCTTGGTTATTGGATGAACTACACCCTCTTAAAATACATTGACAATAAATTAATGGCAACTATAAACTTCATCAGCCAAATAAAAAAAGAACACTGCATATACATGCACTTCCACAGTCAATTCGGTATGGACTTTAAAGACACTTAATCATTAACGCTACAATTCAGTCAATATTCTTTCGTTTTAAATATTGCCCACCAACATCTATTCAATTAACTCAATTAATATGTTAATTGTATTACACATAGATAACTAGGGCTGGGTATTGATATAGATTTCCCTATTCAATTTGATTTCTGATTCACAAGCTCTTGATTGGATTTCATTCCGATTTTCATTCGATTAGTTATCGATTTGTATGGGCCTTTTTCAGTTAAAATTTCCCTTTGCCTACATATGATAGAAATTCTCTCTCAGCTACAGAGGATTAATTTTACAGGGGAACATCTAACTATGTACATTACGAAAATATTTTGGTCACATTTTGGCTTTTTCAAAATGAACAAATCCATGTATTCAAGTTATTATATTTCATATATTATATTTGTTACATGGTTATTGTGCAATTACATAATTTGTATTATTATTAATATTAATATAATTACTATAATTGTAACTATTTACAATGTTGAACGCATGCGAAAACCAGTACTGTCTCGTTAACAAAAAGCATCTATTAATGAGCATATGTTAACAAGAGAGACTGGAATGGCTTTATATAATCTCTGCCATGCATGATTAGATTTAAATGTTTATTTTTTGTTGTTTTTTTATTAACAAATTACTGTAGAGAACAGAAAGGGTATTAAAAGAGACATTATTCAATGACAAATGGGTTGCGTTGATCTTGTTTTTAGGCACACATTTCACAGAACAACTTTTCATCTCAACATGCAGTGAAAAGGATCTCACTGCTGAATACTCCACCACTTTAGACCAATCCCATTGTTTACAAAATCAGCGCATGCCAGTGGTGGCAGAAAGCTGGCAAACTGTTGTGTTAGATTTCATGCCATGGTCAAAATAACTGAGATCACGTTTTTTGAAGCTCCTGACCAGTATTTGCATGATTTTATGAATGACACTGCTGCCACACGATTGGCTGATTAGATAAATCGCATGAATAATTAGGTGTACTAAAGTGCTCAGTGAGCGAATTCTTAACAATAAAATTAGCATATAAATATGAGTTAATAACATAACTGTAATAATGTTCGCTATAAATGTTTGCTGCAAAGACTTAAGTTGAAATCTTCTCAGTCCAGTCAGCTCTGTGGATGGCTTAAAGCCACAGCCATCCTCGAAATCATTTTTTAATGAATTTAACTATATATTTACCCACCCCTACAGATTATATTCATGCTGTATAGCCAGGTGGAATTGGTTCCCCCAGCTGAGCCTAGTTTCTCCCAGTGTTTTTTTTTCCCTGCCACAGTCAACTTTGGCTTGCTCACTGGGGGCCTAAAGACAAATAATTTTTAAAGCATGATTTTTAATGAAGCTTTCATTTTATGAGGACTTTAAATCATTACAGACATTACAGCATAATTTTCTGTTAAGTTGTTTGAAACTAAAATGAACTTGACTTGGCATAATGACTTGCATGTTCTTGATCTCCCAGTCCATTGCATCGCAAGTGCAAGCTCTATCAGTTGAGCCTCCGTATAATAAGAGTTATGAATTAAAATGTACCGGCGTACGTTGTACACTATAGTAAAATTGTTTTGATGGCATAAGATAGAATTGTTTGTGGAACAGAGCGAAAAGTACACGTCTATGAACTGATAATCTGCCGTTTTCCTTGTGATTAGTGTGAAAGTGAATAAGTCATTAGATGCTTTTCCACAATAGGGCCAGTGCAAGCCAGGTATATCAACTGGTCAACCGGGGCCAATAGCCTTGGACCTCAAGCTAAGAGACCAAAATCAATCTACATTCCCATCATTGGGCCAAAAGCCTCGCAGTGTTGCCCTAAAACCCGCCCTTAATACGTCGCCTTGGTGCCAATTTCACACACCAGGTTGAACACTTTCACTGTTTAATCATACCAATTCTACAATATGAAAAGCATTATGTGAACAGAGAACATAAATTTCAACTATCTCTCCCTTACAGAATCCAATATCTCATAAAGGGTTATAGACAGCAAAATTTGGTTAAGAACAGACTGCATTTGGTGTTTCATTAAGGCCATTATAGGGGAAAGGAAGACATTTTCTTGTCTGCTCAACATTTCCTGGCCTGTGCCCACATGTGGTTTTCCTGAGCCACACAGTGAGGCTTTGGGGGTTATAAAAGCAGAGGTGGTGATTAAGAAGCAGGAATAATGGTCTCCACAAAACCTGGAATGCGTTTAACTGCCACACCAACCCAGGAATCATTCAAGCCCCAGCTCCATTAATTTCTGGCATTATTCAGCTCTTCTAGGGCAGATGCATTGTTGACATATTAGGCTCTCCAAAATACGGTCATTAGTGTAGTGGTCCTAAAAACCATAACAGGGATTAAAGGCATGAGAATATTGTATAATATTAGGAGCCATATAGCACTGTATCAATGTACTGTTTCATTCACTAACATATGCCATATTTTCTATCAAGCAAGGCAAGCACTTCAGGGGTTGTCTACTGCCTACTAAATATAGTCAAGCCCAGCTTCCAATATGCTTTTCTAACATGCCTACTGATTTAACCGTGTTAAATTTTGTGATCTCTCTATAAATCCTGGATTAGGGAGGACAAATGTCACAGAGACTCTCACACCAACATTAAAAGACATGCTCCATGTGCTCAGCAAACCCAAACCCCATCACTTTCCTCATTACAGGGACTTTAGGGTTCTGAGTTTTATCTGGGATTTCAAATTGTTTGGCAAGCCACTTGACATCTAGTAGCTTGCAATCAGTTTCTCAGCGCTGCACCTTGATTTGTGCAAAGTACCACCAGTGCAGCTAGCCCTGATAATTACAGGTCAAAAATACTCTCTTGCCCTCCACCCACAGAACACAGTGACCTGATCTAATGGCTAAAGTGTGGGAGCAATGACGGGGTTAGCATTTTATCTGCTTGTTCAGTTGTTCTATAACGTGCAATGGTGAGGGTCATATAAGCCTTCCTGTGTCTGCTCTTTGTATGTCAGTTGAGTGTCTCTAATTGAGAGAGGTAAGCAAAAAAATGTTTTGTGCCTACAGAAAGTTTCCAATAAATTTCCTGCTCTTAATTTTAAACACCTGCCCATAAACCTCTGAGGAATGCTAAATAAAACCAAAGCTTTCAGAAAAGGCCTTCTGTCTGGCTCTCAAACTAAAATACAGCAGGATTTTTAATGGCCGTAACTAAGATTATACAGTTCATGCTAGATCGTCAGTACAAAAAATGTAATTACACTGGTAAATGCCTTCTTAACACTACATACTAGACATTGAGTTTAAGATGGCAAAGAATTTCATGTATACTTTAGCAACATGATGTATGCTTTTACAGTTAAACCAACCACTTAAATGAAGACAACATCAGCGCCAATCATGCTTTGTGTCAACCCTCCACGTTCAATCACAAAACACAGAGGAGACCTTGTACACAGCAAAATAGGGCAGGAAAAAGTTCTTGAACTTGCTTTCAATTTTGACCCCCAGGAGGGGGACGGGAGTAACCTAAGGGCTGGAGACGATTCTCCTAGACTGCAGTCCTGGTTTCGATTGCCCAAACTCCTGACGCCTTCCGCTGCTGCACCTGTCAGCCGTCAATAGACCCCCTGCCCAAACCCTTTCAGCATAGTGAATATATGGCCAGGCTGAATGCCCCAACCCAGCTAATTACTGAGGACCTCAAAGGCCTGGCTCTGCTGCGTGCATCACTACAACACCAAACCGGCCTGCTCTGACCTATGTAGCCTGCACACACACACACACACACACACACACACACACACACACACACAAACACAATCTCACACATGTGCGCACATACTTAAACATGTGGGTCGCTTACGAGAAGCACGGCTGATGGAAGCACTATTGCATGGCAGGAGATTAACAGAGCTGTCTACACGCAATCATAAATAATACAGTTATCACTCCAGACAGACAGAAGGTTTAAACTGAAGCTCTGCACTAAAACCAAGGCAGGACATTACATCTAACATGAAACTCTCTACAAGTTAGGATGAAGTGCTTAGAGTGGCCATAATAGATAGATAAAAACTATATCAATTTAAACAACATTAAAATTAGGGTTACCACACTTATTGGACTTTTCTGTGACCTTTCCAGGTGTTTGTGATTACTGGACAGAGATTTAAAAAAAATTATAATAATAAAGTTTTTATTCAGACTGATTTGCAAATGAATCACTCAAGTTTTACTCTGAACAAGCGCAATGTCTTTCTCATGTAATATATAAAAGCAGAGAAAAAAATAATAATACATTATATATATATATATATATATATATATATATATATATATATATATATATATATATATATATATATATATATATACACACACACTATAGAAATTTCCAGGAATTTTCCATGACTTCTGTGGGTTTGTTCATTTCCATTACATTTTCAGGCCTAGAAAATTCTATTTAAAAATACCCTGATATTTTCAGGTTTTCCATGACCATGGAACTGACATTAATAAACTTAATATACAAATGAAACAGTAATAATGTATTTAAAGAGAAAGGTGCTGCCCAATGTGTGTGGATCATGAGAGTTCATATCTGCAAAATGTACAGTAATCTCTATGCATGCAGTAGTGCAGCAAATAATTTCTGTGAATAACAACAGGACAAAAATGTGGTGGCAATATCAGAGCCATGTTATAATGCAACGCATTTGCCCTGAATTAACCCACTGCAACACAAGAATAGTTCAACTTTATGGTATTATGACTTTTCTTTTCTTTCTGATTGACCATTTCTGTAATTTTTTTTTTTTATAATGTTAATAACTTTATTTCTTAATTTTTAATATATTAGATATGATATATCATAATTTTTCAGATATTTTGGCCTTTTCTTTTAGCTTGTTTCTTTAATACAGTTATTTGTTTGTGTAATGTACAATAAAAAATAAAAAAAAGGTAACTGTCCAGCCCCAACATAAATCACACGTGACCATCTACACCTTTAAATAGACAGGCACAGGATCTGCTCACGTCAGATGCCCAAGCTCGAAAATGGACGCGACCCATTAACACTTCATAGCGCGCGTTGCTTCAGGTACAATTTCGCCTTGTGATCTTCTACCTACATGAAGTGCGTTCAGAATAAAATGTACTGTACACAATCATAGCCACATATAACGACATTTCCACCAACTGTCAACACTCCAACATTACCGCCTGTGATGTTTCCTTTCTTTCTCTCTCCCTCTCCCTCTCCCTCTCCCTCTCCCTCTCCCTCTCCCTCTCTCTCTCTCTCTCTCTCTCTCTCACAGTCCCCATGACAGCTGCACCTGCGACAGTCTACCGGCAAAGGTTTAACCACTCTAACACATTTGCCCAACATAAAAGCATATATTTTGTTAACGGAGATGTCACAGAATTGTTTATGCCACAATTTATTGCGTCCATCATTGTTTGTGTGCCCTGCGTATGAGTTGGCATTGCTGCGTACCGGCGTCAGAGAGAAAGTGTGTCGTCTGTGGTGAACTTGCTGAGGATGAAAGTGATGGTGGAGAACCGCTCACTCAGCACGCGACCCACAGACTCCCATGCAATCAGGTCGAGCATCCACCTTCCAAAACTATGTAAACCTGCCACGAATCATCCCGAACAATCCCAGCCAGGTTCGGGGCATCCCAGACCTTCTGCCCAGCGACATTTTTTTATTTTTTTGGATCTGCTGATGTCATTTCCTGTGCGTGTGTGTGTACCACATACCTTAACTCGTTACAGAACCACTAAATGGTCATAATTTTTTTTCAGCTCGCTTGACCGCACAGGTCTACAGGGTCACGCAAGCGGTTATTATAGAGAAATCCATAAAGAAACCTGCTGGGTTTAATGTTTAGAAACATTTAAAGTGATATTCCTCATCCGTGTTCGCCCATGCGCCGAATTAACTTTTATATAATCACATAAAGACTGTATCTGATAGCCCACCTTTGTGGAGTTGTCAAACGCGTTTACCCTACATGAAATGTTACATGTAAGTGAATGCACTCAACATACTGAAACATGATGGCATCCTCAAACGTTTTTTCTGAGTAAGACAACAAACATTCAGTTAAAAGTACAGGCTATATTTTATCTATTGCACCCAAAGCAGTGTAAAAATGAATTTGATTCTTAATAGAATTGCAGTGAAACAGAATATAAAATAAATGTATTTGTTTTAACACTTTTTTACAGTTAACATGTTTGTAATGGGGTTGCTGCTATGAGAAAATACTAGAAGGCTACATACATTTAGTGTTGATGCATTGTCATTTAATCAATTGTAGAGGTATTTAAACAGACACATTTTTTTGTTTTTGCATCTTACTATTATGAATTGAGATAACACTTAACTCGTAGCTCAGGTGCTTGGATTTTGCATGGTTAAAAAGTGGTGCTTCATGTTTGGTCATGTGACATTGTCATAGGGATAAATGGTGTCTGTAGTTGACCATGACCTAGGCAATAACAAATAGGCCTACCTACATTTTTACTAAAACCTCTCCTGAGTTAGCCTATACAAAGAAATACTACTTTAGGGGACTGATTTACCATTCTTGACTTATACCCCAGCTTACATTTAACTGCTCTTAACACAATTTCCCAACCTGAAAGCATTATTTTGTTTACACCAATGGCAGAACTTGATGTGGATGAGGTATTTTGATTGTGCATGGTTAGAAATGGATGGTTTTTTGTCTTATTGTTCATCACAGGGTGTTGGTCTATGGTTGAGACTTGCCCATCTAATTTCTTACCAATACCTCTTTTGAGTTAGTCCAAACTAAGAAATATTACTTTAGCGGTGAGATTTTCCATTCCTGACTGATGCTCTAACCTGAAAGCATGTTTTTTTTTTACACAACAATGGCATTACTGTTCTGGAACTTTGCCCTGCCTAATTTCTTACCAATACCTCCTCCAAGCTAGTACATACAAAGAAATACTACTTTTGTGGAAAGAGCTGCCATGCCTGACTCATGCCCCCTCCACTGCCTGTTGAAAAGGGGGCCCAGGAAAAGACTGGAGGAGTTGGTTTAGAACTGGACCCCTGCAAGGAGCTGTATCTGAGCTCTTCTTTTCTTTACCTCACAACCTGTAGACTTGGCGGCCTATCTCTGATCTATGGAGCCGCTTTCCTTGAGCCAACATGTTTTGATAGATGGTCATTGGCCTGGACATACAGCCCAATATTTCAATTTCCTGCCTAGGCAGAGGCATTTCAGAGTTTGAATAGAGTTCATAGGCACAGTGTGGTGCCTGCTGCTACCCTCAACACCTGCAGTGAAGACCCCTAGACCCAAACACTGCACGAGCACATTCCAAAGACTCTTTCTCTGTCAGCAAAAGTAACTTGGGTCTCAACGGCAACAGGGCGGGCTACTACTTTACCTAATAGTACTGTTTAGAAAAACCTACAAGTCAAAAGTAGTATTTATTATTACTATTTTCCACATTTGAGAATAATATTAAAGTCATGTAAACTTGGAAGTCTGGGAATTATGTAGTGACCAAAAAATGTTAAATCAACACTTTGTAATATTTAAGAACCTTCAAAGTATCTACACTTTGCCTAAATTTCAGCTCAACCTAACTGAGATACTTTTCTTGAAGGCTTTAATTTCCCATGTATGCCGGACAGTTGTTGGCTGCTTGTCCTTGAAAACTGGATTTTTAGATTGGTAAAGAAATTCATACATGGACAGTTTAGATGTGTCTACATAACTAATTTTAAGCATTTAAGCATAACCCTTTAGATCAAAAGGTTTTTTTACCAACCCTTTTAGAATTAGGTTATTATTTTGGATAAACGATTTGGCCTCAGAATAAGGCATCTAATATTATCTTAATCAGTTTATTTTCTTTTTAGCAACATCCCATCATCTATATAAGGAATGGATTAGAGATTTTAAAGTTGTCTTTCATTTAAAGTCAGTCACCCAGGATATTCCATAATACAGCCAAATCTAATTTGAATACATATATATAACATGACATATTTTATTGTTATGCTTGTTTAGCATAACATCTATATTTGATATTTTAGTCACAGTTTACACCAGAGAACCCCTCTGTTTTCCATTAATCTATAGGATTAATGTACTGAAGCATTTGATCACACAATTTAGATGTAACATCTGGCAGTACCACAACTACGCTAACTATGACACTCTTACATGTGAGTGAGAGCACAACACATTAGGCAACCAAGTTGAAAGAGAATCCCCTACACAAAAGATGCGCAGTTTGGCATTTCAAGGAAGCAATGCTTCACTTTGGAGTCTTTTTTCTTCAGTATGGTGCTCTCTCCCAAAGAACATATGACAAACATTCAGAAAAAGAGAGAGAGGGAAGAAAAGACAAATATACTTGCAAGAATGAAGGCATGCTCACACTGTGATATCTCTCATTTTGACAATGTTATCTGGGTCAGTTATATTTATAAGTATCATTTTGTTTTAAGGAAACGTGCTTATGTATGTTCAATTTAGGTGACAAAAAGAAGATAATATCCATTTGCTGGGTGTGTGGCGGTGGGGGGGGGGGGGGGCTAGTGAACATGATTGCATGAATAGAAATTGTGTGCATGTTACTAAGCGCACGTGTGTGTGTGCGTGCGTGTGTGCGTGTGTGTGTGTGTGTGAGACACATTCTATCCCTCAAAGTATGGATTTGTAAAGGGGGGCTGCACAGCCTTAAATTAGAGCTTTCTGATTGGACACAGTTTGTTAGGAGGCTCACAGCAAGCAGTGCACCCTAGTGGTGTTAGAGGGGGACAGTGAAACACATGATCACAGAACATATCCTTGATGATCAAAACATAAACTACAGTTCTAAAATTGGTGCTAACATAATGCACAATCACCATTCAACCTGAAGCAATTTTGTAGATTCACAGATCTAGACATAAGAATGTGCATTTACAATGGAGATGAAATGTCTTAATCCCATCCCATAGATTATTACAATTAGAATCACACAGACACATTCACACTATCATAGACTTGCTGCAGGCTAGTGCATGTTCGTCTCGTTATTACGGCATCACAACACCTCGATATGGTACATAATTGTGCCATAATCTCATGTCTAAAAATAGCATGCAGTCGCATATACCCTCACGCAACCCCCATTTATGGGAAAGCATGCCCCCTGTAATCAAAACAAGGTTTTTAAGCCCTCTAACCTTCAGATAACCCTGCCCCCATCCCCTCTTCCAAACCAAATGGCACTAACAGCGACTTCAAAGTCAATATGCTTCCGGCTATCAGTTCAATTTTAACAAAAGCACAACACTAGGCTGAGGAATGATGGGAGATAGCCGAAATTCCATATGAGCATTTATGCTTTATGAGCATTCCATAAAACCATGTTGCACTGCATTTGTTTATCTTAACTGATTCAAAGGTGTAGGCAAATTCATCCTGCTGTCTCCAAATACCAAACCCCAAGGAATCAGTACCTGATTCAAAAGCTACTTATCCCTTCAGTTTCAGATGAGCACCAGATTGAGGGATGTAGATAGTTGGAATGAAAGGGATGGCTAAAGGGGTTGGGGGGGGGGGGGGGGTTGACAATAGATTTTAGCTGGACGATGAGGATAGTGAAAAGGGGGGGTGGGTTGTTTAGGCTGCAGTCTGAACCAGACCCCCTGAAGCAGGCTTTAGTCAAGGCCTATATTAGCCAGGCAGCAGGCAGACTCCTTTTAGCTTGTGAAGTAGATTAATAATGAATTAAAGCATAAAACCTCCCCCCAACGTACACATCCCCAAAAAGACATTCACGCATGCTAATGCATTCATTATTTATAATGTGTGTGCACGACTGGGGCAGGGATGGCCACATCTGAGCATGTGAGTGACAGAGCAAGAGAGAAAGATGAAGGAGAGATGATCACCACCGGATGAAATTCCGAGACTGACTAGGGAACATCCGCCTATTGTGCAGCATCCCGGGGCTTCACTGAGTTTGGTTTGGGGGGATGAAGGGTGGCAGCCGAGTGGTTGGGGGAGGGGTGGATTAAACAAATAAATAGATGATAAGAAATGATCATGCTGGGTTAGAAGGGCTGAATGGAGACAAAGCAGCTAAGGGAACACTCAGGGGGTCAGGGGAATGTTAGATTAATCCAGATTTACTGTCTGGACTACAGACCTGATCTGGGATAAAAGTGTAGTTGAGACAAGGTTTTTTTATATATATATATTCACCATTAGTAGCATTTGATAGTCACTTAATTACATTTTCAAAGTGTACTTTCTGAAAAAATGGGATGCGTGATGTGTGATGTATTTGTTTCTGGTTGGAGACAACAAGACTGGCAGCACCTATAGTTGCAGCCCAGCTATACTCCCATGCAGAGCATGATAAGGTCATAAGATAAAAGCTGTGCTGAAACACCTTTTGCCATCCATTTTCGCATAGATATGAAGAGATCTGGTGGAACCCAGAGAGACAGGAAGACCTCTGTCATTTCCATAGATACCTGTGGATCTTCAAGTGACCAGAGGCAGTGATTTAATCTTACAAAATGTCACTAAAAAATAAATCTGCCAAAGATAAGCTAGGAAAGGTCTAGAATGGGTGCTCTGATAATGGTTGAATTGAGCACATGTGACTGGTGTGACATGATTGGTGTTCTTAATCAAATGGATTGATTTGTCACATAAAAATTGTGTCAAGTAGGCATGCACTTATACAAAATGTGTTGATACCGATATCCGATTATTTAGAACAATCAGCCAATACTGATAGCTTGGTAGTTATTTTATGCTACCTAGTTTAGAATCTCTGATCTTGTTTTTATTCCCAAATTTGGCATGTCCCTATGTCCTCGTTGTGGCACAGTTGCTCACCTCATCCAGATGGCTGAGGACAGTTGACTCCACTTCTGAGACAGTCAGCCCTCACATCTTATCACGTGGCTCGCTGGAATAATGCCTCCTGCACACTACATGACATCGTATTGTGGTACCGTTCATATTACACAACTGTCTGTCTTGTCATGGAAGTCGTAGGGTTTTCGTAAGTCGTAAGGAATTGGCAACAGGGGGGAACACATTACAAAACATTTCACTATTAACGAATCCCTGGACTCCAAATTACGTTTCACAACAGAGTACACGTGAGAAGTGATACGAGATACAAAAACAAATGCATGATCATATGTTATGCATTTCAGAATATGATGTGTATGTTTTTAATCATCTCAAGGCATCATATGTTTTTTGGGTTACAATATTAAAAAGTACCTCCTAATGAAAAATCTACCTATTTGCTTACTTGACTGTCCAAGAGAATAGGCAAATTCTCTCCAACTCTTCTCTTTACAGTTACGTACAGTTCAGATGAAATATCAAATAGGCACTGGTGCTCCTGCCAATGTTCCACAAATGTTTCCTCCATTTCTTGAGTCCAAAGAAACTTTCTTGAAACCGCAGACATGCTAGTTGATGTTCTGTTGCAGGTACATCAGGACTCCTCCCACTGAAACTTTCCGTGCCCCTTTTCTTTCTCATTGGTTGTAGGTCAACACTGCAGTTGTATTCAGTCAAAACACATTTCATATTGTGCGATTTGGAATCACAGACAGGTCGAGATATTTAACATGCTAGATATCTCGCTGACATCAGCGACACGTCTGCGCTTCTCTCAGATCACGTCTTTGATCATTTATACATTGTATTCGTTGCTCGTGGGAGCGAGCTCTGATTTGCCTATGATTTTTTTGGTGATCTCCACAAAACTGTCGGCGATTGAAAATCGGGCCTAAAATCGTGTAGTGAAAACTCGCCATTAGCGCGTGTGGCGGCAATTATGCTACTCCCTGCAATCTCTGCGCACAACTTATGCCTCCTACACGACTTTCACTTCGCGCATGTACTGTGTACTGTACTGACGTTGGACTGTGGTACCGTACATATTACACAACTTTCTGTCTTGTCATGAAAGTCGTAGGGCTTTCAAATTACATGATGAATCGGCGACAGGGGTGAACACATTACGAAACATTTTACTATTGACGAATCCCCGACGACTCTTTCTGGACCCCAAATTATGTTTCACAACAGAGTACATGCGCGAAGTGATATGAGATTCAAAAACATATGCATGATCATATGTTATGCATTTCAGAATATGATGTGTATGTTTTTAATCGTCTTTACATAATGTGTAAAGGCATCATATATTTTATTGGTTACAAAATGAAAAAGTACCTCCTACTGAAAAATCTACCTATTTGCTTACCTAACTGTCCAAGAGAATTGTCAATTTCTCTCCAACACTTCTAAAACTGTGTAGTGTAAACTAGGCATTAACGAGAAACCTCTGTACAACAATGCCAATATTCTAATATTTCTGTGGTGTTTGAGCCCTGCCTTTTTAGGCACAAATCTGTCCGCTATAAAAGTAGGTGCACAAACACCTCAGAATTTTACTTCAAGAAATCTCTTGTCTAGAAGCCTTCTACTGCTTTGCCATTGACTACATGAGACAGCAGGTGGGATCTTCACAGTAACGAGAAGACTCTCTGCTCCCCTGCAGTGTTCCGGCGAACATCACTTCGCCTCGCCACTTGAACGGGCTACTTCCCCGCAGCACTTCGGCAGGAGTTGTGTATCCTTATAAGGTATGTGTATAAATAGGTCTCTAAATAGGTCTCAAGATGGCGCCGAGTATGGCTGCTGCGTCGCGAGCTCCGTCAAAATACTGCAGTTTATTGTTTGTTTTGTTTACAGTTCTGTGTTTTTTTGTCATTGATGCTGTCTGCCTTATTGTGTACGACAGACAAACACTTTTGGACATTGGTTCGGCAATCACACACCGAAAACCGGACTTCACATTCCTCAACGCCGACCCGCGGTTTACAAACACGCCAGCGGAGCCCTTTGTTTGGGCTGCCCAGCCGCGGAGACGCAGAAGGAAAAGAGGAAAAAGAGCCGGCGTTCTCATCAGAGTAAGACGTCGCGCAAATCGCCCCCCGCTACCCAGTATACTACTGGCAAATGTTCAGTCTCTGGACAACAAGCTCTGCGAGCTGAGAGCGCGGATCTCCTTCCAACGAGAGACGAGAGAATGCTGTGTTATATTTTTTTCGGAAACCTGGTTGTCCGCGGAAATTCCAGACTCGGCCATCGAACCCACGGGTTTCTCCGTGCACCGAGCGGACAGAGCGAAAGACCTCTCAGGCAAAAGCAGAGGTGGAGGTGTATGTTTTATGATCAACAAATCATGGTGTGATCAGAGGAATGTACATTTTATCAGGTCTTTCTGCTCTCCTGATCTGGAGTTTCTCATGCTTCTGTGTCGACCATTTTGGCTGCCGAGGGAATTTACAGCGGTCATCATCACAGCTGTGTACATCCCCCCACAAGCCGACACAGACCGGGCACTTAGGGAACTGTATGGCAGTATAAGTGAGCAGGAAACCGCGCACCCTGAGGCCGCGTTCATTGTTGCCGGGGACTTCAACAAAGCCAACTTCAAAACAATAGCACCAAAATATCACCAACACATCAGCTTCAGCACACGAGGGGACCGGGTTTTGGATCATTGCTATTCTCCTTTCCGGGATAGCTACAAATCCCTCCTCCGCCCACCATTTGGCAAATCCGACCACTCCTCCGTTTTGCTTCTGCCCGCTTACAGGCAGAAACTGAAACGGGAATCACCCACCATTAGAATGATCCAGTGCTGGTCGGACCAATCAGACTCTGCGCTACAGGACTGTTTTGATCACGCGGACTGGGAGATGTTCCGGTCTGCCTCCGATGACGACATCGAGGTTTACGCTGATAGCGTAACGTGTTTCATCAGGAAGTGCGTAGAGGATGTTGTTCCAACCAAAACAATACGGATCTACCCCAACCAGAAACCCTGGGTTAACGGCGATGTTCGCGCGGCACTTACTGCGCGGACCACCGCTTTTAATTCCGGGAACGCGGAGGAGCGTAAACAAGCCAGTTATGCCCTCCGTAACTCCATCAGTGCAGCCAAACGCCAGTACAGGCACAAAATTGAAGAACAGTTCAACACCACTGACTCTAGAAGTATGTGGAAGGGAATTAACATCATCACGGACTATAAACAGAATAAGAACTCCACCATGAACACCGTTGCCTCTCTCCCGGACGAGCTTAATACATTTTATGCTCTTTCGAGAACAACAACAACACCGCCCTCGCGGAGAGAGCACTCGCGGCCGATAGTACAGAGGTTGGTTCACTCTCCGTCTCTGTCGCGGATGTAACCCGATCCTTTCGACGGGTGAACATCCGTAAAGCCGCGGGTCCAGACTGCATTCCGGGCCGCGTCATCAGAACATGCGCGAACCAACTGGCTGGTGTTTTTACGGACATTTTCAACCTGTCCCTATCCCTGTCTGTAGTCCCCACATGCTTCAAAACATCAACTATTGTGCCTGTACCGAAGCAAGCCAAAATCACCTGCTTAAATGACTGGCGTCCTGTTGCTCTGACCCCCATCATCAGCAAATGTTTCGAGAGGTTGATCAGAGATCACATCTCCTCTGTTCTGCCCACCTCTCTGGACCCATTACAGTTTGCCTACCGCAACAACCGCTCCACTGATGATGCCATTGCATCTACAATACACACTGCTCTTTCCCACCTGGAAAAAAGGAACACATATGTGAGAATGCTGTTTGTAGACTACAGCTCAGCATTCAACACCATAGTGCCCTCCAAGCTTGATGAGAAACTCCGGGCTCTGGGCTTAAACAGCTCGCTGTGCAGCTGGATCCTGGATTTCCTGTCAGGCAGACGTCAGGTGGTTAGAATGGGCAGCAACATCTCCTCATCACTGACCCTCAACACTGGAGCCCCGCAGGGCTGTGTTCTCAGCCCACTCCTGTATTCCCTTTACACACATGACTGTGTGGCGACACATAGCTCCAATGCCATCATTAAGTTTGCTGACGATACGACGGTTGTAGGTCTGATCACTGACAATGATGAAACAGCCTACAGAGAGGAGGTGCACACTCTGACACGCTGGTGTCAGGAGCACAACCTCTCCCTCAACGTCATTAAAACCAAGGAGCTTGTGGTGGACTTCAGGAAGAAAGACAGAGAACACAGCCCCATCACCATTAATGGAGCACCGGTAGAGAGAGTCAGCAGCTTCAAGTTCCTCGGTGTCCACATCACTGAGGAACTCACATGGTCCGTCCACACTGAGGCCGTTGTGAAGAAGGCTCACCAGCGCCTCTTCTTCCTGAGACGGCTGAGGAAGTTTGGAATGAACCACCACATCCTCACACGGTTCTACACCAGCACCGTAGAGAGCATTCTGACTGGCTGCATCACCGCCTGGGACGGCAATAGCACCGCCCACAACCGCAAAGACCTGCAAAGGGTGGTGCGAACGGCCGGAAACATCATCGGAGGTGAGCTTCCCTCCCTCCGGGATATATATAACAGACGGTGTGTGAAGAAAGCTCGGAGGATTATCAAAGACTCCAGCCACCCGAGTCATGGGCTGCTCTCACTGCTTCCATCAGGCAGGCGGTATCGCAGCATCAGGACCCGCACAACCCGACTACATGACAGCTTCTTCCCACAAGCAATAAGACTTTTGAACACATGATCTCTCACGATCATCAATCAGCACTGCACTTTATTAATCATTAATCATCACTCTGTCTATATATTCTCACTCCCATTCAGTTAATGTGTATATATATATATATATATATATATATATATATATATATATATATATTTATACCATTACATAGTGTATGTGTATTCTACATTGTGTATTGTGTACATTTGATATGTTAATTGTTGTGTAAGTACGTGTACATTTGTTATGTAAATTGTTTTGTGTAAATATGTTGTTATTGTAAAGTGGTTTATGTCTCGTCACTGTCATTACTGCAATGTTGCTCGGAACTGCACACAAGAATTTCACCTGCTGTTGCACTTGTGTACACAGTAGTGTGACAATAAAGTGATTTGATTTGATTTTGATTTGATATATATATATATATATATATATATATATATATATATATATATATATATATATATATATATATAAAAGAGTTGCTGACGTGTTCGCATCTTTTTAAAGATGTTGTTCCGTAAATGTTCCTTGTTTGAGAAGCACATCCTGCCATCAGATCAGCATGAGAGCTGCATTCTCTTTCTGACCGCGCCCACGCTGAGTCAGCTCTTATGGAGACAGACTGCCTGACAACTCCTGCAACAACCTGACAGACTGCATGAGTCTCAAGATGCTTTTCTCGCAAATCGCCCTCATTCTGAGGGACGATTCAGCCTCCTGCAATCTCCCACCTGCCTCTTCAGCAAGGCAGGGCCGAGGTGGACCTTGTGACAGCACATGCCCCGTGAGCCCCTCAATCTCCATGTAACACACGTCTATGACGATACATAATATGCGTGACGTGCTCCAGCCCTCCTCTCGTTCTCCGGTTTTGATGCAGGGGATGATGATGATATCATGTTTCTCTGTGTACGCTCCACTGACAAGGAGATGCTTCATGTCCTTTCAAGGGTGGTCGAAGTGCTCGATTTCGAGTGGTCTCCTCCAGAAGAACCTACACAATCTCGCCTTGATGAATGGTTCCTGCAGTCCAGATGCCGTCAAGCGACCGTCTCCTGTAGATCTGCCCTTTTCTTGACTGAAGTTCATAACGAACTGTCAAAATCCTGGCACGCACCCTATTCAGCTCACCCAAGCAGTGATTACATCCTCTCTATTGTGGATCATAGCAAAGAAAACGGTTATGCCCAACTAGCAGCACACCTCTGCCCGGCAAGTAGCAGGGCGTGGAACTCATACCCCATTCATCTTTCTTAGCAGTGTCAACTAACGTCACAGCTGGTGTTTACAACGATCGAGCACAACTCTGTACTCCGACCACACGATATGCCGGTGTTGCGTGAACAGACTGCAACACACACAGCAGGATTTACAGCAGTTATTTTATCGATCTGGAGAAGGACGTGGGGCTTCGGCCCATTCTAGTTCTAAGATGCTTGAATCGGGTGCACGCGATGCACCCATTCAAAATGTTAACTCAGAAACAGGTCTTATCACACATCCGTCCTCATGACTGATTTGCGTTAATAGATCTGAAGGATGCTGCAACAGTATAAGGATGGGCAAAGAGGAGGCGGGAACCGGATGAACAGTCAACATAAAGTTCAACGGTAAACATAAACTTAAACCAACAAAAAAACATAAGGACACACACACACAACGCAACTGTGTTCATCTCTCTCGAACTGGCGCCCCGGCTCCCCTTTATTTTGCTCACCCGCTGATCAACTGATTCCATCATGGCCTGGCCACGCTATCCTCCTTGTCACAAATGCGTACTTCATGCACTAATTGCACCGTGTTACAGGAAGCTTTTTAGATTCGCATTCGAGGGAACTACGTATCAATCTTAAGTCCTTCATTTCAGTCTGTCTTTGTATGCGCCTCCCCTGGTGTGCCTCGTTCATTCTGTCATCAGCAAAGTCCAAGTGGACATGGAAACAGTTAAACTGCACTGAAATGCCCCAATCAGTCCTGGTTTCTAGAGATGGTAGAAATCCCCTCTCTCAAGCACAAGTCACAATCTGGCATCCCCAGCTCAAGCTGTGGAACCTGCATGTGTGGCCAATGAAAGGAGAGAGCTAAACGCACTAAAACTGATGCATTCAGTCATGAAGATGAAATCCCAGGAGATCAGCAGTACAGAAGTACTCAAACCAGCCTATCTGGCACCAACAATCATGCCACGGTCTAAATCATTCAGATTACATTTTTCCCCATTCTTATGGGTGATGTGAACATAAGCTGAAGCTCCTGGCCTGTAACTGAATGATTTTATGAACTGCTGCCACATGATTTGCTGATTTATTTTTTCTATTAACATTTTTTATTTACTCATAAACATATAACAAAGAAAAAACACAACATATATATGTTGAGTCAACATTTAACATTTAACACCCACTATTACCCCTCTCCAATCACCAACCCCCAACAAACACCCCGGTGGTGTATATATAGAGATAGTATATAAAAGAGAGAGGGAGAGATAGAAAGAAAGAAAGAAAACTTAACCACAGCCTCTCCCCGAGAGTCACACCAAACACCTGCTCTGACACGATTGGCTGATTAGATAATCACATGGATGATTGTTGGTGCCAGATGGGCAGGTTTGAGTATTTCTGTAGCTGCTGATCTCCTTATATTTTCATGCAAAACAGTCTCTAGAATTTACTCAGAATGGTGCCAAAAAGTAAATGCCTTGTTGATGGGAGAGGTCAACTGAGAATGTCCAGACTGATTTGAACTGACAAAGTCTGTGGTAACTCAGGTAACCATTCTGTACAATTGTGGTGTGCATCTCAGAATACTAAAGAACGTCTTCAGTTGTGATTTTCCTGCCATATGCTTTTCAATCAGTCTTGTTTCATGTCCAGAGCATGGTGACTGGATCTTGACTTCCCTGTCTGGTTTGGTTTTGGTCTGTGTCAGGATTCGGACACTCGTGCTCCATGTTCTGTCTGTTATTGGCATGAGTGCATTGTGCTTTTGTCATCTTGGCGATATGCACTCACGTCAATCGTTTATGTTTGTCTCTCACGATCATGGGCTCACTTCGCATTGCGTGCCCCGACTCATGAGTCGTCTTCACGTTGTGCTGATGTTCTGTCACTTTGGTCTGAGGTGTCAGGTTTGAGTGTTGCCAAACTCTCGCACAGATGTTCTGTCTCGTTTTGCCACCTGTTACGTGCGTCGCTTGACGTTTGCTTTGTGATGTACGCTCAGGCTCTGTTTAGTGTGGGAATGCATGCCATTGATTTGTTGGCGTTGCTACGCATTCTCTCGTCTGTCGGTATATTAACTTATTGTCTTGGCGATGTGTGCTCATGCCATTCGGGTGTTTGTGTTTAGTGAGAGCACATGGCATTGTTTTATCTCTGTATTACCATGTGTCTCTCAGTCTTTTCTCATACCCTACCTCCTTGTTTGCCCATTATTAGTTCCTTTGTCTCACCTGCCCAGCTTGTTATCCTGTTCCTTCCCTATTTTAGTCTCCTTGTGTGTCCTGTATAGTGCCAGTTTGTCTTGTTTGTTGGTCTTGTTCTAGTTTGTCCTGTTCCCCATCCAGTTGGTCTTGTTTCCAGTCGGCCTTTTTCCTCCAGCTCATCCTTTACCTCGTTTTTTTTCCCCTTCGGGTTAGTTTGAGCTTTTGTCTTTGTTTATTTTTGGTATAAAAAAGCCTTTTTCTTTTTACTCTGCATTTGGGTCCTGTCTCTGATTGTGACAAATTCATCCTTCTCTTTTTTACTGGATGAAGCAACAGCTCCGTGTCTCAATGTTTGATGGCTATTGTCCAATGTCATTCAAACTATTGTAAATAACACATGTAAAGAGTCATTTAATTTTGAAGTGAGATTTATTCACCAATCAGAGAAGTGGGAAACATGGGAATAAGCAGATTTTACATTTAAAAACACTTCAATTTGCAGTCTGGAATCTACAAGTTTTTTATATAAGCTGTTTGAATATATTGTTCAAAACTCATGTTTTGTCATATTTTTATACTAGTCAATAGCTTTATATCAAGTCGGTTTGAATTGCTTTTTATTGCCTATTTGCTTAGAACATTGTAACACAATGTTTACAATTCAGGGATTTCCCACGGACCCCCTCGTTATTCAAAAAGCACTCCCGGGGTTCAGCGGACCCCAGTTTGAGAAAACTCTTGACTTAGTAGGCCAGGCTGGAGTCTCTCTGCACACCCTGGATTCTAACTCACGAATCCAGGGGTGGTAGTCAGCGTCATTGCTCACTGAGCTTCCAGCCCTCCTCCCTGCCCCAACTTTGAAATAACAGAACTTTTAAATAAATGTAACTTATAACTTTACTCTCTATATCTCTACATACTATCGTACATATGTCAATGTAACTGTTCTCAGTAATAAACCAATCACTGAAACAAATAGCACATTATTATCTCACATTAGCATTCTTAACTGACATTAACTGAATTGTGAATGATAAAACTTGTCACTTTTCAGCTAAAGCAGCCTCCGCTCTATCTTTAACAGACTCATCATATTCATTATTGTGTCGAGCTTTAAGGTGAGTAATCAAATTAGTTTTGTTAAAAGTTTTAATGGTAGGTCCACCTCGTGAAAATTTAGCAGTGCAAATCTTACAAACTGCAACTCTGCTGTCATTGTCACCCACGTAATTCCACACAAGAGTAATCTTCTTTCACACACAGCACAAGTTGGCTAATTGTCTGATGCATTTTTCTGCCCCACTTTTTGAAAGGAAATCATCGACCCTGATCATCGGCTTTTTAGTTTTTTTTTAATTGACGATGTCTGTTAGTGCAGACAATTGCTTTTAACGGCTGACACCGATGTTTGGCCGAAACTGTGCTTTGATCTGTGTGTCTCCTACAAGGACATTTGCAGGAATTTTTTATAATTTGGAATTCATATCTGTACATTAGCCCACATCTTGTACTTGTAAGGCACATCATATTTAGTTTCATTATGCATATTCAATTAATTTTATCTTATTTCAGTATTATTATACATTTTAACTTTTACTGGTCTTCGTTGTTTGGCATTACTAGAAAATTAATGACAGGTACAGGGAAAAAAAACAGTCAGGTTGTATTTTACAGTAACTTTACAATGCAGTTCTCCGAAGTTACCACCTGAGGCCAGACCTCACAAGAGGAACTCGGCATTGTGCAAACTTTGCAACCTTTGTTTCACACAAGGTGTGCCACTAAAATCTTTTATACCCATTTTTATAACACGTACAACAGCATCCTTATTATGTTTGACTACCATGGTGTGCGCCATCATGCTAGCTTGTAAATGCTAAGCCTATCTGAAAGCACTATGCAGTGTTTTGTAATCTTACCTTTCTGCTTAGACTGCTGGACCTTTAATGAAGAACAGAACACAATGGTCCTTATAGCAACAATGTTTATAAAATTGACAGAAACTGCGTGAAAAATAATACTCTTTTTTACTTTCTTTCTTTGTAAAATTGGGAGGTGAAAACATTATTCTACACATCATTGAATTAATTTTTGGGGTTCAGTACTATTTGGGCTCAATCAACATAATTTGTGGCATAATCTTGATTACCACAAAAGGTTATTTTACTTGTCCCTCGTTTATTAAAAAAGAAAGAAAATAATCATGGTTTACAGTAAGGCACTTACAATGGAAGTATAGCCACAAAACGTATAACATTATACTGACATTTACTATATTTTCAAGTTCACCAGCATTATGTTGTCATGACAACAAAGTTGTAATACTGGATATAATTTTACACAGATAATATTAGTAAGCAATTGTAACACTCTCACAGAGAAATTATGAGTTGGCCATATCGTATGAAATCTTACAAGTTGGGTCATACGAATTCATATGACTTTTGCAACAGCCAAATAGGTAACCCTCCCTCGTCTCTATCTATAATGCAACAAATACATTCTTCCATCATACAAAACACACTCTTTACACTTCTAATCATCCTTGCAGGCTGTACTCTATGGTTAGGTTTAAATATGTGGTTTGGGTTCAAATTAATAACACGTACGTAACGACTGACACACTGAACTTTCGCTTCTGGGTATTTGCATGTCTACACTGAAAACCATAAGCATACTCTACCAATTTTATTGAGTAAAATCGTTCACTCAAGAGCACCAGAACTGTCAGCCACTGGAACAGTTTTTTCCCTCAGGCTTTCAATCTCATGAAGAGTTAAAACTGACCCATTGAGCAATAATTATGTGCAATTCATAGTCTAGTCTTTTTATATTTATCTACCATCTCCTACCTGTTCTGCCATTACATTCCCTTTCACTGTATATAACTGATTTGTATTTAGTTTGCACTACGTTTGTGTATGTGTGAATGTATGTTAGTGTCTGTTTGTGTACATATGTATGTTTATGTCTCATTGTGTATTCTATACATCCATCCATCCATCGACAACCGCTTATCCTGTGTACAGGGTCGCAGGGGGGCTGGAGTCTATCCCAGCTAACATTGGGCGAAAGGCGGGGTACACCCTGGACAGGTCGCCAGTTCATCGCAGGGCCACACATATACAGACAACCACTCACACTCACATCCACACCTAGGGCAATTTTTGGAGACATCAATTAACCTAGCCTGCATGTCTTTGGATGGTGGGAGGAAGCTGGAGCACCCGGAGAGAACCCACGCAGACACGGGGAGAACATGCAAACTCCACACAGAAAGGCCGGGGCAACCGGGGTTTGAACCCACGACCTTCTTGCTGTGAGGCGACAGTGCTAACCAAGACAAATTCCTTGTGTGTTCCTTGGCAATAAAGCTCATTCTGATTCTTATTCTGATTCAACAGAATAAAGTAATGGCATCTCCAAAACTTATGTAGTTAAATTCAATTAATATTTGGTGTTCATATACAATGAACTTAACTATTTAGGTTAAGTCAACTAGATGCAAGTAGACTTAACTCAAATTTGCTTTTTAAATATTGTTTTTTTCTACTGTTGTTAATAATTTTAAATGAATTGATTCCATTTTAGATCAAACAATAGTACAGCTCAAATAAAGATAATACCTGATTTTAGGTCAGCCTTAAAATAAACTTAATTCTCCAAAGAAATGCATATAAATCTGCACTTTAACTCCACATGCATAAAGAGAATCAAGTCAAAAGGATCCAACTTGGCCAAATGGGACTCACCCTGGTACACTTTGTCTAAACACCCTGGTATCACCCTGGTATCACCCTGGTACACTTTGTTTATGCGTGTTCCGGATCGTATCGCGCCCGGCCGACCATGTTGCCTTTCTGAGTATACTTTTCTGACTGTGAATTAATAGAAATGTGTTCGACGCATGCACACTACAACTGCTTTTTGACACTCTTTAAGTACACGTACTTTGCGCAGAAAAATAAGGAACACGGATGCGTGAAGTATACTTTGGCCTTAATGATGGCATCACACAAAACAACTATTTGCAAAATAATAACAGAAATGATACCAAAAAAGAGCTAAAACCTCTAGAATCTCTTAATTACAACTATTTAAACATAACTTCCTTTTGACCAAGGAAAACATAAACAAATAATTCAAGCACAAAGCATTATGGGTTTTCCCCATAGCCTCAATTTTGTACTGAAACGTTTGAGTTATTACCACTTAAAATCTTATGTCTATGGAATTTTAAAGATAAATAAGTTCAATGAACATAAATATTTGAGTTATCAACCCAAAACCTGACATTTCAAGTAATACTTAATTAAGACAACTTGATATTTCCAGTAATGATAACTTGGTTGTATACAAAGAAATCATATGATACAAAATCATATGAAAAGTTCATATGATTTCACCAACTCACACTTCCACTTTCGGGTTGGAAATTTCATCACACTAAAATCATGTTAACATTTACAATAAAAATATAATGTTTATATCTTGTAGCTAAAATTTTGAAAGTGTGTATTTTAATGTTTATTGGCTGGCCCCATTCACTTCCATTGTAAGTGCCTTACTGTTCAAATTTTAGCTGCTTCTTTTTTTGTTTAACTTGTATTGGATCTGGAACAATCCTTTAATGATGTCTACAGACATAATTCACATACAAGTGGAACTACATGTAAACAAATGAACTTATTGTTGTAATTAGTTACACAATGATCTCTCCTGTGGCCTTGGCTAGGATAAGTGTTAAGCACTGGTCCATTGGGCTGCTCTGCAGTCTATCATCAGAAAGACCGGTACAGACCCTGCAGCTGCAGAAGGTCCACACGGCCATAACTGTGACCTACCACGGGGAGTCTGAACAAAACACTCTGAGCGTCTTAGTGAAGCAGGACCGCCAACCTCCATCTCCAGAGGCTTTCATTAGGTTTCAAAGGCTTCCTGGTTTTATATTACTGCAAAAACACATGACTGCAGTGACCACACTCTACAGGACACTGTGAAGCCAGGCCGGCTGAAGACACAACCGCACAACCCCGCTGTGAGTCAGGTGGATCCCATTTACACTGCTTTTTGAACAAGAATGGCACACAAAGACAGGTGTGATTTTCATTACGTAACCTTTGGTTGGAGCGAAACCTTCATGTTCTCCTTGCTTCAAAAGACAAAAGGGGGAGCCATCAAATGCACTATTTGTCACACAAAATCAGTCGCCAACCTGCCCGACCCATCCACCTCTCTAGTGACACCTTATCAATCTCAGGTAGAGCAATGTACACCACACTTTATCAACCAATGCTCCATCAGGTCTTTGGTGGAGATACAGGATGCTTGGTAATGTTCTGGTTTATGACATGATTAGGCCCATAAAAATGGCCTTAAAATGGATAGTTCACTCAAAAATTAAAATTCTATTCTCATTTACCCTCATGTCCTTCCCAACACGACTGACTTACTTTGTTCAGTGAAACACAAAGGAATATGTTCGGCAGAAGGATAGCTTCAGTCATCTTTCACTTGAATTTTAATGGAAATAAGATGCAATGGAAGTAATGGTGTCTAAAACGAACTAACTTTTGTATGCCATGGAAGAAATAAAGTAATATGGATTTAAAACCACATGAGGGTGAATAAATAATAATATAATTTTCATTTTTGGGTGAACTTTCCCTTTAAGTCCCTTGAAGTCTGTTTTTTGAAGATATGTTAAAAGAACCAGGCTTGCAGCCTCTCTGAAATGAGATGTCCTTTCTCACCACCTTTTAGCATGAGAAAGCCACTTCCCTGCATGCATAATTCTGCTGAGTCATTGTGATGGTCTTTCTACTGGCCGCCAACAAAAAGTGCCAGCACGGGGGCTATTGTCATGGATGCATCCATCTGCATCAAGCGCATTAGAGTATATTTGCACTTCCTCAGTTGCGGGCCCAGTGGGGTTTTGACATGCGACAGAAGGCAATGGGCTTTGCCCACCAGCTCTTCAGGTGCAGATTGGGGTAGATCAAGGGGCAGCGCTCCTGTCAACTACATGACGAATGAACATAGGAGAGTCAGGAGTGTGGGGTGGATTGATTTGCAAGGGAACTGGACTGCTCTGTGTTGGATCTGCTCTTCTTTTATTGTGTTTCTGCATGTTGGAGGGAGTTTCTACTTGTTGAAGTGTCTGTGTATGCACTGAAATGGATTGGCGGGTTAAAAAGAGCACAAGAAAGGCAAAGCATCACACACACACAGAGACATGCATGTAGCCAGGCTGACAGATGGGAAAAGTGTGTCTACACAAGAGACTGGCCACATGAATCTCCACTGTGGAATATACAGCACTTGCATTTGAATATAGGGTTTTGGTATATCAGAGCATATGAGCTGACATTTAAAGGCCTCAAGACAACAGGTACTGAGCATTCTAACATTCCAAGATTAGTGAGTGACAATTTTTAAAAACATAGATTAACAGCTGTATATCATTTTTATCTCTATTGTAATATTTCCAATCACCTTCATATACAGTATATGAATTTAAATATCAGGGTATTGGGATTTTATTAAAGAATATGAGCTGTCATTAAAAGGCCTTTAAGGGGTAGTTTGACAAAATTGTAATTATGTCATTATTTACTTTCCCAAATTTCGAGCCAAACCCGTATTGTTTCTTCCATAGAACACAAAAGATGAAAGTAAATAATCACTCCAAAGTATGTCAAGCTCCAAAAAGTACAAAATATCCAATGAGGTTTGATGTTGTTGACGTAGCTGCCATTTTTTATTTCAGCGCTTCATTAATGACTTGATCTGAAAGTGAATAACGAATTAAATTCAATTCATACAGGTTTGACGCAGGGTCAGAACTTAATGCCACCAAAAATACAGCAGATACTTAAAATGTAGGTTAAAAAAAATGCTCTTGCAATAAGGTCTAATATTTGTTTGATTATAAACCTAGTTATACACGCTACTGGTCAAAAGTTTGGGGTCACTTGACTGAAATGTTTCTCATGATCTTAAAAATGTTTTGATCTGTTTATTTCCATTTCTATTATTCCATAGTTGTGATGACTTTACAATTATTCTAAAATGTGAAAACAAATAAAAAAAATAAAGAATAAGTAAGTGACCCTAAACTTTTGAACAGTAGTGTATATTAAAAGTATGTTTTATGCCATGAATAAAATAGAGTTCATGAATTCCTCAAATTAAATTGTATATGTTATCAGATAAAATTCAGTTAAGGTTTTAAATGGTTAAAAAAAATGCCCTCATAGAGGTAAAAAATACCCCTAAAATCAAATTCATGGGGCAAATATTACCCCTTGATGAACTATTCCTTTAAGTCTGCTCACCAGTATTAGTTACTGAGGATTTTCAAAATGTAATACTAGCTTCAGATCTCTACTGACATTACAAGTGTAAAATGTAGTAATCCCACTCTTCTTCTCACACCAACAGTTTACACATCAGTCATCACCCCATGACATTTTTGCCCATAGGCTCCACACACACCCACAAAGTCATGATCACTTATACAAATACATTCTCACAATCCACAACTCACTGTGTGTAACTTATATCTTTATTGTTGTTGTTTTTTTCAACTTTTGGAATTCTGGCAGCTGGAGATAAGAATCTTGATTGAATTAAGTGCTGTTTTAGAAGCTCGTGCTGTGCCTGTGTATGCGCGTGTGTGTGTGTGCGTGTGTGCGTGGGTGTGTGTGTGCGTATGTGTGTGCGTGTGTGTGTCTGCGTGTGTGCATGCGTGTGTGTGTGTGTGTGTGTGTGTGTGTGGTGTGTGGTGTGTGTGTGTGTGTGTGTGTGTGTGTGTGTGTGTGTGTGTGTGTGTGTGTGTGTGTGTGTGTGTGTGTGTGTGTGTGTGTGTGTGTGTTTGTGTGTGTGTGTGCGCAAATGATGATGCCAGCGAGAAATGGGTACCTGTGGGCCGGCTCCTACTGGAAATCATTTGGAACAGACAGCTCTCAATGTGTTCATTAGGACTGTGATTGGGCCTTACTCCTGTGGGGAAGACCAGCCTCCCCAACGCTGAATAGTCCTGATTGTGCTCAGCATAAATTGCCATCTGTTTCAGTAGAGGAAAGGAAGACGAGAAAAAATAAATAGTGGAAATAGAGGATAGTGGTGAATTTCTTATCAAACTTACCGTAATTGTATGCAGTTTGTTCAATTTTGGAAAGCACAGTGTTAAAATCAAGTTAAAACCTTATGTTTTTCAAAACCCATATGCTGTTATTTTTTCAGTGAATCACAAAATGTAATTTTTGGTAGAATCTTCACACTGCTCTTTTCCAACAGTTCATAGTAACCATGTCTGACAAGCTCCACAACCACCATAAAATTAGTCCATCAGACTCATTCAGAATAAAAAAAATGCCAAAACACCATTGGTTGTCATGTCTCAAAGGAATATTCTGGGTTCAATACAAATTATACTCAATCGACAGCATATGTGGCATAATGTTGTTTACCACAAAAATGTCAACTCGTCGCTCTTTTTCTTTACAAAAGAAAAAATTAAGGTTACAGTGAGAGTGCTTTTACACTAGCACTTTTTTTGTGGCGCACCTGGGTTCAAATGATGTCAAAGTTCAGTTCGTTTGGATGATCGTTAGTTTCCAAACTCGGTGCGCACCCTCTAACCGCACCTGAGTCTGCTTGAAAAGGTGGTCTGGGGTTCATGTGAACTGCAGTACGGTTCACTGCTGATATGATCGCACTTGTACCAAATAGTGGAAGTGAACCGCTTGTGACGTGCAGTATATTTCTCATACCTCTTGTCTCCAAATAAATCCCATTTAGAGAGCAGCTCACATTCTTCTCATCTCTTGCAACTCATCCGCAGGCTTGCAGCAGACAAACGCTAACATTTATCAGATCATTGCATATTAAATGCATCCGTGGCAGACAAATGCAAGTGAATTGAAAACAACATTTTAGAGATGCAGCAGAGAGGATGATTATCAGTGAATAACAACTTACTGTAAATTTCACACTGTTCCTCACACAAAGCAATAATATAGCCTTGGTGTGTAGTGCATAAATTATATGGCATATATTTTTGTCCTTGTTGGATCTGAGGTCACTATAAACTATAGTTTTTTGCAAAAGAGTTGTGTAAAGATTGTTCAAAATTTCTCTTGTGCTCCACTGTATAAAAATAACAGCATCTCAGTTTGGAACAATATGAGGGTAGTAAATAATGATAGCATTGTAATTATTTAGTCAACTTCCCCTTTATTATGTAAACCTAGAAGTCTGTTTTTTTTTATTGATAGTCTAACTGAAAGGTATAAATAATTCAGTGTTTTAATAATACAGTATGCTTGCGAAATAAGGATGAAAATAATATAGTACATACGTAAACTACTGTGTTGCATGTCTAATAAAGACAAACCTCCTCCCCATAGCATGTATGCATATGTGCACAAACACATTCACAAAGATGAAATGTGCTTTCAATTGTCTATAATTAATTGCATGGTGTGATCGCACGCAATGTCACTCTGTCTTTGGACGAGACCCCCTGTGAGAGGGTGTGTCAGGCCAGGGTAGATTGATCGGGTAGGAAGTTACTGTAAAACAGAGGCTTGCTCTCTATTCCACAAATCAATGCTGATAGAGTGCTGTAGTGTAGGGTTCACTGACTCTATGAGCCCAGACTACAGGTTAACCAAAGGGCAGCCATGACAGAATACCATAGAGGAGCCCATTAACCATTCACCCTGCTTCAGTGGCAGCCATTTTTTACCTAATCCCTTTCTTTCGTTCAAATAGACACAAAACACACAAATAATTTCTTTTTCTTTCTTTCACTGCAGGGTCTTGAGAAGAAAGAAAGAAAAAAAGAGATGGAGAAGAAGAGGGTCGTGGCTCTTCTCAGCTCGACTTTTTGAAGCGTCTTTATTGGGCCTGGCAGTAGCGTCCTGCGTGTCCAAGCCTTGCCTCTCTTTTTATCCTTTGTTCTGGCCAAGGTGTGTCAAATGCACTGAGCTTTTGTGCAGCAGGGAAAGACGACACATCGCATTCTGTTTTCTGTATCCAATGGGAGGGAAGTGAGGGGGGCTTAAAGAGGGATACTAGGGAGACAAAAAGCCAACTTACAGAGGGCCCAGGCGCTTCAAAGCATGGTTGCACAAAGGCTTATGAAGCGTTACTTCATGCAGAGTTGTGCCAGATGTAATTGCGGGGTTCCCGCAGATAGAAAATCACACCCAACGCAATGCCCTACCCCACAATATCTTGAAAGACCTGCTGCTAAAAGGCAGCAATGCCAGAGAGAGAGAAAGTTTGACGTACTTTGATTAACCATAAACAACTGAGTAAATAATCTATCCTTTGGGGCACCGTTACAAATTTCCCCACTTGCTAACTCCAAAAGGTGATTTCACGCATTGAGCTTGATAGGCGCTGAGTGAATGGATGCCTCCACAAGAATTCATATAGGGCGAAACTCCACAAAGTGTCAAACTATTTCATAACTGCTTCACACATTTCTAGTAAGAGCAGGATCGGCATCTCTGGCAGCTTCTTTCAAGTTTAAATTAAACTTTTGACAGGCAATGATGTTGATTCATCGCTGATAAGCAACCTCTTTGCTTGGTGACTGTGTGTGCCGTGAGGGGACATGTAGGATCCACCGTTAGAGATAAGCCTTACTTGTCTTGATGTGTCTCACGGTGACCTCCTGCTGAGACATAAGCGCATGTAGTGTGCATGTCTAAATATGTTTCTGGGCACAAACAACTAAGAGGGGGCAGGTAACTTAAAGTGCTGCACCTTGTTGTGCCCAAATAATGCATAATTGGAGATGACCAAATGACTTGGTGAGGAGACAAGGAGGTTCTAAAAGCTTCCAGGTGAAGCTCTGCAGGGAATGAGGTGTTCCTGCGCTATTGGCGGCAAATGTTCCAGGTCCTCAAATATGGTGATTTCTTTGAATGCCTCCATCCTGTTCACCATGGGTGGGCTCACAGGCACTTGGGGCATGTCAGGTTGTTGGCACCAGGTGTGCTTTGGCTCCATTATGCCAAAAGAATTGTTGTGAATGAGGAGTGAAGAAACATAATGTTGATAGCATTCGAGTTTTGAAGTGCTGAAATTTTATCTTCTTAGGAGTCCTAGATGGATTCGAACTCGTGACTCCAGGGGTGGTAGTCAACGTCAATTCTCGCTGAGCTATCCAGGCCCCTCAACATCAGTATTTCTAATAAATTCGATGAGCCTGGTTGTTTTGAAGAGCAAGATTGGTTAACTGTCATTCATTAATGTACAATGTAAGTACCCACTTGCTAAAGCTATTTGGCAAAATGTGGCGTAAAAGTGTTGCTGGGTGAGTAGTTTGTGCTGGAGTGAAATATTCCCTTGATTTAAGTGGATATGAAGAAGTCCTTGTACATCCAAGTGATGTTAAATGGCACTTGGCAGAGTGCGAAGACCTAGCTCTCCTTTACATATTAATGGAAAGGTGGCTATAAAAGAGAATAATTCATTTTCCTTTGTGGCAGCACACTTGTAATAGAGCTAGCGTTGGATACAATAACTATGCTGCTGCTTTTTGCCAGTACACTCACAAAATGGCAAACCAAAGGACGATGAGAAAGAGACATGATGGCTAACTGAAAAAAGAACATTGAAACCAACTTTTTGGAGTGTTGAGGATTCGTGTGATCAAAGATAAAGTAAATTGCCCAATGTGTTGAAGACATATCACAAGAGACAAAGTGTTTGCCAAATGTGTAGAGTAGACAAAGTGTACTCGACTGATTAATTGTTTTGTTGGCATTCTTCTGTAGCCAGTAACAGCTGGACATAGTGTGCCACAATCAGTGGGAGGGTTTGCTTATGAAGCCAAAAGCGAATTTTTTGATGAGCACCTCAATAAGTTTTGCAGGGTGGGCATATTAAAAACACATTTTCCTCTTTTGGGGAAGACATAAAGTTTTGATGACCAGGAAGTTTTGAAGGGCACTTTCTCCAAAGAAAATGGCCAGAAAAGTATCTCCTAATAGAGGTTGATGTCTACAGAGAACAGGTAAACAGAGAACTACTTCAAGCACAGTGGTCACCTCTCTGTGATTTGGGTCAACAAAGCAGTAAAGAGGGGGTTTGTAACAATGCTTTAAAGCCACAATACCCCAGGAGGTGAGGTCCCTCCAGACAACCTCCTATAGACAGCCTGCTTATGAGATTTTACAAAAATCAAGAGTTCATGGAAAATTTGTAACAAACTTGGCACAGATTCACCACTGAATATTTTCACATGCAAATCAGCTTTGCGGCAAACTTGCGGCAAATTGTCAATTGTTGGCAAAGGTTTGCTGCATGTTCACCACTACGGGTGAAGAGCTGTAAACTTCTGGAAAATATTTGTGGTCACAAGCTCATTTGCTTGTAAAAAAAAAAAACCCATAAATGCCAAATTTATGGCAAGTTTGCGGCTAGTTTGCCAGAATTCTAGATTTTGTGTAAGGGTTCGAAAAATCTATATTGGGGGGGGGGGGGGGGTAACAAGTTACTTATCTCAGGAGCCCAACAGCAATATCTGCCTCAATTTAGGCCATGTCCACATTAAAAACGTCTTCGTTTTAAAACAATAGTTTTCACTGTTTACACTAGAAAAACAAGTCGAAAATGCTCTCCATAGCCGCATATTTTCGAAAACATTGATGACGTTAGGAAACTGAAAACATGGGATTCAAACTTAAACAGATTAATGTGGACGTGGCCTTAGCCAATTGTTATTTAGCCAATTGTGAACCGAGACCTCTCAAAGCAAAACTCTCTCATGGTTTAGGCTGAAAATTTTGAACAAACTGCAACTTCAGTAAAGGAACAAATTTTGAAATTTCACAAATACAAAGTCATGCTATTTAGACATATGCTAAGACACTTAATATTGCATGGTGTATTTAGTCTGGACTAGAGAACTGAAACTCGAGTCCAATCTAAACACAAAAACAGGAGAAAATTTAAATGTCTTTAGCGTGGAACAAGGCTGCTAAACATATGCATACATAACATGATGGGACTGCAGCCTCCTGCTGGGAGCAGGCATGACAAAGCCTCTCTAAAAGGAATGCCTCTGGGATCGCTAATGATTAATTAGCTTGTGTCATTAAGTGAAGCAAATGTCACCCAAACTTCCTATGAAAGCTCTAACACCACGTGCGCTTGCTGAAACTCCCCAAGGGGGCGGCGAGCAGGCGGGCTCTGCGACGAGCGAATCCTGACATCTGGTGTTCTAGTAAAGAACTGCAACTTTACATGCTTAAAGTCGTTCAAATACCTTGACATTTAATTGATATGACCACCAATAGGTAGAGTGCTATTTCAATTATAACTGTTAAAGTAGTGGTACTAGAACAAGAGAAAAAGGATAATTTTTTTCAGGAAGTATATTTGCTATTGTGAAATTAGGAAGTACTTACCAAAGCGTCAACACAGCCTCTCAATACATGCAGTAGAGCCAAGGCCTGGGGCCTGAATGGATACAAACTCCATTAGCGGTTACTGTAGTGTGGTCACTATTCACTTCCTGCTTTCTGTCATGTTGGGCTCTCAATCTCCCACAATTTCCCTCAATTTTTTCCTCCTTCTCTGCTCATTCTCTGACCTGTCTATGTGGCTGAATGGTGACTTGTGCAGCCTGTCTGACTCATTTGAAGAGGTCCAGCCAACTGTGCAAGAGAGGATTTCTCTTTTTAACTAGATCCTGAGGGGATGGCGGAAGTAGACAGGAGGAGGAGAGGCAACTGTTCGAATGCCCCCTTTAAAATATAATCACAATCACTGATAAACACATTACCAGCAGACACTGAGACTCCCCTTGAACAGTCCTAACACTCACACCCTACTCATACAATGGCACACCTGTCAGAGCATTTCCACTCACTAAGCACGAGCAAAGCGTCTGGGCCCTCCATCTGGTCCTCTCTACGTGGTGCTGCGGTGCTGGACGTCTTAAAGAAGACTCTATTCAGTTGCTTTCTCAGCTATGACCGTGAGATAATGCTGTAATTTCACATCAGTGTGCACACATGCATTCTTACTCTGTCATTCCCTCTCTCACTCTCTCTCTCGTTTTTCCTCTTTCAAACAAAACACACACTATGACTTTTGTCCAAAATTGTGGTTTGTGGTTTTATTGTGTGCATATGTGTGTGCGGTGCTTGCAGTGTTGTCTTTGAGGCCAGGGTGGTCGCACAAACCCTCCAGGAGGTAGAGATGGACACAGCAAATGGTGCTTTTGATGGACTTCTGTGTGCCGGCACAAAGCTCTCCAAAGTCTTAATGGGTAAAGGGTTGAAGAGTGACCTGTGTTAATCCTGCTGATCAACCCTTTGGTGTTCTGGTATCTTATGTGCTTTTAACGACAACATCATTATCAAAGACCTTTAAAAGACCTTTTCAAATGTATTTATTTAAATTGATAAATAAATATGTGACTGATCAGCTTTCTTTGATTTTATGTTGCTGCAAATTAAAATATAGTGTAATTTTTACACTATATTGAAGGAATATTTTGAGTTCAATACAAGCTCAATAGACAGCCTTTTTTTGCATAATGTTGATTACCACAAAAAATAAATATATAAAAATCACACAAAAAAAAAAAAAAAAACAAGGTTGCAGTGAAGCACTTACAATAGAAGTGATTGAGGCCACATTTTGGAAGGTTTAAAGGCAGAAATATGAAGCTTATAATTTTATTTAAAAAAAAACATAAATTAATTATTTTGTTAAAAATGTGTGTATTATTTGAGCTAAGTTGTTTAAATCATAGTTTTTGCATGACTATAGGGTTTACGTCGCCATGGCAATGAAGTTGTAAAATTGGATATAACATTACACAGAAAAGGCTAGTAAGTGAGTTTATCATACTGAAATCATGTTAACACGCATGTTGTTTGTGTCTTGTGGCTATACTTTTGAAATAGGGAGCATTTAACATTTATGGACTGGCCCATTCACTTCCATTGTAAGTGCCTCACTGTTACCTCAATTTTTGCTTTCAAACTTCTTTTTTGTGGTGATCAACATTGTGCCACAAATCGATTCAGCTTAACTTGTATTGAACCCGGAATATTCCTTAAAATACAATTACATCAAATTGTTAACTTCATATAAAGTTCCCCCAAAAATTTAAATTCAGTCAGCATTTACTCATTCCAACCCATATGACTTCCTTTCTTCTGTGTAGTGGAAAATGAGATGTTAGAAGAATGTTAGCCTCAGTCACCATTCACTTTCATTTCTTCTTTTTTCCCCACACAGGAAAAAAAAAAGGTAACAGAAGTTTGTAACAACATGAGGGTGAGTAAATTATGACAGAATTGTCATTTTTGGGTGAGTTATCCACTTAAAGGTGCAGTAAGATTCAGGAACCTTTGTTATTAATGACCCCTGTGGCCGTTAAGTGAACTGCAGCCAGCTACCTGTTGCTCGTGCTCGCGCTCGCGCTCATGCACACACTCCATAGGGACGCGAGCTAGCGAGCATCGACCAAAACAATTACGCTAACGTAAAAAGAGACTGAATCAACAACATTATGCTGACAGATGAGGTAACATAATTAAAATTACACAGTTAATGATTGTTTTACTATAAACTTTGAGTCTGTATATTATTATTATATTATATTTGTCTCTCCAGTGCTGGAACAGGACTAAAACAAGGTGTGGATATAGGTCTGACTATGCAAGACTGTAAAAAGTAAAAAATAATCACTTTTCTTTGCATGATACATTGACTGAATTTATACGATAGCCTATGTCGGCGTTAGCAAGCTAGCCAGATTTATCAATAGCTGTTAGCTAAATTTGGTGGATGATGACAGTAGCGGTTTATAAAATAGACTGTAAGTTATAAATATGTTGACACAATTCAGTATTGATGTGATTCCATCACTACTGTCATTTTGATATATCAATGCACTATTGTTTTATAATAATAGACGTTATATATTTTCTGTATAACCAAGTAACATTACACTAATGAATGGAGCTGTTTGCATTATCTTGAACATTCTCTAGCATTTATTTCATGTGTTATTGTTTACCTTGCTGAATAATTACAGATTAACATTATGCAGAGGAGGACTCAAATTTAAGGACTTGTGACTTGCTTGACTAAATGAAGAAAATTACTTGACTTTGACTTGAGAACCAATGACTCCAGACTTGACTTGTTTTGAACTGCATGACTGGACAATGACTTGAATGTTTTTTATTATTATTATTTTCAATAACTTATTATAAACAGTAATGAAATGTGTTTAAAAAATATTGCGACATCAATTCATTCATACTGCATCTGCACAGTTAATGCTGCAATCACAATGCGCCAAAATGACAGATGATTGTCAAATTCCCAAAATAATCTCCTTTGGATATAAAGATTTATTAAAAAATTTAACCATGAGAATAAAAAAAGATTTGCCAGATGCACAATATTCAACGCAAAAATATCCAATACAACAACCACAACCTTGAATTTCATCAGACATTTGAAAAACCGCAAGGAAAGGTAAGTACATCATTTCATTATCATTTCATTATCCAGAAAGTAAATATGTCAAATTAGTTCATATGTAAAATTACTGTTCAAATGTTTAAGGGTTGTCAGTAAATTAAAATTATTCATGATTAATCTCATGTTTTGTAGCACGAAAAGTTTGAAATGTCCCGACAGTGCCTCTAAATGTGTGTGTGACTTTTCTAAACCTTCTCAACAGTCAACAATATACCATAACCCTTTGTTGGCAATATAAAAACATAACAGACAGATTTACAGTCACAACACTTAATTTAAAATGTGACAAGTATAAAATATACAGAATGACTCATGACGAAATATAAGTGCTCTCATAGTGATTATGATTTCTGAAGACTTTAACTAAAGCCCATGAATGCAATACCTTTATGACTATTTTATATAAATGTATCTCTGAAGGGAACTGACTGTCTTCGATGGCATTTTCTTTTCATCTTTCCTCCATATAATGCCTAATAAAGTATTGTTTATAAGCACAGGGCTGCTTTGTGTACAGGAGTTACCAGAGCAACAGCTATATTTCTACTGCAAAAGCACCACCTACTGTCAGAGAGAGAATTTAATAATAATAATTCGCTGTATATATGCAAAAAAAAAAATTAGGTATAATGTGTGAAAAAAATAAAGGCTTCTATTCTATCTGTCCAATAATAAGAACGCCAATTCAGGGTCGGTTTTGATCCCAAAAACAAATGCCCTGCCAATGTTCACTCTAGTTTTTGCTCAACCACGATCACGTTCCCGGTTAGCCAGATGGGATTCAGTATATAATTTTTTTTGGCTTACTCTGAGTTTGTGTAGGAGTTGATGTTGTGCTGGGAACCGGACATTTGCTGGATTCCATTTCTAAGATAATGTTACATGTTGTAGACAGTTGTCGCTGTTGAATAGCAGAAGAGAAGCACTGAGGCAAGGCTCTTAAGGCGCTTAAATGTCACATCTTTTGGATTTTCCCGGCAAAAGCGGCCCGCTCCCTTCGCATGAAAATCAGTCTACAGGCTTTAATAGGCAACCTAGGAAGTCCGGGAAGGGCTCAAGTTGTGTTACAAGCCGTTCACACATTGGCAAAAAAGGCGAACATTACATGTTACATATTGCATCTTTAAGGATGTAAAATCTACTTGATCTAACCCTTAAACTTTCATTCACTGATATATATATAGTGTTCATTCCCCATATAGGAGTTCATTCCCCAGACGCTGCCAGTGCTCACGACCAAGGAGTTTTGTTTACAGTCGCTGCCAGCTCTCGTCAAGCCTCCCACGGCACCGCCTTCCATGGCTCCGCCAGCTCTCCAGAGACTCATCCTGCAGTGGTTTCGGCCACCCCCCAGGCCTCCTGACCCAGTCTCAACTCTGTGGCCGTCCCCTAGGCCTCCTGACCCAGTCCCGGCCCTGTGGCCACCCCCAGACCTCCTGACCCAATCCTTACCCGGAGGTCTCCTCCCTGGCCACCTGGTCATCTTCTGGCTCCCTCTCATCACCTGTATATTCCTGCCCTCCTCAGCCATTTTTGGGGGGCCGGGTGACTATGTCACAGTCTGTCTCCCTCGTGTTTCCTTAGACTCTTATTTTGAAGTATTTCCCCCAGACTAAGTTTCCCATCATGCACTGCCCTCATCACTGCCATCTGTTCCACATTGCTCTCACCTGTTTTCCATTCCCTTGTTAGCCTGTGTGTGTGTGTGTGTGTGTGTGTGTGTGTGTGTGTGTGTGTGTGTCAGTCATCTCTAGTTTTGAATTTCTTTGTCAGTTCTTGCTTGTTGCTTTATGAGTTCATGTCTGTTTGTTTCACATCATCTTCATTAAAAGCCTGCATTTAGATCCAGCATCTCCCGTCTCATCTCAGCAACCATCTTTTACACTGAGGTCAGTTAGGATCACTACTTTAATTTAAGAATGTGAAATGTCAGGATAATAGAATTATTCAGCTTTTATTTCTTTCATCTCATTTCCAGTGGGTAAGAAGTTTACACTTTGTTAGTATTTGGTAGCATTGCCTTTAAATTGTTTAACTTGGGTCCAACATTTTGGGCAGCCTTCCACAAGCTTCTCACAATAAGTTGCTGGAATTTTGGCCCATTCTAGACAGAACTGGTGTATCAGAGTCAGGTTTGTAGGCCTTCTTGGTTTTTCAGTTCTGCCCACAAAATTTTCTATCGGATTGAGGTCAGGGCTTTGTGATGGCAACTTTAATACCTTGACTTTGTTGTCCTTTAACCATTTTGCCACAACTTTGGTGGTATGCTTGGGGTAAGGACGTATTGTCACCCTAAACAAGAAGATATTACATCTTTTCCTACATGCATAACAACTTGTGGACAGTTTTGCTGCTTCATATGGTGATTGATGTGCTGCACTGATAGACTGAACACCAGGGCAGGTGAATGCACTGACATCAGCATACATCTACTCCCTCAAATATTATTCATAACAAGCTAATTAAAGAGAGGGTGAAGTGCAACTATATCCTCAGGTCTGAGACAGTGAAATGGGGTGTTTTCGCCTGTCAGTCAATGATGATCTATAAGAGTTTGGGCATACTAATATGGCAATTTGAACACCTCCTGTAGGCAGTTTACCATTCAGCAATCCAGTCTGAATATTAAATTAATTGTGTATATATAATTAGTGCTTTAATTGGTGTGACCTAATGTAGTCAGGTTGAATCTGTCATTTTAAATATAATTAGGCCTACCACATCTGTAATAATTTGAACATCCATATTTGTAGGAAACTATTCCTTCAAATGTATTCCTATTAAATTTGTATTACTACACACTGAAACTGGACGATACATCGAATACCCGCGATATAATCACGATGATTTTGCTGACTGTAAAATTCAACAATATCGTGTATTATTTTAAAGAGCCTTTTATTTGGTTTCTTAAGAGTGTATCAGTAGCCAATTTCACGAACTTTCAGGGCTGTATAATTAATCAAAATAACATCAAAATGGAGATATAAGCATATGTGATTATTTAACTGGTTAAGGCTGCGATTAAAGACGGATAAACATATGTCTGGTTGTGCTTCATAATGAACCGGCAACGCGCTGATCTGTGCACGCGTATGGGGCTTGTGTTCATTGTGAAGTGCTGCAGGTTCAAGCATTCGTGCAATTCCAAACATTAGTAACCGCTATAAAGTTATTATACAAATCTATAAACGCGGAACAGTTAAGGAGAGATTAACAGCTGTTCACAAAATGTGAAACTTACAACTGTCATTTTCCGATTCATAATACAAGTTCCCTTTGAAGATGAAATAGGCTAAAAACATGACCGCACTTGCAGTGTCAAAATAAAAACCCAGTTTAGGGTGAAGTAAATATGACAGAAATATATTAATTTATCTTTTTTTTTTAAATCTTATCCTGAAAATAATAATAATAATTCAGTATTATATTATAATAATAAACTTGACTGGGTTGCAAAATAATTTAGTACTATGCAATTTCATCTGGTTTCCAAAAAAATAAGTGAAGTAGTTTTTGCACACCTTGTTCATTCACAATGAAAAATGTTTCAGTAAAAATACAAAAAGATTTTTATTAAGCTTCCATGTATGATTGTTAAATATAAGTATAATCGTGCAACTAATGATTTCATTTTACTCTCCCTTGTGGTCATTTAGTTAAATATCTGTGAGAAACATGCCTTCATCATCATTTGTAAATAGATTTTTATTTAATGCCTTTGAAACATTAGTTTTACATGGCTACAATGGCTGTTTAGATTAAATGAGGGTTCCTCTGATTAAAAACAAATACACACTTTTATGCTATTTCAGAGCAAAAATATAATTATTGAGATAAATATTGAATATCATCCATTTGCAGAAAAATATTAAGATGTCAATTCTGAAACCAGATCGCCCAACCCTACTACAGACTCTATTTGACAGTGTAAGAAGTCTGTGCTAACTGATAGTCTTTGTGTTCAGTCTGATGTATGTTTGGGGCCGAGAATGCAAGTCAGACACCTCTTGCTATAGACTGGCCATGCATTGTTTATGTTTCAGAGACGCCTGTCAGATAGAGAGATTTAAATTAAAGTCTACTTTGTTCCTTTATGCGTCTTTCTCTTAATGGCCACACAACACCAATCCTCTGAAATTAATTAGACTGGTGGTATTTGGTAGCCACACAGCAGATCGTCAATGGGCAAGGGCGGAATCATCTTCCCCTGAAAGGAGGCTAACATTTAAGAAGACACATTATTTTTACACGCTTGAGGTTTGTTGTTTTTTTGTGGTCATTACCATATTCAGTCTTGGCTTTCATGCAGCTGTGGCCTTGGCTAAAAAAATAAAGGCCTTTGTAATGGCTTCATGAATACAACCAATTGGTCCATGGCAGGTAGCCCTCATAGTAAGTTAATCTCCTGAAAGAGCCCCATACAAGTAGTTTTAATGTCTTCCTTTGCCCCAGTGAAGACTGTCATCAATCGAGCACTTCGCTCCTTTGTGCCGGTGGTCCAGTCGCATGAATGGGAAGCGCCAGGCCGTGACAATGGCTGCCAAGAGTGGCAAAGTAATCACCTTCCAGGGAAAACATAAGTAATCACGTCTAAACTGTTTGAGCACCCAAATAAACAGCAGTGTGTGATCTGGGAATGTGAATGGGACATTTTCTGAATTGCTTGTACTGGTTGTGCTTCTGTTTGTTTATCTAATTGTACCAAAATATGTCCGTCACTGCTAGCTTGGCTGTGAGTAGGAAACGGGCAGTGATGGGTGGATTTTTTTTTTTTCTGTTTGCCACCAAAAACCTATTTAAGTACATGTAGTTTGTCACAATCTGAATTTAAACAATATTTCTGATGACTCTGGCTATTCTTGGTTTCAAATAATTTCTGAACACCAACACTGAGGTCACAATAGCCATTACATTGCTTCCTTTAGAAGGCTTAACTGCAGCGGTACATGCAATCATTCTCACAATCTGCCTTCTTGCAAAACCAATTTTTCTGTAATGTCTAATAAAATCATCTCTGTATTATACAGATACTAAATAATATCTCGCATCTATCTCAGAATAGCAGAGAAAGTTATTTATCAAAAGTGAGAGGAAGATGAAGGTTTAAAATAGGCCATTTAATTTAGAACAGGCATATTGTTAGAAGCTGTAAAAATGTAAACATTACCTCAGAGATACGTGACAATGGAAAGGCCAGTCATCCATTCTAGACTAGGGATATAAAAGTTTTTAATTAAATATTTGAATGCTTACTGAAAACTAAAATATTTAAACAAACGCATGCACACACGCACACACGCACACACACACACACACAAACATATTCAATGCCTCTTTGTTAGTACACTAGATTATGCTAAACAATCTTTCAGACCCTGTGAAATCTTTACATTGGGATTCCATGTTCTATCACTGTTTTTAAACTGGAGTCCATCTACAAAGAACACAGTCATCAAGTATCAAGGATATTTAAAAAAAAGGCTATGAATGCTGGCAGATTTTCTTCAAATAATCGTTAAAAAGCTACAGACCTATATATAAGAGAGAGAGAGAGAGAGACACATACTTTATAGAATAAAACAAAAATGTTCATTTCACTCAAACACATACCTATAAATAATAAATCCAGAGAAACTGATCATTTTGGTCTCTTAATTTTTTCCAGAGCTGTATATATATAATATCCAAATAAATATATCATCATTTAGAGCATTTACAGTGAGGAAAATAAGTATTTGAACACCCTGCTATTTTGCAAGTTCTCCCACTTGGAAATCATGGAGGGGTCTGAAATTGTCATCGTAGGTGCATGTCCACTGTGAGAGACATAATCTAAAAAAAAAAAATCCAGAAATCACAATGTATGATTTTTTAAATATTTATTTGTATGATACAGCTGCAAATAAGTATTTGAACACCTGTCTATCAGCTAGAATTCTGACCCTCAAAGACCTGTTAGTCTGCCTTTAAAATGTCCACCTCCACTCCATTTATTATCCTAAATTAGATGCACCTGTTTGAGGTCGTTAGCTGCATAAAGACAGCTGTCCACCCCATACAATCAGTAAGAATCCAACTACTAACATGGCCAAGACCAAAGAGCTGTCCAAAGACACTAGAGACGAAATTGTACACCTCCACAAGGCTGGAAAGGGCTACGGGGAAATTGCCAAGCAGCTTGGTGAAAAAAGGTCCACTGTTGGAGCAATCATTAGAAAATGGAAGAAGCTAAACATGACTGTCAATCTCCCTCGGACTGGGGCTCCATGCAAGAGCTCACCTCGTGGGGTCTCAATGATCCTAAGAAAGGTGAGAAATCAGCCCAGAACTACACGGGAGGAGCTGGTCAATGACCTGAAAAGAGCTGGGACCACCGTTTCCAAGGTTACTGTTGGTAATACACTAAGACGTCATGGTTTGAAATCATGCATGGCACGGAAGGTTCCCCTGCTTAAACCAGCACATGTCAAGGCCCGTCTTAAGTTTGCCAATGACCATTTGGATGATCCAGAGGAGTCATGGGAGAAAGTCATGTGGTCAGATGAGACCAAAATAGAACTTTTTGGTCATAATTCCACTAACCGTGTTTGGAGGAAGAAGAATGATGAGTACCATCCCAAGAACACCATCCCTACTGTGAAGCATGGGGGTGGTAGCATCATGCTTTGGGGGTGTTTTTCTGCACATGGGACAGGGCGACTGCACTGTATTAAGGAGAGGATGACCGGGGCCATGTATTGCGAGATTTTGGGGAACAACCTCCTTCCCTCAGTTAGAGCATTGAAGATGGGTCGAGGCTGGGTCTTCCAACATGACAATGACCCGAAGCACACAGCCAGGATAACCAAGGAGTGGCTCTGTAAGAAGCATATCAAGGTTCTGGCGTGGCCTAGCCAGTCTCCAGACCTAAACCCAATAGAGAATCTTTGGAGGGAGCTCAAACTCCGTGTTTCTCAGCGACAGCCCAGAAACCTGACTGATCTAGAGAAGATCTGTGTGGAGGAGTGGGCCAAAATCCCTCCTGCAGTGTGTGCAAACCTGGTGAAAAACTACAGGAAACGTTTGACCTCTGTAATTGCAAACAAAGGCTACTGTACCAAATATTAACATTGATTTTCTCAGGTGTTCAAATACTTATTTGCAGCTGTATCATACAAATAAATAGTTAAAAAATCATACATTG